>JARFJB010000417.1:3487500-3842500 GCA_036346205.1 Vesta saturnalis
TATATGTTCTATTATCTTCTTTTGCTACAGGTATGTATTCTGGTCCTTGTTCAGTGGATTGTTTTGCAGCTGAATCTGCTTTTTCATTACCTGCAATACCCACGTGTCCCGGTATCCAAAGAAAAGTAACTGTTTTGAGTTGTTAATGCAACTTGTTTAAATTTCCGTGTATTTGTTGCACCAGTGGTTTAATGAGTCACTAATTATGATATATATTTTGTATTCGTTTAAATCTATATATTTCAGGGCCTGCGGTATGGCGTATAATTCCGCTGTAAGAATGTTAGCCGTTTTAAGTAATGCGTATGAGTATGATTCCTCTAGAATAAAAAAAAGTACTACCTACTTCTTCATTCGTCCGTGATCCGTCTGTATGTATAGCTCTACAGTAAATATACAGATGGCTTCGTGGAATAGTTTCAGGTATGTTGTGTTATTTGTATTTTCTTTATTATATTTTGAAATATCTAAGTGAACTATTGGTTGTAACACTTTCCATGGAGGTATTTCCTTTTGTGACGGATCAATAATCGGGGGAAGGTTTGTACCTATTTTTTGCATTACTTCCATAAATGTTACACCAGAGGGTCGTGTGATGGTATCCTGACCTGTATATAGGGATAGGATTTCATTACATGTAAGCATGGTATGATTCTAGTGTCTTATTTGTGCTTTAATATTGATACCATAACAAATTAAAAAATTGAGTTCTTTTTTCTAAAGGGAGTGTGCCTATCTCAATTTAACAATGTCATTGGAATAGTTCTGTATGACCCGGTTGCCAAACGTAGACATGTACAATGAATAGAGTCAAGTTTTTTAGGTAACGATTTCCTTACCGATCCATAAGCCACTGCGCCATAATCAATTTTAGGTAAGATAACCGTATTATAGATTTTCAGCAGCGTTTCTGTGTTCATTCTCCAGTTAAAACTTGATACTGATTTTAAGATATTGATAAATCTTTTGCAGGATCAGAGTACTTCTTGCACATGCTCTTTCCAATTCAGTTTTTTTCTCGAATATTACTCTAAGGAATTTGTATTTCGCAGTACATTCTATTTCTTCTCCTGCTACCGTTAACACTGCTTCCTCGTGTGGTTTTCGTAATCTGCAGAAATGAAAGCATTTTGTTTTGTTCGAGTTAAAGGCGAATCCTATTTTAGAGGACAGCTCTGTTAATTTATCAATTGCGTTTTGCAACTTTTGACTTATATTCTCCATGTCAATACGGAGACGATAGTCGAAAAGTCATCTACATTCATTCTTTTAATTACATTGTCATCAATTACTGAAACAAGTTTATTTATGGTAACTAAAAATAATACTACAGTTAAGGTTGACCCCTGTGGTACGACATTTTCTTGTGTGTATTTCGTTGACAGGGTGTTTTGTACCCGTACCTTAAAATATCTGTTTCTTAGAAAATTACAGATAAATCTGGGTAAGTTATCCTTAAGTCTCCAATCAAAACGCGTTCTTAGTATTCCGAAACGTCAGGTAGTATCGTACGCTTTATGGATGTCAAAGAATACAGAGACGAGGGGTTTACTTTCGGCAAAGCTGTTTTGTATACTGTTTTCTAAAAAAGTTATTTGATCGGCTGTAGATTTGTTTTTCCTGAATCTTGATTGGTGATTGTCGAGTAAGTTGTTGAATTTCAGAAACCACATAAGACGTATACTAACTATTTTGTCTAGTAACTTACTTAAACAGCATGTTGGAGAAATAGGTCGATAGTTGCTAGGTTATTTAATATTCTTATTGTTTTTAGGTATAGGTATTATGATTGCTTCTTTTCATTTTTATGGAAACGTTCCTTCCTTCCAGAGTTTGTTCATAATTTGGAGTAGTGTGAATTTTTTGTTACATGGGAGTGGTAGTGGTAGTGTATGTCGTCTGGTCCCGGGTTAGTGTTTTTAGTTTGACTCAGTACTTCACTTAATTCGTCTAGGGAAAAGTTTTTATTGTAGTGGAACGTGCACCCTGCATCAAAATCTAGGAGTACTCTGCTGGTTGCTTTCATTAATCTGAACCCCGGAGTGTAATTTTCAGAAGATGTTTACACTTTCGAAAGGCGACGCTAAGCATTCTGCAATATCTGTTGGTTCAATGGTGTCGTTTCCGTTTACCGTTAATACAGGAGACAGTTCCGAAAAACGATTGCCCAAAATTGATCTAATTTTTATCCACATTTCTCTAGTGTTTGTTTGGGAGTTAATGCTGGTAATAAAGTTACGCCAACTGTCAGTTTTATTCCGTGTAATAATTTTCCTGGCCTTTGTTCTTAGTTTTTTAAAATTCAGCATATTTTCTAGTGTTGGTGATCTTCTAACCTGTTAAAGCTCCGTTTCTACTTGGCAGTTGCTTGGGTACCTCGTCGTTCCACCAAGGGATTGACTTATTAATCATTTGTCCTTTTGTTTGTTGTATGCTTTGATTAATTATATTTATTAACTGATAAAATAAAAACTTCCCATGCTGTGTAATAGGTCTCACTATTTTAGTAATTAGCGAGGCATCATAGATTTTGATAGTACTACTTAACAGTTATGCCACTGTGATCCGAAATTAATTCATAAGATGTATTTACTTCAATGACATTAGCATCAATATTTGAAAAAACAGTGTTTTTTCTTTACGGGCAGGAAAAGAAACTAATGGATTTAGGCCATAGTTTGCTAATAAATTATAGCTGCTAGAACTATTAAAATAAACATTAAAGTCGCCTCACACGATAACTTTTTTTTCAGCTGAGCAACGTATTGTATTAAGTAAATCAGTTAAGGTATTTATAAAAGAATCGAAATTACCCTGCGGGGCACGATATGTAGTAATTAATATTAAGTTAAGCTTGGGGATAATAACACCCATTATTTCACAAACTAACTCATTTGATAGTTTATTGACAGGAACAATGCTTTTATATTCAATATCCTTATGTAGTAAGGTCATAACACCACCATGGATTTTCTTTGTCCTTGCATGATACGATGACACTATATAGTTTTGAACGCACAATCCTTTAACTTCTTCATTTGTTAACCAATGTTCATATAAACATACACCATCATATTTATGGTGCCCACTAAGTGCTTCGATTAAATTTATTTTGTTGCGAAGAGATTGTACATTTAAAAATAATATGTTGCAAATGAACTGTAGAATGGCCCATTGATGTTTCGCGGTTCTTATGCGGGACACGCGGTAGAATATAGATTATATCATGCAGTATAATACAAACAAAAATAAAAAGTTCAACACTATTAACCCTACTCCGAGCAGGCCTAGATTGTAACGCAACCGTTACAATTTGACGTATTTATTGATTAGTTGATTGCCTACTAGTTGATTTGGTTTTTTACAGTGAGACCAATATATGGAGAAGATCTATTTTGCAAATAACATATGTACAAATGATTTTTACAGCTATTAACATATTTATTTGTTAACTATACGTTTTATTGTTTACAGATGCTATGGATTATTTTCGATGTTCGGTATATGCACTGCGTTCACATGCAATGCAGGTTTGTTTAGTTGGTGGTTCATCTGATGTAAACTTATCCATGTGGCGCTTTGCCACCTTTCCTAAACCTGCCGACCTTCTTCTCCTGTGAGGCAAGATCAAGCTTTCTGCCATAGATGCTGGAATAATATTTCCTTTTATGTTTTCCTTGGTTCCACGATAGGTCCTAATTTGTCCAAATCACATACGCCGCGATCTCAGCAACAATCAATACATTAATAAAAAACGCAAATGTCCCACGATTTTTTTCTTTTATTTTTCTTTTGAGCATATACCTATGCGCCATTTGATCCACCATGTCAACTCCACCCTCCGTGCTTTCATAATACGTGGTTACTTCATATTTCTTATGGTCTTTCGCACTATATTCTATGGTGTGGTGCATTGTCGATAAAACTACTACGCACTTATTTCCTTTTGGAACATACGAAGTCATTTTTAGTGAAATCAAATAGTGGGGTTTTCCTCACAATTCCTTCTGGGTAAAAATCCAGGAGGCACAAACGTTTTGTTTTTTTTTACACTTTTCACTATAGTTCACGAATTAATTAGCAACTTGAGTACACAATCTAGACTAGTAAAGTAGTTGTCACAGATCCCATTTCGTTTTGTTTTATAATATGGTTCCGTCTATTGCTCAAGCACTTGAGGTCGAATCTTTTTGTAAGTGGTTTCTCATCCTTTCCGAATCATATATTTTCATCCCATATTTATCAGGTTTGGAAGGCATTTATTGTGTAAAAGTACATCTTCCTCTATACCGGATTCGCTGTTCATCTATCGTGATAGTATCTACTGGTAGGTAATATTTTCTAAAACTTTAAAAGTTGATGTGTAAACTTTAAATTCACATGCATCTGCACCTGGAGCCTAGAAATAACCCACTGTTGTATTACAATAATTTGGGCTTGCGACTAATAATCGTGATTGGTGACGTAGCATGTAAGCAAGTCTATTCTCGATACATCGAGACGAGACCAAAGGTAAGCGTTGGCTTCAAACCCAGGTGGTCTCGTCTCGTATGGTCTCGAGTTCACTATACGTCGATATACGTTAGATTATAATAATCATACATCTATTGTCAAAACGAATTCAAATAGCTACGTAACAGCAAAACCATGAATTAATAAGAACGTACAATTTATTATAAACACTTGAAATAGATTTCACAATACATACTAATTACTTGTTGATCATCAAGTATCAAGTATCAACAATATGACAGTTTAATTTGAATTCTTAGACTTTCAATGCGCACAATGTGCGTATTCTTTTTTTCGTTCAAGATCCTCTTTGTGGTAATACTTTTTTAACTTTCCCACATAAAAAGAAAGTTACTGTAATCGGTTGAAAAATTCGAAATTGAACTGAGATCGGAAGTAACCGTTTTGAGATCCCCTGAGTCCAAAAAAGTGGGCGAGTTTGTACGTGCCCGTGATAAATCGTTTTGATGCGGTATCTTAAAACCTTGCAAAGCGATTTCACACAAATTTAAAATAAAAGCTTGGGGTCTAGATGTCTAAAGCTCAGTGGTGGAGCTAGCAAGTGTAAATAATTTGTTAATTTGTGATACACATTAATTCGATTTAACAAAATTTATTATTATTCTATTTTTTTTAGACTGCACCTCATAATATACGTAATTTAAAACATACCTGATTGTCGTATTTTCAGTTATAACTGAATATAAATCATGAAAGCACTGTAACCAGTTGTCTTCTTAGCCAACTGTACTAGGGTTAATGATAACTCAAATAAAGGATTGAGCCTGGAAAGAGGTAAACCTTTCTTTTAATTCAATAAACATTTGTATTTAGTATAATTACAAATGTAACTGAAATCTAGGAAAATATTTTATGTCCGACAATTTATTTACTCGAAGGTGTGAACGTTTTTGAAGCGCCTGACTTAATTTTTTTAACTATCAGTTAGGATGCATTTATATGGTACCACAATTGTTAATTAAAAAAAATATATACAGGTTGGATAAGTTGGTGACGATCACATTGTTTAAGATATGATTGGGCAAGACGTTTTCTAAATTTCATTAAGTATGGTTAGGAAGGAACTATGTCAATGAAAGTACCTCTAATATTTATAATTTTTTTTATTGGTATTAAATCCACCGCGCAAGAGATTCACATCGTGGGACGCAACTTCGACACATTTATAATGTTCAAAATATTTAAAAGTAACGTTATTTTGTTAATAGATGATGGAGGGAGCCGCTTGATTTGAGACTTTTGAAGCCCACACTCGTCGAGGCCGTTCACATTCTCGTCGATATTTGGGCCTCGCCGCTTCTCACCGAGAAAGTACGAGGCGAGTCTAGACGTTGGTATCGTCTCGAAAAGCTTAGACAAGGCGAGACTAGTCTCGTTCTTGGCGGTACGACGAATGGAAGCAAATCATCAGTTCCGCTTTTATTTGTATATCCAAATGCAAGACGATTTTCTCCCCGTATTATCTATATGCCTGTGTAACGCTGGGCTATGTCGCAACAAATTGCTTGGAGATATATGCGGTGTCAATACATTATTATAAATACACGTTTAACCAATTTGTTGACGGTTGTATCTAATCATCAAAAAGAAATTACCACTAGGAAAATTGTGCAATGTTTTTGGTGGCAAGAAATTAAACTGTGATTGTGAATAAACCAACCCCAATTTCTACGTTCACAATTTTGTGATACACTGCACATGTGAACTAGGTTGATTTAAAAGGTTGCAACAAAAGTTTCTCAAGTTATTTATTTATGCATTTAATTTGGATTACTTTTACTTTTTTGACCTTAATGTTATACAATACAATATAGTATATTAAGTATCAAGAACAATAAGGGACGTTTACCGGTCGCCGGCCATGTTTGGAGGTTGAGCGATAGCGAAGTCTCCAATTTGGCCGGAGACCGGTACAATCCTTAATGGTCGTGATGCTCATACTGTTTTTTGCACGATTGTATTAAATTTACCACAATTGAAATTATTTAACTTCTACTAAATAAACGAAAAGTCAAAAGTGTTCTTATTGTTGTGAAATATAAGTAGTATATATAATTTTACGTTGATAAGAAAAGACGTCGGTAAGTACAATACTTACTGACGAGTTGGGCCTCGCAACCAGTAAACGTATTCTACTGCCTTGAAACATATATGGTAAATAAACGAAAAAGCTGAATCGTACAAAAAAGTACTTTAGGTTGCATATACTTTAACACAAAACACCTTTTATTAATACAATGGCTTTTTCAACAATTTATTATCTCTTACATTTTAACTTTACATTTGGCTATTCAAAATTTCTCAGCTGGCTAGTTTATAGATAACACTCTCTCTTTTTATATAGAAGCTTTGTTTAGGGAGTTTGGTGTTTGGTTGCTGAAACATTCCTAGATAAGTTACTTAATTAATTTTCTATCTTCGCCAGAAGGATATTTAAAAAGGAATTGTTTCACAAAGAAAATAAAGTTTCTACTGGAGAGTGCTGAGTATTAATTGTTTTCTTCGCTTATTGCGGTTTGAAAAGGTACCATTCTTACAAGTTATCACGAACAGCTGGCCCTCCATCTTAGAGGTAAAATATTTCTGAACCAACTTTTTATGTACTATACATCTGTTTCGATTTTCTAGAACCATCATCAATTTTTTGATTATCACCATATTAGATTTCTTTGTCGTCAAGTAAAAGAAGAAATTACCAGTTCAGTGATGTATCACACAAAAAAAGTTACATTCTTCAACTAAATGTTTCTTTAAGGCCAGTAGAAAAATGCACGTGTTTGCTTTTTGTTCTCATAAACAAACTTCATACAATATAATACGTTCAATTTAAAATAAACTCGTTTTTATGTACATTTTAAAACTATGTATACAGGATGTTACTTAATAAAAGGCCGTAATTCCAAGGGCGCATTCCTAAACCAAATTCAAGTAGAAAAGTTGATGGTATTCAAGATACAGGGTGTTAACGTTTTTAAAAAAGTCGCTTTTTTATTAACATCTCCGATTTTGCCGATTTTGTTGAAATTTGGCAGTGTCGTTTATTAACACTAAGTTATCACTAACTAGATGATAGTTCAGGTGGGGCAGTCTCATAAAATTTTTTTTTATATTTTTGTCGGATTAAGTGGCTAAAAATACAACTTTTTGGTCTCTTTGTTCGTATCTTACCTCTATATTAACAATTTTTCGACAAGAAATGGATACGGATTTATTTTTTTTCTCGAAAACGGAGTAATATACAAAAAAATATCGATAAAAAGTCAGTGTAGCACATTTTTTTGTCAATATTATTTGTGAGATTCCCTCTCGGGATGCACTAGAACCTATAATTATCATCTAATTAATGATAACTTAGTGTATTATCACAATAAACAACATTTCCAAATTTCAACAAAATAGGAAAACGGATCTTTGAATAAAAAACCGATTTTTTTTAAAAACTTTGACACCCTGTGTCTTGAAAACCAGACTGTTTAGGATACCCTGTGTCTTGAAAACCAGACTGTTTAGGATACATGTTTATATGAACTTTGCTACTTAAATTTGGTTCAAGAGCGTATCCTTGGAATTACGGCCTATCATTAAGTAACACCCTGTATATAGGTTATTAACACTGTATCCTTCACCATCGTTGATCTGTTGTTATTAATTAAATATTATTTGTTAATCAATCGCTACCTGTTTTAATTTAAGAATGACAACTAGGCCTTATTATATTATGCTTACTAATAACTCTTGTTCTATTACAGGCTTGATGCTTTAGTGACAAGTTTAACAACCCTTGGTTGTGGATAATTTCCACTCTTATTTTCCTTTCCACACTCGTATTGCATTTTGACCATAGCACGCACGCCAATGGATTAATTAATAAATGGACAAATAGATTTTATAAAAAACGAATAAACAACTTATATTGAATACTAATTGAACTTCTTACAGTTAGACCAAATAGATGTTTGAGCCACACCCATTCGTGGCTATGTGTTTTTTCCCTGTTAGAGTGTGTTGAAATATTAGGCATGCTACGCATTATTTTGTATCGTTGTGTATCAATAACGCAACGTTTGTGAAAGAAATTTTACAGAGCGTAATCAATGCAATGCCACTGACAGTTGTAACGTACCGTGTAATGTGATTAGTGTTGATATTAGAGTATAAAGTGAGCCATGTTGACTATTAAAAGAATTATTTTTAAATGTAAAATTAAATAAATGGAGAGAAACTGTTTGCACGATACTGGAACTAAGGATATATCAATTAACCATACAAACTAAAATATTTGTAGGTAAAACGGGGTAATTGATACAAAACATTTACTTAAATATCAAGTTAAATGGGTTTTGTAATCGAAACGGCGTTTTAATATTAATTCAGCAGTTTATTGTGTGAATAGACATGGCTGCTTTGTGAGTATTTTAGCACACATTGGTTAATGATTTTACATATTTTAGACCTTAAATCAGTGTTTCTCAACCTTTAAGTATTTGCGACCTAATATTCATCACAATTCTTATCGCGCCCTCCTCTCGCATACAATAATTTTTACTGAAATAGTGTTCTAATTGTAATATTAGTTTCTATTTAATTGTATTTTGATGTTAAACACTACGACCTTACAAGTAAGTTCTACTCTCAATGACGAAGATAATTACCTTCTGTAACAATAGGTAATTTATCATGAAACACCTTACACTTTAGAGTCTTTCAACGTATTGTTTTCAAACCATTTATAAGAGCACTATTAAAATTGGGGATATTGAAATCACCTAAAACTATAACATTATGTAAAAATAATTCTTGTTGAGATAATAACTAAGACAATGTCTTAAAACCGCACGATGTCATATTTGGCGGTATGTATATATATATATATATATATATATATATATATATATATATATATATATATATATATATATATATATATATATATATATATATATATATATATATATATATATATATATATATATATATATATATATATATATATATTATATCAACTACAAATAAAGTTCCAACACGTAATAGACATTTACGTGCTGAAATATCTACGCTATGAATAACATTATTTATTATACACAAATCGATAGATGAACAAGGAATATTGTTTTTAATAGCAATCGTTGTTCTACCACCACAACTTAAATTTCTCGTTTTATTATCGCGATCATTACGAAACAGGTTATAGTTTCTAGGAAACAATTCTGAATTTGATATACTTGAACTAGTTTGGTTTCTGTGAAACACATAATATCGTAATGACAAATACAGGTATAAGAATATAGTTTATTTACTTTTGACCCATATCGGACATTCTCGGGCCAAAAGATCCTATTTGTGTCGAACACTCCTGAACGTCTGCGCGACCGCGCCGCAGGTGTGTATAAATGCTGCACCTCGTTCAATTCCAGCCAGTCTCAGTCAAGTCCTGTAGTCGAGTCGATCCTTCTATCGTGAATGTGTATGTTGTCATTTGCGTGTTAACTGCGATCCACGGTATTCCAGTAGTAGTAGATTTATACAGAATCATGGATACATTTCTAAGTGGGCGTAAGCTAGCAGTAGACGATAGTGAAGCGTCAACAAGTGCACACACGAACGTGGTTCCGAAGATAAAATCAAGAAAATATTCTCAAGAATACTTAAATTTTGGGTTTACCAGCACCAAAGTAAATGAAGAAGAAAGTCCCCTGCGTGTAATTTGCTCAAAGATTTTAGCAACAGACAGCCATTGAACCTAATAAACTTAAACGACATTTGGAAACGCTTCATAGTGAGTACGTTAACAAACTCCGAGAATTCTTCGAATTAAAACTGAAATCACATGAAAAGCAAAAATCATTTTTTAAAAAAACTTTGTGAATGAAAAAGCTTTACTTGTCTTTTACAAAGTTTCATATAAAATATCCAGATGTAAAAACCTCACACCAGTGGTGAAGAACTTATTCTGCCAGCTGCAATTGAGATTGTAGAAACTATGTTTGAAGGTAATTTTCCAAACAATTGCAGTCCATACCTCTATCAAATGATACTGTTGCTCGTCGAATTGGTGATATAGCTGAAGATGTTCAGCATCAGCTTTTCGGGAAATTGTTTTCAATTCAGCTTGATGAGGCCACAGATAGCAATAAAGGTGCTCATTTAATTGCCTATGTTCGATTTTGTGATGGTATGTCAGCAGTAAAAGAACTACTTTTCTGCAAACCAATAGAACTCAGAGCAACGGAACTTGCATTATTTGATATCTTAAATGATTTTGTAAATGAGGAAAGCATAGAGTGGAAAAATTGTGTCGGAATATGCACCGATGGTGCTCGTACAATGTCTGGAAGATTCAAAAGTATACAAGCACTTGTGAAACAAAAATCTCCACAGTGTGTCTGGACACATTGGATGATCCACCAAGAAGCTCTGGCTTCCAAAGAAATGAGTTCTGGTCTGAATATTGTGCTAACGACGGTTATAACCGTATTAAATTATATACAAATAAGACCCCTAATATACCCCTAAAATTAAGAATCTTTTCTGCACTTTGTAAAGACATGGGTGCAGTACATTCAGCGTTACTGCTTTATTGCGAGGCAAGATGGTTATCACGTGGGAATTTTTTGCAGCGTGTTTATGAATTAAGAGATGAAATCGCCATTTTTCAAGAACAGGAAAACCGACCGGAAGCAGAGAATTTTCGAGATATTTTTTTTTTATGAAATTGAGCTACTTGGTCGACATTTTCGAGAAATTAAATACCTTGAATCTTCAACTCCAAAGAACAAGCACGCATATGTTGGATGCGAGTGATAAAGTTAAGGCTTTTTGTAGAGAATTGGAATTGTGGAGCAGAAATTTAAAATAAAGAAACCTATAAATGTTTGCAAATATGCATCAATGTGTTAAAACTTACAAGCTGGTAAAGAATTTTAAAAAGTATTTTCTTGCTGACGACAACTTGGTAGCAAGTTACGAGTAGCCATTTCAAAATACTCCCGAAGGTCTCTCAACTGCTGAAGAAGAAACCTTCATAGACTTCACGGCAAGTGGCGAAACCAAAGACAATTTAGTAATAAATCACTCTTTGAATTTTGGGCAGGAGTGGATGATGAGTTTTCTGCACTGAAAACAAGAGCATTTCGTATACTATTACCATTTTCAACATCCTACCTTTGCGAAACCAGATTTTCTGCGGTGGCTACTTTGAAGACAAAATATAGCTCTCAGCTAAACATAGAAAAAGAACTAAGCGTGTCAATTTCTAATATTAAACCTTCTTTCGAAAAACTTTGCTCTGCAAGACAGGCCCAATGGAGTCACTTATAATGATTAAACTTGTTTTTAATTTAGTATTGTTAATTTTTAAATACATTGTGCAGTACTGATACAATCCTATTTATAAGTGTATTATATCAGTCTAAACGTGTATTTTATTTTTTATTATGCAAATAATAAAAAAAAATAGTAAATTTAATATTTTTTGATATAACGTTTATTCTTATTTTTTTATATACTCGCGCCCCCCATTGAGAATTATCACGCCCCCCTAAGGGGCGCACCCCACAGGTTGAGAATCGCTGCCGTAAACTCATGATATCGACTTTGAAAAATGTGTGAAATGACTGGTTAATGCCCAAAGTTTGTAAGGGAGGTTATAAAAAAGCGAAATTGGTTTGCGTTTGCGGTCTAAATTAATAGAAATTATTTATTAAAAATTTGTAGATCCAATTTCTTGATGTTGAATTATTTTTTTTAGATGAAGAACATGGAGAGCAACCCACCACTCATAATTTTCGGATTCATGTTACCTTGAATCTGAATTTCCAATATATTATTTTGAATTTCGTTCTCAAAAATGTGGGAGTTGATTATAATGAGGTTATGAACTAAATGGACATTTACCGTAATGAAGGTTATTTAAGTGTAAAATAACTTCACAGTTTACTAATATCACGTGATTTAAGCAGATTTTTTTGAATATACAAGCTGAACTTAAATTAAAAATAATGTTCAGTGCTTTGTTTTTGAGAAATGAGTTTAAGTAATAAATAAAGGTAATTAAAAAGGTGAACAATCTTCTTTAAAGTATTGATTTTAAACAAAATCGTACTTGCCATAACGTTAAAGTACTATAAGGAGAAGAATTAAATATGTGTAAAACAAATGTTAAAAAACAGTTTTGGTAAACAGTTACTGCAGTTTAAGTAAACAAAGCGGTGATTGAATGAAGAGAACCTATTGGTCTTGTTAAACAATATAACAGGAATGTTCAGATACGTAGAGGACTTTTTTAGTACTATAGAAATAAAATAGATTTTAGGAGAAATCCAGCAGCGGGAACGGAGGGAGGTTAGTTGGGGCTGTTCTATGAAAATGTGAAAACATATTTTTCAAAGATAATTTGATTTCAAGTAACTTCCCTATATAAAGTATTTTAACACGAATCCATAATGCGTAAGAAAGTAATTAAGTAAGGTTTAAAATGCTTAAACTGTATTATCGATATCGGCGTTGAAATATTTTTCTTATCTATGTCTCTTAACCTCTATCTGTCACGAAGTTTTAAATGTTCATCTGAAATAGATTATTGTTTTTGTATTTACAATATTGCCTGCTTTCGTTGTGAACATATTAAAAAAGGGGTTGCATAATTATCCTAAATATAATGGTATACTCTACTATAAGTAAGAGAGATGTGTCTTTAAACACGAGTGAGAAGTGAGTCACTTATCATGAGTTTCTTAATGGAATTTCACTCACGTGTAATATACAACGTTTTATCTTACAGGTGCATCAAAGAAATTAATTTAATGCAAAGAATACCTAATATTTGCCTATAAGAATTGCGTTACGCATTAATACATGTGGTATTTTATAAAAACTCATGTAAATACGGCGCAGTACTCAATGCTAAATGCACTTGAAAATGTGGATATGGGGAAGTACCACAAGTTAACTGCCTTTTTAAAACAGCAACATGGTGGATTCGAAGCAAAAAAAATCATTGGTGTTCTCAAGGGATGAAATAGACAAGTGCCTTCTAAACTCGCTTGATGAAACGTTTTTATTATTCAAAGTACGTATCGATTTGACGTATATCTACCAGGTATTGTATTTTTACATATTTGTGTAGATTGTGAATGTTTTCGCAATTGCTGGTAGCTGTAGGTGCGTTGAATTAGTAAGAATGTTAGTGGAGTTGATCGGCCTATTTACACAGTTTATGAGCGCGACGTTTCAGAAGCGGAGTCTGCTTCCGTCATCAGGCTTAGTCCTGAGAAGGGCTGGTTCTCAGGACTAGCTCTCATGACGGAAGCAGAGTTCACTTCCGAAACGTCGCACTCAAGAAGCATAAACTGTGGAAATAGGCCGATCAACTGCACTAATAGGAAACCACAGTTACAAAACACTTATAATACAGAATTAGTAGGAATGTGTATGAATATTCTTTCCACAAAGACCCATAAGAACAGGTTTTTCACAATTGTGCTAATGCATTTGGAATTAATCTTAACAATTTATATTGCAAATATATTAATTTGGGCCCAAAGAAAGTGAGCACCACGAGACTATTTCTTTCTTACCAAGTGGAAAATGTACGGTACAACCCGTTAAGAATTAATAGTTTCGGAAAGATGCCAGAATTGATAGCATTATTTCTTAAGAGAACCTTAAAACGTACACAGGACACGCATTTAATGGATAGGCTGCTACCCTGTGCCGACGGTGGTAATTGTTTAAAGTGTTCAAGGCAAAAAATGTTACTTGTTTACAATAATTTTGAATAAAAATTATCAGTACAAAATTGCACATCTTAACTACAACAGAAAGCTGTCATACTCACTCACTTGTGATTACTTTAGCTCACTTGTGAATAATATTTGATTTCTGTCACCAAAAACAATGGTCTAAGGTAGCTTAATAACTACATCAGCAAGATAATTATTAAAATTATTTCATTTCTTTTAATTTGCAGTTTGTAGATTGGTTTCACTCTGAAACCATTTTTTATGTGGTCTTGCTCACACGGCCCAGTGGTTTCACATTGAAACCTGCACTGCAGTCTGCTTAGTGGAATACTCTAGTATCAGAACTGATCACTAGCGGCAGCGTTGCCGAGCTTCTAACAGCCTGGACAGCATTTTAGTTTGACAAACCGTTGTGTTGAGGAGGTTTTTCTGTGTTACAAGATTATTTTCAATTTCGCAGCTAACACCATGTATCTGGACAAAAAAAAATAATACATTACTATTTTATAAAACGTGGAGTGTTAAAAAAATATTATTATATATTTTTTAGAAATATATTTACATACATGTGTGTGGATTCATACTGAAGCTAGAGAGTTTATTTAGGATATTTCTCCAATACTATCTTTTTTATTTGTAGAGCGTTGACATGGCTAGTAGACACTCTTCATTGTGATTTGGGAGAAATATAGCTGGAAATTTGAACTCTGGATTTTTATATGGACTTATTGATGAAACTCCTAGTGGTACCCAACCTGATGCTTCGAATACAGATAGTGAATCTGGGTATCTGAATTCAGAAATGCAAGTCAGTATAATGTGTGATGACATTGATGAAAGTGTATGCAAGACCTGACTCTAGTGTAATTGGTAATAATAATGAAAGGGATTAGCACAATAACGATAATGGTAATGGTGATGTACAGAACAATGATCCGGATCAGCATAATCACGATAATAGTAATGGTGATATACAAAATAATGATGGGGATCGGCATACTAATAGAAGTGACTATGTAAGAACAAGGGAAGATGTGTTATGGGTGCAGGAGGTACTTTCGCACGCAAAGCAGACATTTTCAGAGCAATTTGGGCCGATTATTCCTTTCGAGAAAACCCGAATGAAATATTTTGTTGTTATTTACTGATGAACTTACAGAGCACATAGTCGATCAGGAAAATTTGTATGCTACGCAGAAACTCGGTGGATCCATCAATTTCAAGGCAACTGATATGGAGGAAATAAAAAAGTTTTTTTTACCATTAATCTGCCGATGGATATAAAAAAATGTTCATAATGTAGGGATTATTGGTCTACAGACCCAGCTTTTTGAGACTTATATGTTTCTTCAGTTATGTCCCGGAATAGATTTTCTTTGGTTGCTCGGGCATATGCGCTTGAATGATAATAACAAATAGCCTAAGAAAGCGGAGGAACACTTCGACAAATGGTTTCGTCCTTGGAAAGTTTGTGTAAAACATATAAGCTCTGCTACAAACCTACTGAGAAGCAAGCTGTGGACGCATCCATGATATAATTGCAAATGAAAATGGATATGTTTCAAAATTTAAAATGTATACAAGGAAAATTGGACAAAATACATAAACAAATTTAGGTTCCAGAGTAGTTAAAATTCTA
The DNA here is from genome assembly GCA_036346205.1 of Vesta saturnalis. Taxonomy (NCBI): domain Eukaryota; kingdom Metazoa; phylum Arthropoda; class Insecta; order Coleoptera; family Lampyridae; genus Vesta; species Vesta saturnalis. The sequence goes on from JARFJB010000417.1 coordinate 3,503,413, forward strand.
ACTGGTGAGCTGATTGTAAAATGTCATCAAGTGTACTTTGAAAATTATTTTACGTCAGTACCTCTCCTGCTCGAACTAAGGCAACAGGATATATATGGTTGTGGCACTGTGAGGAAGGGCAGAGTAGGATTTCCAGAAGACTTCGAGGAAGACAAGAATATGTCACGTGGAGAGTTCCAGTTCCGATGCAATAACCAAGGTATTGTTGCAATGGTATGGAGGCATAAAAAGGGAATTAGCTTTCTTTCAAATTTCCATGAAGACATATCTACCGAAACATGGAAGAGTAAAGACGGTTCTAAAGTTGTCAATGCTAACATGGGCTTCGTTGACAAAGATGACATGTTAAAATAAATCTATGAGACTGACAGAAAAAGTAAAAAATGGTGGCAAATGATATTTTGGCACTTCTTGGGTGTCACAATTGTAAATGGCTTTATCGTATATAAAGAAACCCATGAGGAAAAGAAAGCCCTCAAAGACTTTCTATTGTCTGCAATTGCTGGGCTAAAAGGGACATCTTCATCCTTAACTCCTAATTGAAGAAGACCTCAGACACAACAGAACAGATTCAAACCCTACGTTGTTCCAAAGATAAGAAGTGACAAAGCATCTCATATGCCAGAGAGAGGACCGTCTCGTAGATATGTATACTGCAGTACAGCTAAAGAACCTGATCGCACAAGATCCTTCTGCAAAACATGCAATGTGGGCCTTTGTTTATCAAAATCCAAGAACTGTTTTGTGGAATTGCATAAGTAACTGTAAAACCAGTGGTTTCAGTTTGAAACCACATGTAAAATGTAAACATGTAAAACATATTTCCATGCTTCTAATTAATATTTCTGGTTTTTACACCAGTACAGATAGATTTTTTGAAAAATTGCATTTTTGTTTTTACATTTTCATTTCATGGGTCTGAAAGGGTTAATCCTTTACTCAATAAAGAATCGTTTTAAGAATAAACGCAATTCTAATTCAACGTATAAAAATGTTAACATGAAATTTCAAAACCTCTAATTGCGCCAAATAATTAGCACTTTTATTATTCTAATGATAATTTGTAACATTTCTTAACCCATTAACCCATTTAAATATTAGTTAAATTTGCATCTTTTTTTGTTACTAGAATATCACTAAATCAGTAAAAGATATGGAACAGACATTATTGGAGAAAATCTAGACCACATATGGCTACCGTTGTCAAAAATATGCAAAATAAATTTTATGCGACGTTTATTATGTTTTACGGTTAACACTTAACGCTTCTCAACTGCAACCTGTAATCCGACTTAATAAGATGTAAAATAAATAAGCCGATTACTGACTTCTTACAATTTTTAACATAATTATTTGTAACAATTTAAATCAATTTTAAATCTCAACTGAAAAAGAAAAACCAAGACTAAATTAATGTCGGCTCAAAGTGACCAAAAAATTTATGAATATAACCTGAAGATAAGTAATTACATTAATAAATGTAAAATGCATCTATAAACGCAACATCCTTCACAACACTTACATTACAGCTTTAAGCAATTTAGGATGCATAATAAATTGAAAATCTGTGTATTATGAGATTACATGTAATTTTATTCTACAGAGGGTGGTTTTATAAATAATTTACCTTCAAGCTAAAAATCGTTTTCGTTTTTTTTAAAACATCTTAAAAGAGAAACTAAGCTCGTTTAAAATAAATCAATACTGATATTTCCTACAAGTAAACTGAAATACTCTATTTTTCTCCTTCCGCATCAAATTTAATACATATTCACGTTATATCCAATCACTGTCATCATATCAATTTAAAGTATATATTTAAATCTTTTTCCGACGAGCTCGCATAAATAAGATGGATTTAATACGTTCTTTTTTAATAAGTAAGCCATTATGCTGTAACTTACATAAACCTCCTGGGGATTAGGAAGTTCAATCAGAATTTATCTAATCAGTCCGGTTTCAGAATGTTCACAATTACCAGATCATCACATACCATAACACCACGTATCAAGTATTAATATTTTTCTAAATTTCCCTCAATCCAGTATATTATATTTTTAAAGCGTAAAGTGGTGAAGTGTCTACGTATAGTAGTCATAAATTATTTATAGTCGATATGCAAATAGAGTTGTTAGCATTATATGCAAAAATTGTTACTGCGTATAAAAGACCTCAGCTGCATGATTTATAGACTACTTATGAACATGTTGGGTGTGATTTTACAACACATTTTGAAGAAAAACTGAAATTGGCACGCAATGTAGGAAAGCTTCTTAAATAATCGTTGATATTTTCATATGATCTGTTTTTATTTTACGACTACCGAGGACCGTTACATAAAAAAGAATATAATTTCATCTGATGAAAAGATAATGTAGAGTATATGATCCCATGGGAATGTCATATGAAGCCTGTCAACGCCACTAGGATCTATTAAATTACAAATTGATTAACTGAACCAGGAAATTCGACTAATTACAATTATTATTTTCGTGTTATTGCAACCGACAGGAATTACGTCTAAAAGACTTATTGTGGAATTTCATTCTTTTAATTTATATCGTTAAACGTCATTTGCAGTAATATTGAAGTTATACAACAATCAATTTTGATTAATAGAGCGAATAATTTATACATTTTGTTAAACACATTGGAATAGTTAATTTTCGAATTTTGTTACAAACTACATCAAATTAAACTTTCGTTAAATGTTGTGTTAGTGACGTGACGTACACGGCGGAATTTAATAATAAACAGGCGACTTGAATGGTAGCTTTACAACTAAACTACTTATTGTTGTCATAAGCAAACTACGTCTACCCCTACGACTTTGCTTAGGCAATCAATTTAGTACACATTTTCGACCGCTTTTCTGTCAGAAAATTAAGAAAATGTTTCAGTTCTTTAGTAATTTGTAAACAATGTATGACTACTTTCATGAAAATGTAAACTTTCACCATTATTACGCATATTTAAAATACTTAGTTTTTTGGGCATTTAATCGTGTTTTAAAAATCTGTAACACTGGAACTATGGGAGGACCTGTAACCAACAAAATACACCCACGTCCCACACAAAAAAACACACCGAACGCGTTACAATAGCTATCATCATCAGCGATAGACTGGACGAACTAAAGAAATTTCTGATTTTAGAAATAAGCATAATACAGGGGCTAGAGTTATCGAGCTTATATTCTTTATAGTATGCAAATGTAAATAGTTTTGAGAATGTATACAGTTCGTTTTAATAAGAAAATTAGTGTACAAGAGGGAAAATATGGTTTTGATATAACAAAACGGACTTTGTGGGGTTTGCACAAAGTTGTTTTATTCATAAAAGCAATGAGATATACCAGTAGCATGTGAGAAAGGTCAAAACGATTGATATTTGTGGGTACGATTAGTTTCAGTGAACATATTTCAGTAATTTTACAGTTTAATCAATATATTTAAGCATTTTAAACACTTTACAGATATTAATTACATAAAGTAGGATAATTCTAATATATAGAACATGTGTAGATATAGGTACAATGCATGAACTATATAAACTTTAAAAAAGGGTTATGGTACGAACACTGTATATTAGTAATTAAAATTATTATTAATTTTATTAAATACATAAATAAAAAGTTTACCTCAGTAGGATTTGAAACATGTACTTTGTAGACTACTAACCAACTGCGTCTCCAAGGTTCAAGCTAATCGATGTAAATTTTGTCTTTATGTATGTAGAACTGATGTAAATTCTAAATATAATGAGATTACAATCTAATTACTATATTAATGGAATGTGAGCCTGCAATATCGCAAGGATTCACATACCAAAGCAACTTGACTAATATTAAATCATTTTGTTATGAACGAATAAGTTCATAACAAAAATTATAATAACTGTATATTAGTATTTTCAAAGTGTATAAAAAGTGTAGAAGAAGTGGCAGTGATTTAAAAACATTGATAAGAACATGAACAACATTTCTGCAGTGTGATATTTAATATAAAATTACATTTTGTATACAAAATTTACATAAATGTGTTAACAATATGGAATTGTGATATGACAAAATAATGGACTATGGAGTAAAAATAAACAGTATTTGTGTTAGAGACAGTTATAAGAACACAATAAATTAACATTTCAAGTGATTTAGACTTTTATAACGCAAGGTACAAGTAAATTTATATTAAGTTAGGTTAGGTACTCTATTTAAGAATTTTGCAAATTTATAGTTTTGTAGGATAAGTTAAGTTTAGAATAAATTATAAAAGCACATAATAGTAGGTTTTCATTTTCATATAAAATTTTACAATATACATGTAATCTGAACATAAAATTGAAAATTGGGTCAACTACCAAAATTTAAAATATGAAAATGGAATTTCTGTTAAAATTAAGTTAAATGCTTTGAAATAAATGTATTCTGATATAGTTTTTATGTAGATTCTGAATATGTAATTAGTTTAGGCGTAAAATATAGAATTTCTAGATATAAGTAAATTTAGATTTTAAGTTGTCAAAATGCAAAGCTTCGAAGCTAATTAATTTAACGATTTTGTCTAGACCAATCAGATTCTTGGATCTTTTTGTGTAATGTAGAAAAATGTTGAAAATTTGGTATCCAAGAGAAATGTATAAAAGGAATTGTCTGATTTCTCACTCTTTTTTCTTGAAAGTGACGCAGAGTATTAAATAAACTAAATTCCATAACGGCATCTAAAATAAAAGTGCAAACAATTAAAATTTATATGAAAATAAAATATAAATTTCAATCCGGAAATTTTAGTAAATATTTAAACCAACATTTAAACATACAATTTAAAATAAAGTGCTTATCTAAAAATATATGAGCAATATTACGTTACATCATATTTACCACGAGGAAGAGTCGTTCAGCAGTAAATTGGATTTGGATGAATTATGGAAAATTAAGCAGCACCTTTGTGAACAACAAAGCAGTATCATCGATACATGGGAAGAAGTCTACGTCCAATATTTTAATATGGAATAAGCCTAATGAAAACATTCTTTGGAAGGTGTAACAACACATGTGAGTGAAACTTTACTATCATAACTCATTATTGCATTGATTATTCTTTTGATTTCCTGTATTTATGTTTTTATTGATTATGTATAAATGTTTGTGCGACATGTTATAAATATCTGTAAAGTAAATGAACCGATGTAACTATCAACATTATAATTTTATTTTGAACAAAAACATAATTGTACTCACACATTTTAGATCATTTGTTGAAATTCTTGACAGGATGCATTTAATTAAGTCCGTTAGGACGCAACGCATGCGTTATTGTGCAGATTCCAATAAAGCCTGTTTCACACAAATTTATAAATTACAATTTATTTGACGTAAACATTTCCATCTGTGAAATAAAATTTTGTATAATTTCACAAATACATTTTAATGCAATTATAATTATTTAAAAAAATTATAAGGTTAAAAGTTATTATTGATTTTATTTGCCAACAATAAGTTTAAAAGCAATTTGAACTCTATTCCCGAAGAGATAATTGAGGCAGTCCAGCATATTTATATTTAAGTAACATTATTTAAAATATTTAACCATTTCAATATATATATATATATATATATATATATATATATATATATATATATATATATGGCAGACTTTGAAGACCAATCGATATCCAAATTCACGGAAAAACCAAGGTTATGGTTTAGATACGTGGACGATGGAGAGAGCAGTATAACACTCAAAGTGAGAATTCAGTAACCACTTTAATACCATGCAAGCATAAGCGTAAACTAGTAATCGTAAAATAGTAAAATTCGTAAATGTACTGAATTAATTCATGTATTACAAGTAATCAAAAATAAATATATTACTCAAGATTTTCAATTAATTTTAATCAAAAATATCTTACTGTTAATTTAATATATATATATATATATATATATATATATATATATATATATATATATATATATATATATATATATATATATATATATAACTATAATACACGGGCACGACCCTTCCACTTTTTTGTGACGTTTAGGCCACGCCCTTTTACCTGATTGGCCGTGAGTGTGTCCGCCCTTCTGGTTTCTGATTGGTCACTAGTCCTCACCCATCCTCTGACCTCTGATTAGGCTCTAAATTCTGATTGATTATGGCAGGAAATTTGAAAATTTCTGATAAGGGGCCCTAATGCTAACTTGTAAGACAGTCATAAGAACTTGTGTTAGGGTCTGCGCTCTCTTGTCGTGGTCCCATGGCTGGAAATAGCATTATAATAATGTGCCCTAATGCTATACTATAAGACAGGTATAAGAACTTGTGTTAGGATTTGCGCCCTCTAGTCGTGGCCCCCTTGTTGCGAAATTGAATTTGTTTGTAGCGCCATCTAGTGGTGTATGGACTATGAATATTTTCTGTAATAAAGGTGGTGCCACCTAACGGTATATTTCTAGGACTAATCAGGGTTTGTTTGTGGCGCCAACTTGTTGCGTGTTTTTAAACTAGAGAATGTTTTTCGTAATATCTCCCTCTCTCTTTCGGTTCTTGTTACGGAGCTCTTAATTAAAACAGCTAAACTACTAAAAACACTTTTATTTTTTGAGTAGAAAAGCATTTATACAGTAATTTGATTATCTCATTATTTATAACTAAACATGTAGTCAAAACCTTATGTACAAAATCAACCATTGATAAATTATTTATTCTAAAATACAAAAACGTTACCATACAAAGTCCACACACATCCGAATGCTAATCCTGCAGCGTCGTTTTGTTGTAACTGAGCCATCTAGAATTCTTTTCAAGGAAGCGTAAATGGTAATTAGCGGGGGGTTGTCCAAAGGAATCAAAATACTCCCCGTTACCATGCTTACCAATGTAGATAGCAGTCCAATGCTGACCTAGTTTGTTTGCAGGATTCGTGTTCACAATAATTGCACAAGGTCTAGGTACGTGCCTCGGTAGTTGAATTGAACCACATACAAGTCGATACACATTCCGTGGCTAGAGATCGATTTCAAACACTTCAGCACTTGTACCGCATACATCTTTGGAGTTGGTATGCGCCCAGTCTTGCAATAGTCGCGCCTTTTCCAGAGCGCACATAGGATCCTAGATGTTATGGTTTAAACAACTACACGCCTTTGCCTCATTTTTCAACAATTTTTTAGTCGACAGGCAACTAATCTCGTCCAAGTTTAGTATTGCTTTGTTAAGGAGTCTAAAAACTGTTGTTTTTCACTGCCCTTAACGTGAATTTTGTTAAATGGCAGCAGTGTTCTTATCAGCTCCTCTTGGAAATCGTTGTAGGGTACATACCCTGACCGCCATTTCATGCTGTGACATTTATCCTCTAAACACCGTATCTGTCTCGAGGTGGCTTTATCAGTATCAGCAGTATCAAACCATGATCTGTAATCACGGCAATTTCTTTCGGTATGAATTCGCTATTAACACCTCTAAACCCTTGCACGTCCAAGTATGGGTCCATCTTCTTTCAGCTACTGTTGTACACTGAAGCTTGTGATCTAGGGCTGCCCCTTTTAACAGGCGAAATCCGACGACATTCCGATGTTTATCGATTTGGATCACGTTATCGAATTCGGCGTACACCAAAGAGTTAACGGTTTCTACGAGCGCTTCTTCAAAACCGACTTCTAGGCGCAGGGAACCGTTTCCAACCGAATTCCAGTGCGTGCTAGCGTTTGGAGGCAAGTCAGGGATTAGGTCGAAGACTATTAAACAGTAGCCGTTGGGATAATCGCTTCTCGATGTATCGTTGTCCTTATTCAAAAATGAATACCCGTACCGCAGAATAAGGTGTGATATGCCCTTACATATAAACCATTAGCTGTAAAGTCTGTTTGTAAGGTCTTCGATAGAATTTGTCGGACGGCATACAGGGTTTCCCAACGAAAAATTGACCCCCCCCCTACAATCAGAATACCGAAAAATATATCTAAATTCGCCGAGACCCGTCGATTTTTTATTTTGGAGGAAGCTTTTTGTACAGTCAAGCCAACATTAAATTTCAAATGCAACTGATGCACATGACACATCATCTTAAAGCCCCTTTCATTGCGAATACAGTGATCTATCGTTTTTGGAAATCGGTTGAGATTTGACAGAATCACTAAGAGCTGATAAGGGCTTGTAAAATATCCATTCCCCACTCTCGATACTTGTCTGCGTCGACGGTAAAGAGAACAAACCTAATTCGGACTTGAAGCCATTATTATCTTGAAAATGTATCATCATAAGTACGTTTCTTCTTCTTAGCAACAGCTCTCTATAGAGACTGGTTATTGTCGGTCAGACGAACTCTTTTATAGCCCGAAATCTCCATCCTTTTATCGATTTTCTCATCGGTTTTACGTTTAAGATTTCTACCTTCCTCATGAAATCTTTCTTGAAGCGATTCCCTAACAGGTCGATCCTTCATGACGTCTCCAAGAATATTGGCACCCGTTTTAAGGGCTTCTTTTCCTATAACCTTTGCACAAGGCTTAAATAACGGTGTTATACTTCTAAATATACCACATAGCCAGCTCCCTATACCATCTCCACGTTGATATGGCGCACCTCTATAGATGGAGCCGCTACTGTTACTGACCTGACTCATATAATGTTGATAAGGACAACCCATTATTGTACTTTCTTAAAGTACAGCTTCAGGCACGACGTCCCAAACTCGAATAGCAGTGCTGCACCCGTATCTGTTTGTATATTAATCTCAATGTTCCCAAATTTTCATCACTTGCATGTAGTGTGCAGGTGAGAAAACCACATTTTTATGACCCCCGTAAGCGTAGTTTTCTGAAGTAATGTTTATTATACGCATAAGCGGAGATAAAACATCACCCATAGTTTGCGGTTCAACGATGTCGCAATAAACAAACATCTGCGTTGGTAATCCTCTCCATATACTAATGGTACTGCCTTTTAGTTGATTAGATACTTAACTTGATATCACAATAAATAAGGTGGTAAACAATTATTGTCCGATAAATACAATTTTACAGTTATTAAATTTAAAATTATGCTGCTATAGATTTGTTGAATACTAAACGATACGCGGGTGATTTTGACACTATATTTTCCATTGTAACTGGTGTAATTTAATACGAATTTATGTAGCGTAAATGGAATATTTTAATAATAGGCAAATATTATTTTAATTGAAAATATCATTAAACTAAATTCGTGCATTGGGGTAGAAAAAGGACAGAGAGGAAAGAAGAGGAGGAGAAAAGCAAGGAGTGTTGAGAACCGGAAAGAAGGTAATAAGATCCCCAGATATAAAAAAGAGAGAGGAGAATAACGGTGGTAGCAGCGTAATAACGCAAAGTGAAAACAGGGAGGAAGAGAAAGAAATGGAAGAAATAAAGGAATTAATTTGTGAGTTGAGGAAGCTGATGCAAGAAAATATGAAGGGAATAAGGAAAGGCATGAAGGAAATGAAAGAAAAAATGAAAGAGAAAAGGAATGGAAGGTGGAAAACAAGAATTGTTAGAAAGAATAGAAAAATTAGAACAAAAAGCAGACGAAGAGGACAGAAGAAGAAGGAAGGATAACATTGTAATGAAAGGGTGGAGAAGTAAGGACCGCATAAAGAATTAAGAGCGATGATGGAAGAGAAGCTAAATGTAAGTAAGTTAGGAAAGTCATGGTGATAAGCAGGGCGAGGGAAAATGAGATGGTGGTGGCGGAAATTGAGACCTGGGAGGAGGAGCAGAAGATTATGATGGAGAAGAGAAGACTGAGGAACACAGGAATTTACATAGATCACGACCTAACAAGGGCAGAACGGGAAATACAAAAAGAAATACGGAAGAGAGCGGCGGAAAGAAGAGCGGAGGGAAGAAGGTATGGGTAGGATACAGAAAAATGGAGACAGACGGAGTAAGATATGTATGGAGCGAGACAACGAAGAAGCTAAGCAGAGAGAGGGAGAGAAGGGACATACAAAGGTCAAAAACTAAAAGAAGAGGGGGAAGAGAACGGGGAAAGGAGGACGACGAAACGGCTGGACAACAGAATAATGAGTAAAGGAAACGGAAAAGAAAAACAAATCAAGCAAAGAGAAAGTAGGGAAAGAAGACAGGTAGGGAGGAATGAACTAAAGATAATGTTCTGGAATGTAGCGGGATTAAAGAATAAAGATCAAGATTTTTGGGAGTTTGTCAAGGAGCAGGACGTGGTGGGAATTCAAGAGACATGGACGAAAAAGATCCGGAGTGGTGGGAGAGGCCAAGTGATTTCTGATGGGTAGTACAGTACGCGGAAAGGAACAACAGAAAAGGAAGAGCTACGGGAGGGATAATAGTGAGAATAAAAATAAAATGGTTTGAAAAAGAAGATGAAGAGAAAGTGCGACAAAGAAGAGGGATGGTAGAAAGGAACATACAGTAGGGGAAAAGAAAATATAAAAATAGTGACTGTGTGCAATAGAAAGGTGAAAGAGACAAGGGCAAATTTAGAGGTGTTGGTAGGAGAGAGAGAGATAGAAGAAGGTATGATAATAATATGAGGGGACTTTAACGCGATAGTAGGCGAAGAAAGAGGAACACAGGAGGAGAGAGGGACGGGAAAAAGGCAGACAAAATACAAAATGTTAAATGTGGGAGGAAAAAGCTGTTAGAAGTGTGTAATGAAAGGGGGTGAGAACAGAGAAGAAAGTGAGAGGGAAGAGTATACATATACATGAGCAAGGGGGAATCAATAATTCGCTACATCATAACGAATGCAGAGGTGGAGGAAAATATGGGGGAGGGGAGGATAGAATCGGATCATCAGCCATTGGAAATGATAATGGATGGGAGAGAAAGAGAGACGAGAAAAGTAGAGGAATTCTTGGCCAAGCAGGTATGGACACAAGAGAGTATAAAGAGGTACAAAGAGGGAATGGGAAACACAATATGGGAAGGGAAAGCAGTACAAGAAAGCGTGGAAGAAATGAGAGTGAGAATGAAAGAAGCAGAGCAGAAAGTAAAGTTTAAAAGATGGAAACAGAAGAACACAGGTTGGAAGCAATGGTGGAGCAGAGAATGCAAGAAGGCGAAGAAGAAGGCAAGAAGAACACTAAGACAGTGAAAGAAAAGGAACGTAGAAAAAGAGGAATATAAAGAAGCAATACATAGATACAAGAAAACATGCGAGAGGAAAGAGGAAGGAAACGAAAAGAAAAATGAGGAACAGATAAGTAACATAAAAAGTGAAGCGGACGTATGGAAGTAAAGAGGGGAAGAAGGACGCAAGCCGGAACAGAGATAAACGAATGGGAGAGATATTTTAAGAAGGTACTGTAGGGGGAGGAAGGAGAAGGACAAAACAAGAAGACATATGAAACACATGAAGCAGGACAAGGAAGTAATAGAGGCAATACAGAAGGTAAAAAGGTAAAGCAGCAGGAGAAGACGGAATACAAGGTGAGGAGTGGGTATATGGAGGAGAAAAGGTATCAAAAAGAATGACTGAAGTAGTAAATAAAATCTGGAAAGCAGAAGAATTACCAGAGCGGGGTGCAAAAAAAGGGGACAAAAAACAAGTCACAAATTACATAGGTATCACTTTACTAAACACGGTACATAAAATATACGCGACGGTACTGTAAGATCGGTTGAAGTTGGAAGCAGAAGAAAAGAAGTTGCTACCAGGCGGACAGGCAGGATTTAGTAGAGGAAGAAGTACGATAGACATACATATACATTTTGAAACAAATGGCAAATAAGGAACTAGAAAAGAAAGGGGGGAAAATGGTAGCGGTATTTGTGGACCTGGTAGCCGCATTTGGCAGGGTGAACAGGCAAACGCTGCGGGAATACTTGAGAAAAAAGAAGATGAACGAAAGATTAATACAAAGGATGGAAGAAATATATGCAAAAACGAGGAATAGGGTAAGGGTGAATGGGGAATTAAGTGAAGGATTCATAACAAGGAAGGGACTGAGGCAAGGATGCCCACTGAGCCCAAGCCTGTTCGCGATATACACAGGAGATCTAGAGGAGACATTAAAGGGGAAACAAGAAGGAGGAGTGCTCGTGGGGAATAGGAAAGTGTGGTCGCTGGCATACGCTGATGACATAGTGTTAATAGCGAAGGAAGAAAAAGAAATGAAGGATGTGTTAAAAACGATAGACAGATATTTAAAAAGAAAAGATTTGGAAGTAAATGGGAACAAAACCAAGGTAATGGTATTGAGAAAAGGGAGAGAAAAAAGGAAAAAAAGGAAGAGTGGAAATGGAGGGAAGACGAGATACAGCAGGCAAAGGAATTCACCTACTTGGGATGCACGATGACACAAGACAATAAAGATCGAGAGCATATAAATGAACGTGTGAGAAAAGGCAATAAATTAATAGGGCAAGTGTAGGACAAAGACTGTTCGGAATGGACTTAATGAAAAGGAGACTATTATTTGAAAAACTAATAAGGTGTTGCATCGGGCGGAAGTGTGGGGGTGGAAGGAGTATGAAGAGATAGAGGGACTGCGAGAAAAATACTGGAAATGGGTACTGGGAGTGGAAATAGAGACACCGGGATACATCATCAGAGACGATGTGCAAGCAGAAAAAATAAGGAAGAAGGCGGGAAAGAAAGCAATGAAGTACGAAGAGGAAATAAGTAGATCAGAGTGTAAGATATTACAAGAGTGCTGGAAGGAAACAAAAGAAGGAAGAAGAAAATACGGACAAGAAACCAGGAAAGAATATTATGAAAGAAATGGGTACGCGAATGAAGAACTTGAGAGATTAAGAAGGAAAAGTGTGTGCGTGAGAGAGGACATAATTAGAAGGGACAGGGATGTCCAAAGGCAGGAAAGATGGATGAAGGTGAAGGAAGGTAAATATAATACAAACTATAGAAAGATCAAGAGAGAATGGATACCAGGATACTTGAAAGGAGAAGGGAGGAAGAAAAGAAAGAATATGATAGCGAGATTTAGGTGTGGAAATCAAGAAAGAGGGAACAAATATTGGAAAAGTGATGAAGACAGAGTATTTAGGCTATGCGGGGATGGAATGGAAATGATCAATCATATGATGAAAGAATTCAGGGGGGTAAAGGAAGAGGAGAGGACGGTAGAGGAGATACTGGGGGAAAAAGGAAGGGGGGACTGGATGAAAGAAATATGGAAAAGAAGAACATAGTTAAGGGGCGAAGAAGACAGTGTAGGTGGAGTGAGGCATTAGAAAGTCAATTGTAAATAGATAATAGAATTGTAGTAAATGTAAAAAGGGTACACAGTCCTTTGCAATATTGTAAATAAGCAAATAAGTACTAGCGGAAAGCGGTGATATTGGTTCCACAGCTATGTTTTGATACGGCCGATAACCCAACTATAAGGCTAAACGTTGTGAGAATCCGAATAGCGAGAGGGGTTTTTAATTTCGTAGTGACGCGCATAGTTAGATTATGGTATTCGATCGTTAACAATTTACTTATTAGCTCGTGGTTAATTAGCTATCTGGCAATTTCTTCTATGTTGGCATAATTCCCGAGGCGAAACGTAACACATACCATCCATCCTCAATATAAATGGTTTTCTCGTTGACGTCTTGAAAATGTGATGCAGCCTTGTTTAATATCGTCTCTAACACATCCTATTCCCCTGCAGGTGGATCAATTCTATAATAAATTAAATTGTCTGCTTATAGCGGCAAAAGAACAAGGGTACTGAATTTCCGATATGTCTACAACCCATGAGCCTGTTAATCTTATTCGTTATGGCAGTTGTGTAATAAAACTTGGCGTCATATTGTCGGGAAAATATGTCATAGAGTTAGTACTCAATAAGGTAAGATAAAACTCCATTTTTATATATCTCTCAGGTGCGGTGCTAACTATTAAATTTGTCGCTATATCCACGCCACTTGACCTGGTAAAATCTTATGGACTTTGAATACGGTGTCTGTATCAACCGTAACAATTTGCAATTCCTCCTCGACAAAAGTACCCACAACAGGATAGCTATTAAGATCGCTTATACGGTAAATTGGCCATCTTCTTTTTATCACTGCATTAATTGTAAAAACTTCCTCGCTCCAATTCATTTCATATCCCTTCTCAAAGGTGTATTTAGTTCTGGCGATTCTAACATTTTCACCTGGAAAACAGTGATGATTAAAAGCGTTACTTTTTGTATTCAACCCGCTGTTTGTTGTGCATGCAATTTGTAGTAAATTTTTGAACAATTACGGTATTAGTCGAGATCTATAAATATGGGAAGGAAAGGTGGAATTGTATTATTCCGCAATAAAGCTCAAAAGAAGATATTGAAAAAAACAAAGGAAGCCAGGCTCTCGAAGTCGGCAGAGTACCGTTACGGCCCGGTCAAGCTGTAATTACATCATCAGCTTTCACGAAGTGACAAGTAAGATTTTTTAACTGTGTAATAAAAAAGATATCGTTGTGTTTTAAATGTATTTGCATAACAACACTGAACTGAAAATATTCCTTTCACTGCTGTTAAAAAATACTTTTGCATGTTAGTTATTAAGATTACGAAATATAATAATAGGATTGTTTTATATATTAATGTAAGCAAAGCATCCATGCACTTTCAGAATTTTAGTTTAATTAAATAAGTATCACATTTGATTTATTTATATTATTGACTATTACAAATATTAAAAAGCTTATACCAATACAGAATATGAACATAGAAGGAATCAAATTCAATACATTTATCAATTAGGAATATTAAGTAAATTCAATGGAATGCAATTTTGGTAAATGATAACAGCAATCATTTCTTATTCTAGTTGAGTTGGCTGGAGCATCCCGATAAAAAATGAATTTGTGGGTGGGTGGGTGGGCGAGTGGGTAGGAGGGTGGGTGGGTGGGTGAGTGGGTGGGTGGGTGGGTGGGTGGGTGGGTTGGTGGGTGGGTGGTAGGGTTGGTAGGTGGGTGGGTGGGTGCGTGCGTGCGTGCGTGCGTGTGTGTATGAGTATACAAAAACTGTTGACTGACTTTACACGCTCTTATAGCTGTCTTACAAGTTAACATTAGGGCCCCTTATTCAAAAATTTCAAATTTCCCGCCGTAACCAATCAGAATGCAGGGTCTTAGGCCTCCAATCAGAGCTCAGAGGCTGGTTGGGGACTATGGACCAATCAGAAACCGGAGGGGCGAACGCACGCACGACCAACCACGTAAAAGGGACTTTGTCTGTCCTTGGGACCACCAATCAGAACACTGTATGCGTGCGCATTTGCCTACCCTCCAATGGCTGAACTTCCAAGAAGGCTTTTATACAGTCAAAACGATCCTAATTAGGGGTGAAAATGGCGTCAGGAGGTGAAAGTGGGGTGACCTATGACGTCACAAAAAATTGGAGGGGATAGTGCCCGTGTACTACTTACTAATATATATATATATATATATATATATATATATATATATATATATATATATATATAACTATGGAAACATCTATATAGGGCAAAAACCGTAAGGATTAGCGAGATGTAACCTGGGAGTAAATAAACCAGTATTACGGCCGTTTTTTTTTCTTTGCAAAATTTTCAGTTTCGAATAATTCATATTAACTTTTGATTTTCAAATAGCACCATAGTACTTGAGTGTTATTCTTGAAATCAACATTGCTTTTGACATATAACAATTAAAGGAAAAATTAATTTTCTTAATATTATCACCATGTAATGCGCGGACGAAGTGTATATTTAGTTCGGCCGTCAGTCATCACTTGTTCCCATTCTACCGCATCTGGTCGCGCCTTATACGATTTAATAGGGTAGGAGAATAACCAATGAGAAGTTCGGTTGCTCTACGGTAAATATTTAGTTTTCTTAGATGTGGCGTAGACTTTTTCATAAATAAAATAAAAACTGCTGCAAACATTACCAAGTATTGAAAGTGAAAATGTGTAAGAGCAGTAATAGGAATTTGATTTTACTTTATTCTCAATATTATTGAAACATTCCGGAAGCAGTAATGCACATAATTATTAGTTAATTACGTTAATTAAAAATTGATTTCATTTTCGGCAACAAGAATGTTAAGTACTTATCCTCCAAAATATTCTGATAGGTGTATCGATAATAGGAATGTTAAGTAATTATTTTGAGCTTTCTAATAATTAGCGAAATAATATTTAAGCAAATATTTTCCTAATATGTTCATTCTTCTGCAATAGCGCTTGTGGTGATATTGTCTCAAAATTTCCGCCAGTTTTTCTCATTTTATAAAATGGAACTTACTGGAGGAGATCGCATAGAAATTTTTATTATTTTAGGTTACGGTGATAGAAGAAGAACGTGCCAAGATTCAATGACGTTTTTAATGCAAATCATCCAGAAAGGGCAGTACCATTTACAAAATCAGTCGTTTATAAGACATATGTAAGGTGGTTTGAACTTAGAAGTGTGAAAGATACTCGAAGAAGTGGAAGACCTTAAATTTTCACTGACCTGGATAAGAGTATTTAGGTAATCCAAAGTATTATTGAAGAACCAAATACTTCAACCAACCCACTGGCATTGAATCACGACATAAGTCGTTAGTCAAAACAAAAAAAAAATTTAAAAAACGCGAAGGCAAAGTCCTACAAGCTTTAGTTTCACCAAGAATTAGACGCTGAAGATTGCAACAGACGGCGTGAATTCTGTGAGACTTTTGCGGGATCGCGAAGAAGTCTTACCAAATAGGACCTGGTTCAGCGACGTGGCGATATTTTGTTTGAATGGGCAGGTGAACAAGCGTAATTTTGGGCGTTGAAAACCCATACTCAGCATCCACAGAAGCTGAACGTTTGGGCTGGCATCGTAAATGAGAGAATATTTTTTTATCGACGGCAATCTAAACCACGTTATATTTAGATTTGTTTCAAAAACAAATAGTACCCACCTTAAATCGCATGTTTGGCCAAGAAAGCAGAATGGGGCTCCAGCCCATTATGGTCACCAAGTAAGATAATTTTTTAACCAAACGTTTCCCGATCGATGGATAGGGCGAGGAGGTTTCGACTGACTCCACTGGATTTTTGCCTGTATGACTCCACAGGATTTTTGCCTTTGGGGTTATCTCAGAAATAAAGTTTACGTAAATCGTCCGAATAATTTAGATCAACTTGCACAAAGAATCACAGCTGAATGTGAGGCCATTCTTCCAGATATGATTCAAAGATGTGTTGGAGAATTTCAACATCGCTTACGTTATTGCGAAGACAGGAACAAAAACTACCTATAAGAAATAGAAAAAATGCAATTAATTTTCCTTTTAACTAAATAAAATATGGCATGTGATACATCGTTGAATTTGTAATAAAAATGGAATTAGATACAGGGTGTACATTTTTTCCATATAAAAAATAAAGTTGATGATGGTTTCTTGAAAACGAAACGTCGGATATAAAATCTAAAAATAGCATCATGTAGTACCTTAAAAGTGCCAATGAGAAAGTGTTGTTAGTTTTTTGACATTTCTGCAAATAAAGTCAGAAAAATAAAATCGATATTGTCAAATTCCGTTTTTCCAAATATCTCAGCAGGGCATGAAAATTTTCAAGTTTCTAAACGGCATGTAAATAAGCTTCAAAGAACACAACTTTCCTAATTTAACCTAAGCTGTATCTCCAACAAGTACTGAGATTCCCATGGTGAGGATCTTATCTTGGACAAACTGTTATATATATATATATATATATATATATATATATATATATATATATATATATATATATATATATATATATATATATATATATATATATATATATATATATATACAGTATGTCCCGGATCGACTTTAAAAGAGGAAAATTCTCTTATTTTTGATTTCTCAGAAAATTTCATTCTTGATGATTTGCCCTGCTTGTTTTCACACCCCTGAAACACAAATTACTTTCTATTTTACTCGTACGGTTCTCGAGATAATATCATTTTTCTTGAAAAATTGGACTTAGAATGTATTTCCTAATTTTTAGAAGTAACTTTAGTAGGCGGATTTCATTGAAAAACACCACTAGCAGAAATTGTCAAATGTGATAATTCTGTTGAACTGCAAATTAATTCATGCTAATTTGAATTGTATGCTATAATGTTGACTTTACAACAAAGAATTTATCTAATTCAGTGTTACGGAACTGGGGAAGAGTGCTACCGAGTTGTTATCAGAAAATTCAACCAAAAATACCCGGAGGTGGCCATTTCGAATGCCGGAGCAAAAAACTTGGTAATTAAATTCCTTCAAACAGGCTCGGTTTTAAACCTAAAGAAGCCAAAGAAGTTGTTCTAGCCGTTCATTCCGCAACAGAAGTTCCAAGGTTGTCTTTAAGAAGGAGGGCACTACGAATTGGGATAGGTAAATCTCATTTACAAAGAATCTTCAAGGAGAACAAAATTTTACCATTTAAGCCGCAATTTAGGCAAACTTTAGAGAACGGTGATGAAGCCAAACGTCTGGATTTTTGTTTGGAAATGGGCAATAGAGTTTTGGAAGATTCAAATGTTCATAAACGAATAATGTTCTCCGATGAATCGACCTTTTCAACTAACGGAGTCGTTTCCTCCCAACATTGCCGTTACTGGAGTAGGACGAATCCAAACTTCCAAATTGCTTGTCGCAGACAATATTTGAAAAAGTTAATGTGTGGTGTGCGGTTTCGTACCATGGAATTATTGGCCCATATTTTTTTGATCAACATTTAAACCGTTATTCATATTTGGAAATGTTGCAAAATTTTTTAACTGATAAACTGGATGAATTGCCATTGAACTACCAAATTGAAATGTTCTTCCAGCACGATGGGTGCCCTGCTCATTATGCCGGTACTGTTCTCCAGTGGCTCAATACAGAGTATGATAACTGCATAGGAAGAGATGGTCCCATTTTATGGCCGCCGAGAAGTCCTGATCTCACAATAATGGACTTTTATCTGTGGGGTCGTTTAAAACAAATGGTGTACAGTGAGCCATTAGACAATGATGAAGAGCAATTGAAAAATAGGATACGGAATGCTGTCCAGTCCATTTCAATCGAAGAAATAAGGCGCAGTTTCAATGAATTCAGAGCTCGCATTGAAATCTGTGCGGAAAAAGGAGGAGCATTATTCGAATAGAAAATTAATAGTTCAGTTTTTTGAGAATTTCATTTCATTTTACCATCAATTGTTAAATTTATTAATTAAAACTTGTGAGACCAATTTGATTTTTCCTTTGAAACAAATCAATTTACTTCAAAAATTACGAAAAGCTCGAATTTTTCAAGAAAATGATATTATCTCGAGAACCGTTTGAGTTAAATAGCAGTAATTTGTGTTTCGGGGTTTGAAAACAAGCAGGGCAAATCAGCAAGAATGAAATTTTCTGAGACATCAAAAATAAGAGAATTTTCCTCTTTTAAAGTCGATCCGGGGACATATATATATATATATATATATATATATATATATATATATATATATATATATATATATATATATATATATATATATATCAGGGTCCGGCAACAAGAGCGCCTTCTTTTATATCTTCCGTTTCATATAAGCTAGATTAATAAAATTTGGGATAGGGTTATAGTTTGGTTGTGTGCATATTTTAAAATTATTCACGTGTATGCAGGTTGTTTATTTAAAGATGACCAAACCATAATAAAAAAAATTTAAATGGAACACCCTGTATATAGTATATAGCCGTTTTTGAGTTATGTCGATTTTTATAAAAATATTGAAATTACAGGGATAGCTTTGAAAATGTACCTCCTTAACCGTTGAAAAACAAAAGTTATCTAATTTATATCAGAACAGGTACACAGATAGAGCTTTCTTATAATGCAAAGAAAATGTCATAATTTCATACAGGGTGTTTACAATTGACTTGCCAATCAGACATTATTCCAACTAGTAAAAGTTTACTTTTTCAAATAGAACACCCTGTATATTATTCCGTTTTTGGTTTCCACATATTAACCCTTATCAATTCGATATACAATTCCCTATCCCTAAATATAGCCGTTTCCGAATTATTTTCAATTTTTTTTTTAACATTTTTTTAAATCCATGGCCTCGTATAAATAGAAAAAAAAACAGTGGAAAAAATTGAATTGCAAATTAAAAAACGCAACAGAAACTAATACACTATAATTATTAAAATTATTTCTAAAAATACAAAACTAATAAAATAAAAAAAAATAATTTATCGCTAACCATTAGCGATAATGATTTATAATAATTGTTCAAAATGTTGTCCGTTTTCTCGGATGCAGACCTGAAGTCGATCTTTAAAATATTGTTCAACTCTACGCAACAACTCAGGAGTAATGCTATGAAAAGCCTGTGTTATATGATTACGCATATCTTCGGCAGTGGTTGGTGTATCCCCATAGAAAGAAATCTATTCTTGTCAGATCAGGGGACCTAGCTGGCCACCTCACAGGTCCATTTCGCCCAATCCATTTATTTGAAAAGACTCTATTGAGATAATCTCTTACATCTGCAGAGTAGTGAGCAGGAGCGCCATCATGTTGATACCACATTGTGGCTCTAATATCAAGAGTAATATTTTCTAAGAAGCCCGGTAAATCGTTACGCGAAAAGTTAAGGTACTTCTCACCATTCAAGTGTCCATCAAAAAAGAATGGACCGATGACATAATCCCCAACGATGGCACTCCGAACACTTAAAGGCCACTTATGTTGATTATCAACTTGTCTTAATAAATGTGGATTTTCTGAGGAATAATAATGAAAATTATGTGTATTAACAAATCCATTCTTATGAAATGTTGATTCGTCTGTCCATAAAACATTATAAAAAAAATTTGGGTTTTGAGTAATTTTTTCTCTGGCCCAGTTACAAAATGTTACTCGATGATCGAAGTCTGCATCGCTCAATTCTTGGTGTAACTGAATATGATAGGGATGTATTCGATTCTTCTTTAAAAGACGGCCTACTGATCTCTCACTTATGTCCTTTTGGCTTCGGTGATGATCCTCTTCGATGGCGAGAAGAACCCTCAATTCACTCTCTTCATTTGTAGAAGGTTTAACACGTTCATGTTTGGAGTAACTGGCACATGAAGTTGCAATAAATCTACTCATAACTTTCTGAAACGATCTTGCGTTCGGATGTCTTCTATCTGCATATCTTTCAGCATAAATTCTGCTGGCCAATAAACAGTTTCTTTCTGCAGCACCCAACACGAATATCTTATCAACTAACTCATTTTGTGTAAAATTCATTTTATAAAAATCTTGATTACTAACAATAACACTCGTAAATGGTTAACTACAGTTTTATTTATTTACGTCAAACACTCAATTTTTATAAGAAGCACACTTGATTTTAGAATTTTACTTGAAATTGAAGTAAATATTTGTCAAATTCGTGTTAACATGCAATGCCTCCAGTACAAAAATTGTAATTAGTCTTCTATCATAATATATTAGTTTCTGTTGCGTTTTTTAATGCATAATACAATTGTTTTATGATGTTCTTTTTTATCTATACGATGCCATAGATTTAAAAATGTCTCAATAATCTTATACATTTTGAAAAATTTAAAATAATTCGGAAACGGCTATATTTAGGGATAGGGAGTTGTATGGCGAACTGATAAGGGTTAATGTGTAGAAACCAAAAATGTAACAATATACAGGGTGTTTTATTTGAAAAAGTAAACTTTTACTAGTTCGAATAATGGTTGATTGGCAAGTCAATTATAAGCACCCTGTATGCAATTATGTCATTTTCTTCACATTCAAAGGAAGATCTATCTGTGTACTTATTCTCATATAAATTAGATAACTTTTACTTTTCAACAGTTAAGGGGGTACATTTTCAAAGCAAACTCTGTAATTTCAATTTTTTTTTAGAAAAATCGAAATAACTCAAAAGCGGCTATATTTAGAGATAGGGAGATATATTGCGAATTTGTTAGGAACGATGTGTAGAATTCAAAAAAGTAATAATATGCAGGGTATTCCATTTAAATTTTTTTATAATAATTTGGTCCTCTTTAAATAAACAACCTGTATTCGCGTGAATAATTTTAAAATATGCACACAACTGAACTATAACTATTCCAAATTTTACTAATATAGCTTATATAAAACGGAAGATATAGAAGAAGGCGCTCTTGTTACCGGACCCTGTATATATATATATATATATATATATATATATATATATATATATATATATATAAAGGTGATTTTTAAGTTGATGCTTTTTTTTTAACTGTGTATAGAACTAATTAAAATAAACAACTTTTTCAAATAGCATTTTTTAATTAACTCAAAAATAAAAGAGATATTTCGTTTTAAAGGAATAAGCAGTCAAGTTCTATTTCAAATTCTTCAATATAATATTCACCAGAAATGGAATCAACAATTTCCGCAATACTCATGTTTGGTCATTTGAAAATCCCCATGCTATACGGAGATCAAGTTTTCAAGAAAGATTTTCCGTAAATGTTTGGGCTGGAATTGTAAATGGAATACTCATTGGTCCGCACATTTTGCCAGACCGTTCAATGGGCGAGAATTATCTGAATTTTTTGGAAAATCGTCTACCTAATCTGCTGAAAGAATTTCCATTGGATATAAGGCAAAACATGTGGCCTCTACAAGACGGAGCACCTCCTCATTTTAGACGAGAAGTGCGGGAGTCCTTGGATTATACTTGCGATTTTTTCTGTGGGGTTACATGAAAGCGTTAGTTTTTAAAACACCGGTAAACGCGGGAAGAATTAATTGGGCGCATAGAACAGGCAGCAGCAACAATTAAAACAAAACGAATTCGTTATTACGCGCTGTCACCGAACAGTGGTTACATCGCGCACAGCGTTGTGTAGAACAGAATGGTGACAATATTGAACATATCATTTGAAATAGAACTTGACTGCTTATTCCTTTAAAACGAAATATCTCTTTTATTTTTGAGTTAATTAAAAAATGTTATTTGAAAAAGTTGTTTATTTTAATTAGTTCTAAAAAAGCATCAACTTAAAATCACCCTGTATATATATAGTTTTAACGTATCTAAAGTCGAATGAACTCTGTTGAAATTTAAATGGTTGTGTTACTAAACATATTTCGTAAGGGTTTATAAGAAGCATCATTACTGTTAGACGTTGCTTGTTGTTACTTACTGTACTCATTTTTCGTATAAATTAGGACCAGACGGCATTGGCTTAAAAAACTCATGGCCTACTGTATTAAAAAAAATTGTGAATGGATAATAAAAAATTAAAAAAAAAATGAATATTGAGCAAATTAAACAAAAATAGTTAAAGCTGTAAAAAACGTATAAACAAAATATAAGTAAAGAAACGGAAAAGTTATAGAAATGTACGCAAGGAATATTAATAAAACAGAGCAGATACCAATGTGTATTTATTAACGTGTAAGAATAATTGTGTATTATCTATTAAAATTCAAATACATACTTTATTGGTAATAACAGTAAGTAATCGTAAATGTAAAGTAAAATTAATTACAGAACCGCTACGTTATAATAAAATTGTCAGATAATTTGAATGGTATGATGTAGTATAAGGTCTTAAATATTACCATAAGAGTATAAACATATAACTTGTACATAACTCTTAAGTACAAGACTATTCATTATTTGAAACTGATTCATATCTTATTCATTAGCAGCCTTTAGTTTTCCTATAAATTAATGTTTTATTGATCGATATTTATTGCACTATAATTTTAGTGTTGATTATTTATTGTAATTCAAAATAACTTATTCGGCAAAGTGGAACTGATGGCGAACTGATAAGGGTTAATATGTAGAAACCAAAAATGTGATAATATACAGGGTGTTTTATTTGAAAAAGTAACCTTTTACTAGTTCGAATAATGGTTGATTGGCAAGTCAATTATAAGCACCCTGTATGCAATTATGTCATTTTCTTCACATTAAAAGGAAGCTCTATCTGTGTACTTATTCTCATATAAATTAGATAACTCTTCAAAGCAAACTCTGTAATTTCAATTTTTTTTATAACTCAAATACGGCTATATTTAGGGATAGGGAAATATATTGCGAATTTGTTAGGAACAATGTGTAGAAATCAAAAAAGTAATAATATACAGGGTGTTCCATTAAATTTTTTTTGTAATAATTTGGTTCTCTTTAAATAAACAACCTGTATTCGAGTGAATAATTTTAAAATATGCACACAACTAAACTATAACTGCATTCCAAATTTTATTAATCTAGCTTATATAAAACGGAAAATATAGAAGAAGGCGCTCTTGTTGCCGGACCCTGTATATATATATATATATATATATATATATATATATATATATATATATATATATATATACAAGGTGTTCAAGTTTTTTGTAGCAGGACTTTAATAGTGGATAGAGCTTTCAAAATTAAGATAAAAAGTTCATATAAACATGGGTTGCCAAACGTTTAGTTTTGGAGATACAGGGTTTCAAAGTTTTAATTTTTTTTCGGTTCTTTTAATTTATCTTCGAAACTATTTAAAATAATTAATCCAAATTTAGTACACATATTACACTTCTTAAACTCAATATTAAGAGTAGTTTAACATTTATCAATATCAATATCAATATTTGGGGTGGTACACCCTTTGTCCCCCCGAACTTTTTCATGCGACGCCTCTAACTCTTAAAATTTAGATTGCCCATTTGATTTAGGAACTTTTTTGTCTTCTGCTTTTTTTCGAAAAACGCATAATTTTTGAGATAAATTAGCTGTAATCCATGAGCAGCTTCCAAATGGTAAGTAAAGAACGTCTGATGCTCCCGCAAAAATAGTGTGCCATGAAAAAAAGAATAAAAAAAAGAATCAAATTATGTCAAATCTCACGTTTTATTTTAAATACGACTTGTGCATAAGAACGAATGTAATTTATTTACATATTCTATTGTGTTAATTTTTATTGCAAAAGTGATCTTTTAAAATGCCATTCTTGTTTTCTAATCAAGAAATAGCGGATAACCATTTTATTTATGGCTTTGTAAATGGAAGTTCAGCAGCAGCAGCCCGTGAATATAGGCGAAGATATCCTTTTAGAAGAGCTCCGCGTCTTGCAGTATTTGTAAGAGTTCATCAACAAATTATAAGTCAGGGGTTAAATAACGTGCATGGTCGCCAAAATAATAATCATAGGCAGCAAATGTCAGGTTTCTCAGGTAACAGTTCATTAAAAATTTTTCTTCCTCCTTCTTCTCCACGACGTTTCGATCAAATCTCACTGGCCATCCTCAAGTCTTCTTTTCGTTGCTCGTGTTACTCGAACATGGAGTGTAATTCATTATTTTGATGAATTTTTTATAGCTAGAGTTCCCGGATCATCACGTACGTGCATCCGGAGGAAAGTTCGCGTTCAGGTAAGTGAGTATTTGTCTGTTTGGTTCATTTAGCTACTTGTGCCCAGGTGTATTATTCCCGAATTTTGTTTTATTAACTGTCTGGCGCCCTCTAAATGACTTTACCAGAATTGCGATTCACGCTTATTTGCGATTTTCGACAATACGATAAGCCACCCTAAATATTTGAATTCCCGAAATACACTCACGGCCCTATAATCCACATAGCTAGCCGACAAACCAGTAATTATATGTTACCTTCCGTGTTAATTCCGTTTTCGCCTGTAACAAATCAGCAATGTTCTTGCCATAATGGCATGGAAACAGTAGCACAGATAGTTACAGCAGGTCCTCAGATCAAACTGAGAGGAGAATTCTTCGATGAACATTCACAATGTGGATTTTTTTACGCAGTCTGCTTTATTATAGATTGTGAAAAGCAACTATCAAGGAAACGTATTAAACTATAGACATTGATTACATCCATGCTGATATCTGTGCATAAGATTACAGGAACTAAATCAAATTTATCCCAATTTATCTTTATTAAATTCAATTTTCAAACTTTTATTCTTTCTGATAGCGTTACCCTAATATAACACAAAATCAAATTTATAGTAGATGAATAAGATTTCTATTCGAAACTTTTTAAACACGCTATCAAAGGCAGAAAGAGCATAATCGTCACAAAATGCGTCCCTTTTTTGTGATGATTGATTGACTTTAATTGTCAGCGTATCTTTAAGCAGTCGGATTACTTACTGCTAGTTCTGCATAATTTCATTTGAAGATATCATATTAAAGGACTGGTTGTCAGATTTACTGTATAAAATTACGTAAATTGGCTGCTTTCTACAGTACATTTCATTTATCTAATTTCAGCGGATTCTAATAAATTTGCCAATAAATATCGATACGAAGTAAAAAGTAAAAATTAAAAGATCTGCAATTTCTACCGACAAGCAGAGTTGTAAAGTTAGAACGTGCCAACAAGAGACCTATAAAAGTTGTTCGAAATCGTCCGCGTCCGTTACACCATATCCTATTACATCTATTGAAGCAACATATAAGAAAATAAAAATAGCAATCACGTTTACAATTCCTTCAAGTTTTATATACAACACAATTTTGACGAAAAAAAATATATACAAATAAAGAATCTAAGTAATCTTGTCATGTACTCCAATATATTTTGCGAAAAACCTTTCGTTCAATAAACAAGACCCTATTTTTCCGCATGTCTGGTTTCTACTTTACTCGTCAATGCATTTGGCATGGAGTAATCTCAAACTGGCTGATCGACCCTTCCGAGGTATAGATAGTTTTCAGTTATAACATGAAATCCTGCACTTTCTTGCCAGATACTCAATGTGTTCTTTTACTTGCAGTAACTTTTATTGAATTCCTTTATTTGATTATTGTAGGCAGTATTTACTCCTTTTACAGATAGAATCCAATTTAGTAGGTGATGTTAAACAGGGCGCGTTGTAGTAAACATAATTGAAATTAACTGATATTTACTGTTGCATAATCATTTACTATTCGTAATAGATAATCTCTGCCTGTATGCATGGATCTTCAATGCAAGTGGTGTAGTTAATAACTTCTCATGATGCGACAGAAACTTTAAAGCAAACTTGTTGCTATTCAAGTTAATGTCACAAAATGAAAAGTTTGTTTCGTACTTTGGTGAAATTTCTATCCCTATCTTAAGCGAGTACTGTATTTGGTGCATAAATTATGCGATAAATGCATGCGAAGCGTCTTCAAAAGTTTTAACGCTAGAATTGCATTACGATTAAACACTAATTAAAATTGAAAGAAGATTACCTAAAACCTTTTAAGTGTATTTAGGCACGAAATAGAATACAAGGTAAATTATATAACAAAAGTGCAATAGATCCAAAAAACTGGACACATTGTGCATGGCACAAAGGCATTAAAAAGCCCCGTAGCGTATAGCATGGCTTATAAAAACGTTCAGATTTCTAGATAACAAAATGTAATTACTTCATAAATAAAAACTAAACAAGAATGTCATCGTGTACGCAACCAATTTATGATTTCGCGTGCAAACTCGTATATACACACGTTGCATTGCGTTTTACTATCTAAACAATTGTGATATGTCTATTGTAATTTTAATACGAACACGGTAAACAATGCTTCTGCATTTTTTTGAAGCATAAATGTAAACAGGCTATTTTACTTGAATGGCGTTGCTTTTCGCTATTGCAAAATCATCGAGAATGAAGCTGAATTCATAATTGCTTGGATGGATGTTGTTGCACTGTAATACTGAACGCGAATCCTTGGCAGAAAGGATTGAAGTAATTTAATTTATATTTGCAATCAAATTAGATAAACTGAACATAGTTTAGGAAATGACTACATTATTTCTCAGGAAGGTATTTTCTTGAGTAAACTAAAGTATCAAAAATAACTGAATGATTCCTTGTTTAGCACCTATACAACTGGCTCAAGTTTAATTCATAACCCAAAATATTACTGTAGCGTAAAAATTTGTAAAAACAGTACTTATTACCGAAACTATGTCACAAACTTGTGTTATAGGAAAGAAAGTATGCAAAAAAAAACATTTTTTTATCTTTTTGGCGAACACGTGTTGCCGGTATGGCGTGCTTGAAATTCAGACCAAAGTCCAAACATTGTAGAAAGAAATGTGATGCCGCTCGAACTAAATTCTTCCAACAAAATAATTGTTTGTTATAGCTTCATTCTGTTACTTAATAATGAAAAACAAAAATTTGACTCCAAAGTATGTACTCTTGGAATAAAGATACGTACGAACTAACAACCAGTTCACACAGCACGATACGGTGCGGGAACTTAACCGAATAAGGTGCGGTGTTCATACGATGCAGTATGATAATAATAATATGCCCTTATTGAGCTACTTTATGAATTTTTATACACGTATAAAGGATTTACATTGCCCAATAGGCGGAGTTCAGGTTGTAATAATGATAAATTATCACTTCCTGCTCTTGCACTCAACCCATAATTTGAATGCTTAAATGACATACATACATATAGTGAATTACATACCAAAGAATTTTATTTATGCATTTCTAGCTTAAGTGGTCACCATATAGTGAGTGCGTTGACTACTCAAATTGTTGGCGTTGTAATAAGATTTTTAGTTGTTTATCGGCCTATTTTCAGTTTTTTCTTTTTGAGCGCTACGTTTCGGAAGCGGACTCTGTTTCCGTCATCAGACTTAGTCCTGAGAAGGATTGTTTTCGCACTTGAGTCGAATTCATATGTTATATACAGGGTGACATAGAAAAAAGTGCCATGCATAGCGCCACGCGATAGAGGACACTAAAATAAGAAAAAAAGTTCCTATGAACTTAGCTCCGCAACACCTTCGTTTAAAAGATATAGGGTGTTGAAGTTTAATTATTTTTTTGTTCTTTTTTTAATATTTTTACAATGATGTAATAAGCAGAAGAAATTTTGTATACAGGGGCTTTTTATCACGCAGAATTCAAATATGACCTTAGTTCTTTTATTACTGATAGAGGGCGCCACATACAGGTTTCCATCTTGTTTGAATCGGTCCTAACTTTTTTGCGTTACACTGTATGTCATTTTCGACTGGAAAAATTTATTTTCCCATCTTTTCTGCTTCAGAAACGTATACCTTATTGAAATCGCTAGGACCAACGGTTTACGAGAAAAATGCATCCGATGCATGCAAATTATCCAAAAGCGCCAAAGTAACTTATTTGCAAAAACAATGACATAATACTTCAACAATTAAATTTTAATAGCAACAATGAAGGGCAGTGATTAAAAAAACATTAAATTTTTAAAAGAGGTTCAAATTGTTGTCCTTGTACTTGAATACATTTTTCAATTCTTCTTCCTAACGATTGACGACATCTTTGAAACATTCCTGGGTTATTACGGAATCTATCTGCGGATTCCATAATTCTCAACTATAGTTGCTCTTCATTATGTATTTCTACTGAATAAACATCATTTTTCATGAATCCCCAAAATGAAAAATCGAGGGGATTAAGGTCGGAACTACGAGCTGGCCAGGGTACAGGTCCCCCTCGACCAATCCACGTATTTCCAAATCTCCTGTCCAAAAATTCCCTTGCCAATCGAGAAAAGTGAGCTGGCGCGCCATCATGCATGTAACGCATTCTACCAATAATAGCCAATGGAACACCCTCTAATAACGTATTTAGTTCATTCTCCAAGAAATTTCGATACAATTCACCGGTCAATCGATTGGGCAATTGAAATGGGTCAATTAAGTAATTGTCAATTATACCTGCCCACACATTAATAGAAAACTCATATTGATGACTTCTAATTAGGGTTTGATGAGGATTTTCATCAAACCAATGGTGCATATTATGTAAGTTCAGAACACCATCACGGCTAAAACCAGCTTCATCAGTAAACAACATTGAAGAAAAAATATGGTGTCTTTTTTTGCAACCATTCGCAAAATTGGGCACGAGGAAGATAGTCATGTTCTAATAGTGAATGAACCTTTTGGAAATGATACGGGCGAAGAAGTTGTTCATTGAAAATTTGTCTAACTGATTCACGGTTAACATTTCGTACCGCTGAACTTGTTTTCCTGGTGCTTGTTTTCGGATTATTTTCTACAACTCGTAAAACAGTTTCTTCGTTTCGCGCAGTGCGACGAGTTCTGGAAATTCCACTATTAACTTTTGGTTTTTTAAAACAAACGCCTATGAACGTCAATAAATGTCCTATTATGAGGAATATGCCTTAATGGATATCTTTCTCGATAGATGCGTTGAGCTTCGGAAGAATCTGATCTGGCTTCGCCGTAACACATAATTATGTCCTTGTTTTCTTCAAAAGCGTAGTGAACCATTTTTGAAAGTAATTTTGAAAAATCAATGAAAAACTTAATCAAGAACACAAAATACTTCTAACAAGACAATAATATTTTGACAAGTGTCATAGATTTCGTTTCTTTTTCGTAAATCTCCATCGCCTGTTATTTTCATCACTCCAATAGTACATATTATTTTGTGTGCCTAAAATGGTTTACTATACTTTTGAAGAATACAGTGACATGATTATGTGTTACGGAGAGGCTCAGTCAAATTTCTCCAAAGCTTAACGTATCTATCGAGAATGATATCCTTTAGGACAGGTTCCTAATGTTCGAACATTTATTGACGTGCATAGGCGTTTGGATGAAGATGGGTGGTGAAGATGTCTGTTTACAAGTCTATTGTAGCCCCTAGTGTAATAGAGTGGCCATCGGTTAACAAGGTTCTTTATCCATCGCATTCCTAGTGGAAGACCTCGAATTTGAACTTATTCTTAGAATCAATGATTTTATCCATACCCTAACTCACGCCCACATCATCGTTTCCACAGAGGAGCGTACGTTAATTGTAATGCAGATTGACTTCGCAACTTTTACCTTTCGTAAGCGTCACATCATACCTCTATGCGGATAGATGTTGCATTTTACATTCCACTTGTCAATTTCGGGTATTAATCACTAACATTCATTCCTTCTCTCACATACATCCTCCCATCTGCTGTTCATTGGAACTCTAAATTGATACTATTAAGATAATATCCAAGCATTCGCTAGTAGGGAGGCTCAACTCATCCCCAAATTTAGTTTTGCAAAATATCAGTCATGGTTGGGCTTTCCTTCCCCAATCGCTCCATTACATTCTTCAGCTGTAATACTCTCCGGGTGTCAACACAATTTCTGCCAGCTCCTTGACATATATTTTCAATATCTCTAATGTAATCGTGTTAGACGACTTTAACGCTCGGCACATCCATTTTGGTGATTTAACAGATAACACTAATAGAAAGTTACTATCTTCACTTCCGCTTCACTTTTATTACGGCGTACATATAATACCATCACCACACGCCCAGTGGAGCTTCGATCATTGATCATTGATCACATTTTATGTTTTTTTCTTCAATCCAAAGCCATAGCATCTGACCATGCACTTCTTTTAATTAAAATCAATTTTTGTTTCTCGCTCGTCCTAACCCTTAATTTTAGAAGGGCTGATTGGAATGCGTTTTCTGGAGACATTGCCAGTAACATTCTGAATCCCGCCTCAACCTCTCCCGATATTGAGTATTCAATTATTTACCTTTCTTGGATGAGAAGGGAAGAAATTATCGTCTTTACTCCCACCATAATTATAGAAAATATCCCGCAAATCACTCCCATCCCTATTACTAATCTAATTAAGTAAAAAATACAATTTTTCGCTGCTTCCTTAGACAGAGATTTGTTACTCCAGAAAGAAAAAGAAATACTAAAGAAGGAAGAAGGATTTGCACTTGTAGCTTATTGGTGCGTAGAAAAAAAGGTTCGTGACCACCTCCCTCGAGACGGTATGGATCGTGGTTCAACGATATTTCTCAAAAAAAAAAAAGGGCACCAGAAGCATAATTGTATGTTTTCTAAACCACAACGAACTTCCAAAATTGCTTAACACTACTCCAGCTTAAGAGTAATCTTTGACCCGTAAGCGTACAGGAAACGAAGGAACGTAAACGTAGACAGATACAAACTAACACAAAAAAGTACTAATTGTGTAACTAAAATTAAAGTGGGTGACAATAATATGTATGTGTCTATATGAACTTAAATTTATAACGAAAGGTAATTAAATATCTAATTTGTTTTTTTTTACAATAAAATTTAAAGGCGAAAACAGACAACTTAATCATAATATGAAACCTAGTTCTCGGATAGGCCTCGCAGAAAACGAATGGTAAGAAAAAACTTAATAAATATATCTGAATAATGCGCAAAAAATATTTTGTTTTAGTCGCACACACAAATGTAATAACAGAAAAATTACAATTGTCAATAAAATTATTAATTGAACTTGAGAGAGAGAATAGATTAAAAGAAAAGGAAAGGAAACAAAACTAAAGATGTTCGAAACTCACATAAGCCAAAAAAAAGTAACAGATAGATAAATTCTTAATTGTGACTAATCTGAATAACTAACTATAATGAAACGACGTCGGCAACATATATTTTAATGTTCAAATGTGTAAACTATGCTTTATACGAAAGCTGCACTTTACGTCATCAGCTGATTTAATAAGTGAGTTCGACAACACAAGGGTAAATAGGTCGATGTAAAAAAATACGTAGTTACGAAGAAAAAGAGGAAGCAAAGTGATACATATAAATAAGTAATTTGGGAAAGTAAGTAGGTTACAAAACATACATCAACGTATGAAATAAACGATATCCAAATTGCAGATGGAAGGACGATGGACAATTACACAACACAAATCTAACCTTAAGAGAGTACTCGTTACCCAGGTTTTGAACCGCTAGTAAGAGAGAGATTACAATGGTGGTGCATAGTGGTACTGTAATGAATCCAGCAACAGTAGCACGATAATTGCAGGTTCAAAGGTGTAGTGCGAGCCTTTGGAGAAGGTATGGAAACAATCAAGGATGGCCAATAGTCTTTTAGATATAGGGCGATTTTTAATAAAAATCGAATCAAACAAACTTGTCACTTAAAACCTACAATCCATCAATGACGATTGCTAACGGAAGGTGTTGAGGGGAGAATTTTTCACCGGAAGTGCATTATTCAATTATTAGTAAGAATAAAAATTAAAAAATTGTTTATCTAGACCACACGATTGCATTTTTGTAGTTGCAAGAGTGGAATTTATGCTTGATGGCAAGCTAGCTCACTTTTCTTAAGTGGTAAGGAATTTTTTTGAAAGGAGGTTTGAGAATAGGTGGATTCGTTGTGAAGGGCTTGTAATATGATCACTGCTCTTCAGTAATAAAAGAACTAAGGTCATATTTGAATTCTGCGTGATAAAAAGCCCCTGTATATAAAATTTCGTCCGCTTATTACATCATTGTAAGAAGATATTAAGAAAAAAACAAAAAAATAGTTAAACACCCTATATCTTTTAAACGAAGGCGTTGCGGACCTAAGTTCATAGGAACTTTTTTTCTTATTTTAGTGTCCTCTATCGCGTGGCACTATGCATGGCACTTTTTTCTAAGTCACCCTGTATAATTTGTTCCCAAGCACTTGACTACTCTCAGATTCGAACTTGGTACCTTTAACTTACTAGTCTCACACCTTTACCGCTAAACCACTGAGTAATCCAATATATATTTTTTAGAATTTATATACAGGGTGTCAGTGAAAGGGTGGGAAATATCGAATTGATTGAACCGAACATACCTTAATCCAAATATTGATAGGTAAAAAGATACAGGGTGTCAAAGTTGTAATTTTATTTTCTATTTTTCCTTATTGCTACAGAAGTTTTTTAGATTTTTGCATGAAACTCAGTATATGGGGAATTTTGATATGAGAAATATGATTCTGCCCTTAATTTTTGACAGACTTGTAGATGGCGCCACATACAGCATTATTTTAGTAAATAACCATATAATAACCAAATAATCAGAAAATATTTGCGCCTCCCTGTATGCAATAATTGATCGAAAAATGTTAATCTCTTCCTTTCTTAACAAAAAAGATGTACTTGTCAGGAGTGTTTAAATTTAATAGTTTCTGAGATATTTGCTTTTAAACGTACCAAGTTACTCTGAAAAACATCCGCATAGTATTGCTATGGTTTCTAATGTTGATTATAAGATTACCTTCAGTGTCACTAATAATTATCAGTTAAAATGTTTTGTTCTAAACTTAAAACGTTATAGAGTATACGTTTGTTAAATAGTGCTGATATGCATTTAATGTACGGATTAGTCCGATTTACACAAATTCAACATTAAAAATGAGCACCACCTTACATAATACACTTCCGAGCACGACGAACTAGTGATTGTTGCATCATCCCAAGTATTTTAACGTTACTCTTTATTTCTTGGGCATGGTGCAAACTTTTTTGCCGTAGTTCATTCTTGGTTTCTACGGGAGTATTATAAACACTTTGTTTCAATTCACCCCAGAAGAAGAAATCCAAAGGATTTAAAACGGGTGATCTAGGCGGCCAGGACGCAGGTCCTGATCGGACTATCCATCGGTCTGGATATACTCTATTTAACTGCTCTCTAACTAATAGGCTAAAATGAGGTGGAGCACCATCGTGCATAAACCACATGTTCATGCATGTTTGCAATGGAAGATCTAACAGATTGGGTAATTGTTCTTCAAGAAATTCTAAATATCTTTGGCCATTTAGTTTAGGTGGTAACTCAACAGGTCTTATTACAATGTCCAATTATTCCTGCCCATAAATTAATTTGAAATTGTACTTAATACCGGGTTTGTCTTATACCGTGAGGGTTTTCGTCTGCATAAATGTGTAGATTATGCGAGTTGATGGACCCGTCCCTACGAAATCCTGCTTCGTCCGAAAATAATATTAAGCCAGTAAATTCATTATCTTTGTTAAACCTCTCTAAGAGCCATGTAGAAAATTCTACTCTTTCAGGGTAGTCATCCATGCTTAAACCTTGTTCTTTTTTAATGTGGTATAGATGCAGCAGTTGCTCTCGAAAAATGCTGTTTACTGTACATTTTGAAACCTGTAATTCGTGTGCTACACTCCGAACACTAATTGTAGGATCTGCAGCGACAGCATCCAGAACATTTTCTTCCATTTCAACTGTACGTATAGTTCTGGGAACTCCACCATGTCGGCCCATATTTGGCATAAAACTACCCTCAAAAAGTTAATGTTAAATGTAATTTCATATCACTTTACTATTTATATATAAATATAAACTTTTTTTCGTGGTTGCGCAAGTGTATTGCGCATGTTGCGCCGTACCTTCTTGCGCAGGTGTATTGCACGTAAGTTCTTCGCGCATTATTGGAATGCATTTGGGTTTTATTTTCACATTAGCTTGGCTTATTGGGTTTTCTGCTAGTGCTATGTATGTGGCTTCTTTGAGTTTCCGAAGAGTTGTGTTCTCGTCCTTTGCCACTATCTGTATGTTATCCCATTGGATGCGGTGGTCGTTCCAGACATGTTCGGCGATTCTTGATTTTTCTGTCTTGCTCATATGGACGTTGTTCTTATGTTCCTGCGTTCTCACTTTGAGTGATCTACTGCTCTCTCCTATGTATGGTCTGCCGCATTCGCATGGTAGGTTGTATACACAATTCTTGGAATTGTATTGTTTGGTTTTGGATAGTATTCCCCTGAGCGTTCTGGTCGACCTGAAGGCAGTGCGTATCTTGTATTTGCTGCCTATCCTTCGTATTTTGTCGGAGGTACCTTGTATATATGGTATTATCGCTGTATATTTAGGTTCTTCTTTTTCGGTTACCCTTTCCCTGTTAGGTTAGGTGTTAGATCGGGGTAGCCATATTCTTTGAGTATTCTAGCGATATTTTCTTTTCTTTGTTCAGGTCCTCCTGTTTTGAGCATCTTGTTTTTACTCTATCGTACAAGCATTTTGCTTAGGCGTTAACTTCACGTTTTTGTGGTGATTGGAGTTGTGGTGTAGGTACCTCCCCGTGTAGGTAGGTTTCCTACATCCACTTGTCGGGAAAGTCTTCTCATTCCTGTGTACAAGTACATCTAGGAATGGCAGTTTGTGTTCCGACTCCAATTCCATTGTGAATTTTATAGAGGGTGCGCGACTATTTAGATGATCTAGGAATTCATCTAGCTTATGCTTGCCTTGTTGCCAAACTATGAAAGTATCGTCCACGTATCTAAGCCACACCCCTTAGGAACGACCCAACAATCAAAATTCTCCCGGCAGACAAAAGTTCTAAGTTCTAAGAAATATATGTTGGATTACTCAGTGGCTCAGCGGTAAAGGTGTCAGACGAGTAAGTGAAAGGTACCAAGTTCGAATCTGAGAATAGTCAAGTGCTTGGGAAAAAATTATATATAACATATGAATTCGACTCAAGTGCGAAAACAGTCCATCTTAGAACTAAGCCTGATGACGGAAACAGAGTCTGCTTCGGAAACGTCGCACTCAAAAAGCAAAAACTGTGGAAATAGGCGATCAACTCAACTAATATGAAACCACAGTTACAAAACGCTTATAAAGCAGAATAACGTTTTGTACTTTCGTTTGAATTGCATTAAGCTAACGGATCTAAGGATAGAATTGCAGTAACTGTAAACATAGCTGTACGATGAAACGGTGGACCTATTAACCCCCTAAATCTTAAATTCACGTGATGCACGTCCGTTCTGAAACTAATTTTGTTACAGAGGTAAGCTGGTTTTTTAGTTAGAATTATAGAATAATAGCGAGTTAAACTATGCAATATTCGCCTATTTTTCATGTTAAGCCAGTTCACTTCCTTGAACTTTTGAGAAAAATTTCTTTATGTCAAAAATCATTCTCAAACACGCATTCTGTAACTTTAATACACGTCGTTCATCAACAGAGTTTATGCAGAAGTTATAAGTAAAATTTAGTTTTGACAGAACAAGTGTTTCGCACAGGAGATTTTTTATCTTGACATTTAGAAAGGTTTTAGAATCATATATTTGTTCCAAATTACCAGATGCTGTTTTCAGGCAGCGCGATATGTGCTGTTTAAACCGCAACTTATCATCAAGATAAATACCTAAGTTTTTAATTACATCTTCGAATTCTATTGCTTCACCTTTGATTAATACATTTGCCTTAGATAATACTATTGCGCGAATTCTTGAGAGTTGTGTATTAGCTTTGGAATAATGGACGTGAATATGATTGTTTTGATGTATTGATATCGTAAACGCCGTAACACACAAGTAATTAAGAGATATTGGGAGCATCCGATTTTTAGAGAGATATTTAATTTAGGGTCCTTCCGGAATCTAATGGGTCACTTGAGGGGAGATGAAATGAGATTTTTCAATTATTTTTGGGTGTCTTCCCCTACTTTTGACGATTTGTTAAATAAAGTGAAAGAAAACTTGACCCAAGAAGACACAAATATGACATAATGTGTCAGTGCTGAGGAAAATTAGTGATATGCTTAAGGTAAGAATTGGTGATAACTTCTAAAAAACTTTATTTTATATACAAATATACACATATATTATACAAATTAAACATTGGAAACATCCAGATCTGAAACAGGATCTTGGCCTGCGACAGAATATGTAGGGGGCGACGGTTCGGAAGTGTATGGACTAGTCATGGGTGTTGCTACAATCGGATGTGGATATGGCTGAGGCTAATTGCAATAATTATGATTTTGCCAAATATTGTAATAAGTAGCAAGTGTAAGCGATGGCGTTTTATAATTACCGCAAGTCTTCGTTTCTTTGTTCTTATTTTCTGCAATAAACTTAGCACACTTGACTGAAATTCTTCTTTCGTTGATGTACGACATGTTTTTTGGCTTTTCTACTTTTCCAATTCCATCATCCACGAGTCTCGAGTGTTCGTCCACTTTTTTCAAAACCCGCTTACCTGCGAAAAATAATTTTTCTTTTCAGGTATCTCGGATGTGGGTCCTTGTATAAAGATCTTCATTAGTCATACCGAGTTGGTGTATCAAGAATTAGCAATAATGTGCAAGAAGTTACTCGAAGTATATGGAATAATCCCTTTAATCAGTTTATGGCATGCCCTGACACGCCAGATAAATGGGAGTAAATAACGAATGAATTCTATATTAAAACTAATTTCCGCACTGCCTCGGTGCGGTGAATGACAAACATGTAAGAATGGGAAAACCCGTAACAGTGGCTCTATGTATTTTAATTATAAAGATGACTTCTCTATTCTTTTATTAGAAGTCCCAAATTCAGAATCTCGTTTTATATATGTAAATGTAGAATGCTATGGAAACGATTGGGATTCATCAATTTGGAACGAATCCATATTTTGGAAAAACTTGACACAGGGCGCATTGAACATACCAACACCCAGATCTTTAGAAGATCAAAGTTTATTGGCGATGAAGGTTTCGGTTTGCATGATAACATATTGAGGCCTTTTGGCGTTACATATTTAGAAAAGAGCAAGCTAATATTTAATTACCGACTAACTCCAGCTAGGAGATGTGATGAATGTCCTTTTGGCATCTTTGCTAATAAGTGGAGGATACTTCAGCGAACTTAAATGCTACAATAGAAACGGCAATATGGATAGAGAAAGCGTGTACTATGTTACATAATTTTGTTAGGGAAGGATGGATTTAATTATGAAAACCCTTATTTACCAGTAATCCAGCTAGTATAGCTACCGCACTTCTGGATCACTTAACAGTGTTGCCAGTGTTCAAGGTCAAAGTTCATTGTGGGTGCCATTACAATTCTTAGACCCAAAATTCATTGACCGCGTGTTGCCAGTTTATTGACCTCTTTAAAGACATAGTTCATTGGGGGTGTCATATTACAATTCTTAGGATCTAAAAATGGAACATAGCGTTGTTGTTAGTTAATTGACCTTTTTGAAAGTAAAAGTTCATTGACCTCTGGGGACGTGTCATTACATTTTTTAGATATCTAAAATTAGAATCAGTTCTTGGAAACGGGGCGTCGAAAGTTCCTTGACCTCTAGGGGGTATCATTTTACAATTCTTAGAAATTTAAAATAGGTTCAGTTCTTGAAAACGGGAGGGGGAGACCCTTGAAGGTCAAATTCTTAGAAATAGCAAAATAAGCATTCCTAATCAATGACTCATGTAATTGGCTTTGCAGATGCTCAGTTCTTAGAAATCTAAAAATAGAATCAGTTCGTGGAAACAAGGAGATTGATGGGTTGTTGGCTTTGCTAAAAAATAGGTCAAGGTTAGATGGTTCTTCCATTGGCTAAATTGAGTTAAAGTTATCTAAAGGTAGGTCAACGTGAGTATTTGACAAGTTGTAATTTACTCTGGTAGGTCAAGGATACATTTCTCTTCAGAATGCTACGTAATATACTTGTTAATTGAATATACGTGCAAAATGAATATTTTTAGTTCTTAGCGCCACCTAGAATATAATTCTCACCTCTGGGCTGGTGCTCCCCATTGCGGTCTCAATATCATTGACCGTATTCAAAGAACCGCGATTAAACTTATAAAAGACCCGTCCATAACTTCTTACATACAGTCTCTTGAGCATAGAATAATCGTTTTAATCCTTTCTTTGTACTATCGGTATTACATTTGCTATTGTGATGCTGAATTACATTTTTTGTTATCATCTCGAGCCGCCTTTTCTAGGAATACTCGGTTCCCTCATTCACATCATTAATATTCACTACAAATTTCACTTTTTCGTACCAAACAGGTGCAATCCACATCTCTTTACACGGCTCCTAACCTCTGCAATGACCTTTCTAGTTCCTGTTTCCGCTTACTTCTGATATGAAAAAATGTAAGGTAGCCGTTCAGGTATCTCTTGGCAATACAACGTCCCCTTCCCATGCCTCTTCTTCTTGTGTGCTTTAACACATTAGTCTAAACTTAACTTGTTCAGGGACACAATTATTAAAGGAGAAATACCATCAGAAGACTAACCGAGTGAGAATTAAGAATATCGCCATCTAACCAGAAAAATGGGAATGCCTCGAGACTGGTATGTAAAACTAACAAATATAAATATATAGTTTCTCAAAAAGAAGGAGCGTACAAAACAGAAAATGGATGGATCTCACCAGTAAGGCTTTTCCTTCTTAGACTGACTCATCAGGAACCGGCAAATCAGTCATGCCGTATCTCGAATCTGAAGAAGCCCACTAGTGATAGAAAGCATAACACCATTTATCAAGAATAAGAAATATAAATTAACATGTAGTAGTGTATAAATTTATCTTTTAATTAAAAATTGTATTAATTTTATTAAATACATAACTAAAAATTTACCTCGAGTAGGATTTGAACCTACGACATGTGCATTGCTAGAGTACTGCTTTAACAATAATAATAATTATAATAAATTTTTAATTACATATTTACTTTTGAACTTTTCATTCATAACAAAAACTTACAATAATTTAATATTAGTCAAGTTGCTTTGGTATGTGTAGATTCTTGTGGCATTGTAGGCTCACATTCCATTAATATAAGTAATTTGACTGTAATCTCATTATATTTAGAATTTACATCTGTTCTACATACATAAAGATAAAATTTACATCGATTGGGGCTTGTATCTCGATAGCTCAATTGGTTGGAGCGGTACTCCAGCAAAGTACATGTTGTAGGTTCAAATCCTACTCGAGGTAAATTTTTCTTCATGTATTTAATAAAATTAATACAATTTTTAATTACATATTAACTTTTGAACTTTTCGTTCATAACAAAAACTTACAATAATCTTTTAATGATTAATGTTCTCACATTTTGGGTATGTGATCGTGTATTTTATTCAATTTTTACAAATTTTTTTACGTTTCAATAACAGTTACAGTTACCTTTTTCAGTAAATAATAATATTTACAAAAATTATTACTATGTTAAATAAATATATTTAATTATGAATAATAATCGTGAAAGCTTTGCATTTTCAAAATGTCTTAATGTTCATTATTAAATATATTCTCTCATTTTTAACTCCTTTGATATACATCCTTGTTACATTAATGCCGAAATTTGTATAAATTTTTGCCATTTAACTTCCAACCTACATATAGATATGTAGGTATAGAAGGTTATGCAATCGCCTTTTTTTTCACTATCGCTAAATCGATTTATTGGCTCGTTTCACAACATTTGGCCAAGTTTCGCCAAGATTGGCCACCACGTCTGGATGTCTGTGTGTATGTGTGTATGTCTGTGTGGCTATGTATGTTAGTATCCACGATAACTCCAGAACTAAAATACCTAGGTACTTAAAATTTTGTATTTAAGCTTATTTTCATTTGGCTTAGAGCTGATTAGATTTTGGGGCACTTTTTGGTTTTTATCAAATATTTCTAAAACAGATGCATATTTCAAAGATATAAAAATACCTAGATATAGATTTTAACACGTTTGCTACCGCCATAAGATAGAAAACCATTAAAATAGACCGATAACTAAGTACTAACAAAATGCTTTTTGTTAACGACGTGGAACATGCTGTGTAGGTACTTTATCATAAGAAACCATATTTTCCGGCTCACATGTGGGACACTGATCTATAGAAAAAATTTGAAGTAGTAGCTCACGTGTCTCAAATGTGAGACACGACGAAGATAAATATAAATTCTAAAAAGCTTAAATTTTATTCTTGATATACATTTTGTACATATAACAGAAACTTATAATTCTCGAAAATAGATAAGAATCAGCTCAAAACTTTAAGTATGGTATTTTGAAAAACACTTGTCTGGACACAATGCTATTGGATGTCCTTTATCGTCGCGGCATAAGTCACAAACATACCAAGTTTGTGTCCTTCAATTGCCCTGCAAACAAATTCGACACCAAACTCTTTTCTACAATTTCCTTGGAAAATGTGATCCAGTAGTCTGCCCAAAAGAAACCATTTCAATGAGTTAATTTACATTCCTAACACAAACTTACTTACAAAGGGTCAATAGATGAAAAAATAATTTCAAATACCATCTTATTGTCTTTCGGGGTAGTAAGATAACATTTGATCTGTTATGTCTATACCGGACATAAATTTATTATAGTCGAAAACTATGTTTGGTTTGGTACATTCTACTCCCCGCTTATTTGCCGCCTGGACCATTCCAAATTTGAGCAGTAGATATCATAAGAACGTGTCTTTTGTCTCGCCATTTTCCTACAATTACTCTACCCTTCCTCTTCCAAAGTGTTTCACTCTTCGTTAGTTTTGTGTCAATCACTTCTTTTGGATTTCTTTTTTTTATTATTTCTTAGCGTTCCCACAATGCGTGTTTTCTGTTTCAACGTCAATTCGGATAAGCCAACACTGGTGTAATAATTATCGAGAAAAGTGGTATGACTTTTGTTTCTGTACGGTTTCATGAGTTTATTCACAACATTATACCCATGCCCATGATCAGCATCGTGATCTGTACCTTTACTAGAATAAATTAACAATTAACAAGTTCAGAAGAAACCAATCAGAAGTGCATAATTCGTACAATTTAATTCCATACCTTGCTGCTTTATTTGGAATACATTGTCGAAAGTACAATCTACCTCCCCACAGTAATAATGCTTCATCTAGTGAAAGGTTTGGACATGGATTATAGACATCTTGAATATTGTGCAAAATGTGGTTTTCGACGTTAATGATTTTATGTAGTCGGGATGTCATACCGTCACTATCATTGTAAAAGCACAAACAACGTAGAATTGTTTCAAACCGATTACGCCCCATTGTTTTATTGAAAAATGGAAGATAATATAACATATCTTTGGACAAATAGTGCTTTATGATGGGCATTTTTATATTTCCCACTGCTACACATAAATCGAGAAATTTTGTATCTCGATTGGTGTAACATTCTTCCTCGCTTGTATATTTGACTTTCTGGAAACACCGTTTGAAAGTTGTGTTCTGGTATTTGTCCGGCCGACTATTTTCCGCATGAGTTCGTCATGTCATCAAAAAAAAAGAAAAAATACTTCAATTGGGGTTACATTCTTAGGCAAATTAATTTTGATACCTTCTTTTCCAGTGAAATCAAATAAAAGGGGAGTTATCACTTTCTTGCTCTTCACTTTCCGTATCAGAATTAGAATGTATTGATGCATCACTGCTTGAATCCTGAAATGGTTCTTCAATTGGAGTCGTCATCAGAATAGTGGTTGTCTTTGTCTTCATTTTTCTCATTTCGTCTTTGAGTTCTTCTTCAGCTAGCCTCCTCTTTGAAGGAAACATTCTAAATCAATATTAAATCATTCAAGCAAACCGTAAAAGTGCCGATTTAAATCAATAAAGGACCACAAGCATATACTGCATAATCACATGTTTCAACCACAACAAGTACAACATAACCTCAAAAAACTCAGAGACCACACGTCCCACAGATGAGTCGCATATTCCTATAGACCTCCGAAAAATATAAAATTGTTATATGTAGATCGTGCTGAAAACGATTGCATACACCGAACCTGAACCTGTGACTCACTTCTGAGACCACGGTCTATCGTGCAAAACAGGGCGGCTAATGTATGAGTCGTAGGAAAGAATGTAAGTGTAAATTTTTTTCATTATCTGAATAATGATTAATTTTATAAGAAAAAGTGTAGAGGTATTTTTTAAAGAAAATTTAATTTTGCACAAATTTTTTTTTATAACGTTTTTTAATGTAAAGCGAACTACATGTAAAAATTAAATAAATATGATTGAAAATTCTGAAGACGTACTATCGATATTTTTATAGAAGCGGAGGGCTTTGGATTTTTTTTACGTATTTATGTCTATTAATCTCTACCTCACATGAAGTTTTAAACGTGATTCTGACATAGACTATTGTCTTTGGTTTTACAATGTTCCCTGTTTTCGTTATGAACGTATAAAAAAACGTAGTTATTCTAAAAAAATTGAAATTAAAATTATTTCATTGCTTTTAAGTTAGCATCTAGATATCTATTAATCTCTGTCTGTCATGAAGTTTCAAACGTCTGTTTGACATAGATGATTGTTTTTGCGTTTCTGTAACATGAAGATTTAAACGTCATTCTGACATACATTATTGTTTTTGTTTTTGCAATGTTGTCTGTTTTCGTTATCAATGTATAAAAAAGAGGTTGCGTAATGATCCTAAAAAAATGTTATTAAAATTATTTCATTTCTTTTAATTGCCATTTTGTAGGTTGGAAGGTCGTGTGGTGTTCCACACAGATATTTTTTGTTGGCCATGTACTAATAAATAAATTTGTTCTAACATCGTGAACAATTCTTTAAGAATTACCGCTACTGAAGACGATAACTGCAATTGTTATCGAAAAGTAAATATGTATGTAAAATATAAGTATATAAAAATACACAAATAAAAAAACCCAAAAAAGCTAAGTATTTTAATTATATGTAATAATGGTGAAAGTTTATATGTTCATAGTATGGTACTTTTTAATTTATATTATCAAGCATGTTCATTATAAACAATGTGAGCATGATTAAGAAAGTACTGAATTATAAGGATAAAGCCTAAGCACTGTTGTGATATTTACAAAAGTGTGCTCTTTTTTGGTACTCTTGGTAAAGTGGGATCACATAAT
The DNA here is from genome assembly GCA_036346205.1 of Vesta saturnalis. Lineage (NCBI taxonomy): Eukaryota > Metazoa > Arthropoda > Insecta > Coleoptera > Lampyridae > Vesta > Vesta saturnalis. Next base: position 3,547,811 of record JARFJB010000417.1, read on the forward strand.
ATTCGTGTTGTTTACTGTGTTTCGCTTTTGGATGTAAACTTATTGTTTTGAGTAAAACTTCCATGCAGAATCTTAAGTAATAAAATGTAAGTATCAAATGCTGTACGTAATTTTAAGAGCGAGGTTTTAGAATAAAGGAGAAATAACTCATTATTTTCAATGACACCAACAAAAATTGTTGTTCATAAAAAGGATAGTGTTCGCACCAACCCTAGCCGAAGTAACATACATTACACACAATATCCTTCGAAAAATCCCCCTTTTCTTCCTGCTCTCATCATGTCTAGCCCTTATCTTACTTGATTTATAATACTCTTCGCTTTATAGCCCATCAACACGACATACACAGCACATGCACATGCAAGTACATCTTAGAGATGTCTCTGCTAATTGCATTCTTATCTTAAACATGTTTTTCTTCAGTTATATTTCTATATAGGTTGTAATAAACACCAACGGTAGTAAATTACTTTGTAATTATTCTATAGATCGGACTTAATATCACAACAATGTAACCATATGTTCAAGGTGTACAAAAACAAGATCTACGTAAAAGTGTTACAGCTGTAAGGATGAATAATAACAGTACACCGATAATATCGTCTCAAGAGCTAAATGTACAACCGTACAACGAAACAATTTGGAAGTGGGTATATAGCGGAGAGTAGCACTTGATGCTTTTCTATTGTCCTAAAGCAGTTGGCAAATAATTAAAACATACCAGTAACAAATAAAATAGTGTATAATGAGGCAAAAGCAATAGCCGTGGGAATTTGCAACTGTAATAACGATGCTTCAATCATAATAATATAAGCTCTCAGCTAAGAGGCAACGTATTAATGCTATCTGATTAGTTTCCACCTACACTGGAAAATTATTATTATTCAGCTTGAATATCACGTCAATTTTTACAATTCTACAGTTACAAAAGTATGCTTGGAAGACTAACGTTTAATAAATGGTTATTTCAGTGTAAACAACGGATTTTCAGATTTGTCACCATTAGGAAATCAAGAAAGTAGTAAGTAAAAAAACAAACAAATTCTTATTTACCTATAACACCCTTTCTATTTTCTTATCCCTTAAAATTCGGATGGTAAATCTTTATAATCATCATTCTTTATTAGTTATGAATTATTAATTGTAGCAAAAACACTTTGTATGATAAAAATGGCATTTCTAATTATTGCCCTTACAGAAGACATACATGCTTGACCGAGTAAATAATATTTTTAAAGAGGATTGATTGTTGTACAGAGAATTACTGATGTTTATAGTATAGTAAATAAGAGCGAATTATGTTTTTACTTTCCTACTTAAAGAGAAAGTTATTGTAAAAAAATTCTAAATTGAACTGAGTTTGCAGGTGTGTGTGTGTGTGTGTGTGTGTGTGTGTGTGTGTGTGTGTGTGTGGTGCGTGTCGTGTGTGTGCGCGTGTGCGCGTGTGCTGTGCGTGTGCGTACGGGTGCGGTGCTGGTGCCGGTGCCGGTGCCGGTGTCGGTGCCGGTGCGATTGCGTTTGCGGTGCGGGTGCGGGTGCGGGTGCAGTGCGGTGCGGTGCGGGTGCGGGTGCGGGTGCGGGTGCGGTGCGGTGCGGTGCGGGTGCGTGCGGGTGCGGGTGCGGTGCGGCGCGGTGCGGATGCGGTGCGGGTGCGGTGGGTGCGGTGCGGGTGCGGGTGCGGGTGCGGGTGCGGGTGAGGTGCGTGCCGGTGCGGGTGCGGGTGCCGGTGCCGGTGCCATATCTAGTAGTAGGTTGAGTCCGAAACACAATATCCTTTAAGCGCCCCCATAAATAAAAATTGAGGCAAGTTAAGTCTGGCTGACGGGGAGGCCATGGAAACAGACTTCCTCTTCCAATCCACCGCTGTTGAAATAATGCATTAATATGCTCTCGAACATTAATAACAATGTGCTGGATAACCATCTAACTGCAAAAAAATTTTTTGCCTTGTTTCCAGAGGCACATCTTCCAACAACAACGGTAATTCATTGGCCAAATAGTCAAAAAATATTGGCATTATGGGGTTGCTCGAAAAAAATATGGCCCAATAGTTCTGCACCCCAGTATGCCACACCATACATTTAAACTCCAACGTCCTTGGCGCTGAACTTCACACAACCAATGGGGATTTTCTGCATACCAATAATGCATGTTGTGCAGATTGACTTTCCCGTCACTACCGAAGTTGGCTTCATCGGTCCAAAGAATTTGAAATAAAATTCTCTATTTTCGCGTATCATGCCTAACATCCAATGGCAATAGTCTAACCTTCGATCAAAATCTTCCTCTTTCAAGGCCTGATGCAAAACGACATGATATGGGTGCATTCTTAATGTAATTAAAAAGAGTTTAAACGAATACCTATATATTTTGATGGCCATTAGAACTTACCTATGGCCCTTCAAAATATTTTGAACCGTTGTCCTTGATATGCCCAACTCAGTGGATAATGCTCTTGTGCTAACATGAAGATTTCCTTCAATATAGCTCAATACACGGTTAATATTCTCTTGTGCTATTCCAATTCTTTGCCGTTGAAACGTAAGCCGAAAACTACCATTGGCTCGTAAGCTCGCTACTAATCGGGTAAAAACTCTTATATCGCAAGGACGCCGATTTGGATATCGAGCCGCGTAAACTCTTTTAGCTACTGCGGCATTCTGAAGACTTTCAAAATAAACCGCAAGCATATCAACAGCTTCATTATTCGTAAAACGCATTTTGAAAGCACAAAAATTGCTCAAAGTAACGCGAAAGTATTGACAACTATTGACAATTTGAGGATTATGTATGTTTTGTTTAGGTATCTGTTTCCATTTCCTGCTTCTATTAATTATATTTTTCGTATATACCCATAGTGGATATGCATTTAAACAAACAAAAATAGGCCTTTCGTTTGTAACCCAAGAAATGCTCTTTTCAACGCGCCCAAGTTTGTTAAGATCGGATTAGCCGTTTGATTACCCCCACCACTTTATCTTTATAGCTACGTCAAAAAGTGCGAAACAAAAAAAAGATCAGATTATCCTCGACTTCAAAGATCAGTTCTTTTTTTATTAGGTTAATATAGCAGAATTCACAGAAACATCACTTTTTTAGATTCAAGATTGGAGTTACGCCCCTTGGCGGCCATTTCAGAAACATGAAAATACTTTCCAGGTTTTTGTATTGGCCGTTTTAGTAATAACTTTTTTTTCCACAAGTCTCTACGATGTATAGTTTCCCAGATACAGTACCTGGCAATCTTAGTTGGCCACCCTGTACACATTGAACCATGGTGACATCACACAGCCCAGCCTTGTCGCACTCCTTGCTCAATATCAAAGTATTCACTCACACCTCCTCTTATCCTAACACATGCACGACTACCGTTGTATACTGCGCTTATTCAATTTATTAGACCTTTATTTACGCCATATTCATTTAATACTTCTTCATATTCACTATGTCGTATGCCTTCTCTAGATCTACAAACGCACAGTACAGCTACCTTTTTACCTTTAAACACTTTTCTATCATCTGCTAGAGAGCAACCATCTGATCGACATATTCCCTCCCTGGCATGAAGTCGCCCTGCACATCCTAAATCTTAGTTTGTGTAGTTTCTCGTACTCGATCAATCAGAATTCTTCAAAATACTTTACAAGACACGCTGAGCGAACTTATTCCTCTGTAGTTCTTACAATCACTCTTGTTCCCGTTACACTTATACAGTGGTACAATGATCGCGCTCTTCCAACTCCTCGGCACTTTTCCAGACATAAGGCATGCATTGAATGGTTCACACAATCTTCATATAAGCTTTGCACCCTCATACTTTAGCATTTCACCAGTGATTTCATCTACGCCTGCTTCCTTGCCGTTTTTCAACCTTCCTACCGTTTTCTCTACCTCATTTATCCCAATACCCTCAGTTTCATTCAACATTCCTTCTAGATTCTCCTTATTTAACCCTGCAGTCTCTTATTTTCCACACTACTGTACAGCTTTCCGAAATATTCTTGCAAGCATTTCCTCGCTTCACAATCGTCGCATACCATTTCGTTGCTCGTGTTCATCACCCCTGCAGCGTTCGGTTTTGAGCCACGTTTTGTATTTTTCACCAATTTCATCAAAATCATTCTGCATTTGCTCTCCTTCTACAGTCATCACTTCCTCTTTACTTATTCTCACTGCCTCCTTCGCTTCTTTTTTCTTACATACTGCCTTTCTTTACCGACTATTTCCACCAATCACATTTTTTGCGTCTACTTATAGTCGCCCTTCCACATATCCGCACGGCACAATCGACAACACAGCTTTTCAAGCTATCCATGCACTTTCAACGTAAGTGTATTCTATTTGTTCGTTCCACACTGTTTCATTCACGTTCAACTCTTTACTCGCAGCATCTGCGTATTTCATTCTCGCACCATTATCCACTAGTTTGTCTACCCTAATTCTGGACGTTCGCATACGTTTTCATTCCCTCTCCAGACCCACTTTTGCCCTAAAGACACTCTCGATATAACCAAAAAGTGGTCCAATCCACATTCCGATCCGCGCATTACTCTTGTGGCTTTCACTAGGTTTCTAAGCCGTACATCATACACTATCAAGTCTATCATACTTTTAGATTCACCTTTTTGCCGTGTATACATATGCACATTTTTATGTTTAAATCACGTATTGGGTACAAACAGGCTTCTCTCCATACAGATGTTCACCATGCGTTCACCATTCTCATTGACTCTTTGGTCTCCGAACTTTCCTAGGACGCGTCGAGTATGTTCTCTCTGTACACCTACCCATCCGTTTATATCCCCCACTATCATCGCTCTTTCGTTTGGCTTACATACATTCAACACGTTCTCTACTTCATTCTAGAAGTTCTCACGCTCCTGGTCACTTTCTCCATTCACCGGTGTATAGCATGCAGTAAGAAGAATTCTTCGAAACTCCACATTCATTCTAACCCATATTACCCGAGGATATACCAATTCGTACTGTTTAACACATCTTTTCGCTCTTTCGTTTGCGATCACCCCAACAGCTTTTGTGCCATACACGTCAGTCTCAACTCCTGACCATAGTGCTAGGCTGCCATCCTCTATCTCCACAGCATCCTTTCCTTTGCTCTTTGTCTCCGATACACACAGAATATCAAGGTGTCTTTCGTAAATTACATTCGCAATTTCAAATTCTTTACCATACATACCTCTAACATTCTACGTACCTACTAGTCATTCATTGCGTGCACAGTCGTCAGTAACGGGCCTGTCTGTTTCGACCTTGACCGACCCTTGTAGTCAGGTCGATCTGAGGCAATTGTATTGTTCTCTTCAGTAATACCATAACGAGCAGACCGGTTACTGGCCAAATCATGCCCCGAACGATGTAGAATTCCCTACTAACGGTATCGTCCTACTACCGGGCAGTTATTTGTCTGCCCCAACACGAAAGGAAGTAAGAAGTAGAAATATAGACAGAGACGAGAAAGATATAAGTAATAGAGTGCATACTTACTGCATGTACATGTACATATATACATATACATTTTTCACTTACACACCCTTCAATCACATCACGTTTCAACCAGATTACTCCCTTCGCGATTCCTGGTTCTCGCACTAACACTTAGACTAATACTGTCACAGGATGCTGTTATTTATTTGCGACCAAATGATTCAATTATTTTTAATTTAGCTTTCCGGGTTATAATTATTTATTTGTAATTTAATTTTATTTATTTATCAAATCTGTTTTATTATTGTCGCGAACTGTGACAACTTAAACGTTTCCATCCTCTAAGTTTCATTTTTTTATTCAATTGAAGGGTAACAATAAATAACGATAATGGCCCTGTTAGCTCTCCCGCTATTAATGTTGACTTTTATGATTAATTAATTACAATTAAGATCAAACATACTAAAAAAGTTATATGCAACACACTGTTATAATTAAACTCAGAATCACATATAGTATCAAAAATAAAAATTGGATCAACCTTCAAATTTGAAAACAAAGAGAAAAAATGATCAAAAATTTACCACCTAATACTGATCTGCCCTGTATAGTCACATCCTTTGTATTTTATATTTGACAAAATTCCACTATTTAGATTATTATTATTTTTGTTTATTAGTAATATTCAAACCGATAAAATCTATTCAGTACCTTTCTACTTGTATTTAGATTAAATCGTTCCCTAACGCGACTTGCTATCATTTATTTGAGAAAAGAAATTATTTAATTACTTTCATTTAGAATTTCGATTACAAATTAGAGCCAGTTATTTGTTTATTTCATTTATTTATTTTTTTTTTACTTTGGATTACGGATTCGATCTAGTTATTTATTTTTATCATTTAAGCTAATAAAACAGTTTCTATGACAATGCTTACGTTTGTATTTGTTATAGAAAGGGGTTCATTACAAGAACGAATCACATTTTGTATTTTTCCTACAAATACGTATTTATGGTTGCTTTCTTTACCCCGCGCTACTGTGGCATAAAATAAGTTATTTTTTATTAGTTATCTATAATGCATTGTTATTGCAAAGATTTTCACCTGTTTGAGTTCAATCCTTAGACAAAAGGGTGGTATTTATTTACGCTTTAAGTTTACTTTACAATTTTACCGGTTTTAACAATCACATCTGGTATGGGTTTAAAAGAGCCGTATTTTTTCGTAGAAATTCAATATTATAACAATGGTAATGTTGTTTTCGCGCCTATTTCAATTAAACAGCCATTTACACGTTACAGAACTTCTACTGGTTAGATTATTATTATCTTTGTTTATTATTAATATTCAAACAGCCGGGTATAAAAATATGTGCAAAAGCTTACCCTTACTTTATTGATTTGGAAGTTGTCATTTTAACTCGTATTTGTTTCACTTCCGAAAGCTAGAAGCGGAGAAACCTTAAACACGTCCTATCTTAAACACATCCTAACTGCTACTGTTTAAGAGATATAATACCGTGAATCTAGTGTAATCCAATACTGCTATCAGTACTCCACAACCCCTGGAAACATTTAGTTCACCAAACTGTCGATCACACCGTAAAACCTGGTAGTTAACAGGAAATAATTCGGAACTGTTTATGTATTGATTCAGCCACGTTTGTGCTAAACATATAATGTGATACGGAGGAATGGAGACTTCTTGAAACAATGAGGAAGCCTTAGTGTTAAGACCGCGCATGTTTTGGTAATAAAATTGAATGTCTTTGGAGTTATTCAGTTTTTTTGATTATTGATAGACATAATTTGCGGTGTTCCTTGATTGTATTTCATTGTCAAATTACTTTCACCATTTTGCAGCCTAAGGTTCAGAGATGTGCGTAGATCGTAAAGGTATTGACGCTGCGTGGGTGTTTGGTCTGAAGATATGCGGATATCGTTATATATTTATATATTTAATATATATTTACAATAAAAAATAAACAATCAGAGTATCTGTACAAGTGTTATAAAATCGCGAACAAATAAATTTACTTCAGGAAGGAACTAAAGCGCGACCTTTCTTACGTAAAACTTTAACTATTAAATGTAAACGTGGGGTTCAGAATTCCCAAGATCATCTCACTTAATATCTTAATTTAGTTACCACCTTATCGGTATAATAACGTAGAAAACATTGATTTTGGCAAATTTTCGAGATGTGAATATTAGTTTACCGTAATAAAATTTAAAAAAATAACACACACTATGTAATATCACGACAAACGGTTGGATACACTTCGGTAAAATTATATCAACTCCTGAAGGACTATACAGTACTCAATACAAAAGAAAACGTGTTCATCCGCTTAATCAAGTACAGAAATACAATTTCATTAATATCACCAAAAATAGGCAGAAAAGTAATTACCTTGATTCGCACAAAATCTTTATTCTGTTGTTTCTTTCCATCTTACGGCGGTAAAGGCAATTCTCGTACGATTCATCCTTTGGTAATTGGTCGGAGGATACGAATAACTCTTCTATTTCTTTCTGCACGGCCCTGCCGGGCTCGGTAGTTTCTCTATCGCCAATTTCAACTAACCGTCTATTTTAACTTACACACCCAAATATTAATGGCGGAAATACTTAAGCCAAGACCAAGTGATTAAATAACTGATTTACTTAAATTTATCTACACAAATATTAATTTATTTACACAACGTTCTTTGTCTTTTATATACACAAATTTATTGTAGCGCTATATTTACAGTAACCTTTTGTCTCTCTGAACAAGCTGTGGTTGAATTGTGATGTACTTTCTCGATGCAAAACAAATTTACAAAACTACAGAATATCACAATCCCCGTATGTGTGATTTTATTCCAAAATTTTGGAAAGCACTGAAATAAACACAATTCTTTCTTAATGGAACCTAAAATGTTACTATTAACCGACGAACTACAACACAAAAATTTCCCCTGGATGGATGAACTCTTCCTATAATCGACGGCTAATTTCCTCACGATAGCTTAAAATAACCAGGGTAGAACCAGGCTCAAACTTTGTGCACTCGTTAACTACATCCTGTTTTCGTCACAGCATAACTTTAACTAATCGAAACACAAAGCCCTTGCCCCACTACAATCACGTGACCTTTTAACCGCCACACTAAACATTCTTCCATACTAAACTGCACAATGAACATTTCCCGGGAAAAAATAGACCTGTACCTAGTATCGAGATTCTATTTTTTAATAAGAAACCCTATTACTCAAATAAACCCCTATACGCTTCCCATTGACAACTTCATCCCAAATGAACTGGACAACTACAAGATACCAATAATAATTATTCAACGCATGGTAGATTTGCGAGAAAACATGGTAAGAAAAATAAATTTCAACGGCAAAACCACGTATATTATTTTTCATAAAACTCTCTTCAACCATAAGGGAATTTAATTCTTTTTCTCGAAACTGCGATAACAAACTTTACAATAAAAATCATGGTAATCTAGTATTAATTTAAAATCCTACATATATCAAAATATACTAATATTCAATTTACAATTATTAAAAAAACTATTTCTTTGTTAGGTTTGACTGCATTTTTAATTGATATCAAGTTTCTATTTGTGAATGCTTTTATCAATTTCAAATTAATATTTTTCACAACTTTACACTTTACATCATAATTTTATTAAATTTTGTAAAAATTTTTCTTTGATTATGACATTTTTACCACTGTGCGTCGGTTAGAGGGTGCCTTGATTTGTGATCTTCAAGGCTGTTTCACAATCTTTAATTTATTTAGGATCTAGTTATTCTTTACCAAAATTATATTCCGTAGTTGGTTTTATACGTTTATTTGTATCGCATCGTAAACATACAGGGTGTCTCGGGAACAGGCTCACATCCGAAGATAGGGGACAGAACACAACAATTGGAGATGTTTGACATATTATAATACTTTTTTCTGCGGCACTTCGTTTGGGTGCTGCAGTGTGGTAAAAGTTCTTCTAGGAAATCAGTTTTTTTTTTGTTTTTACAGAAACGGTACGTGATAGCGGGAAACTAATGGCACTTTTACTATTAATACCATGGGTGGCTAATTCAGTGGTCTCAATTTTTTTTCGAAATTTTAACACAATTCAAGATGACGGGGGAAATTTTTCCCGAATTCAATGAATTTTGGGAATGGAGTTTAAGTTACCATTAAACAAACAAATAAAAAAATAAATTAAAATTTCTAAACTTTAAGAAAAACTGCCCAAAAAAGTTTAAAAATTTGAATTTGTTTTTTTTTATTTTTTTTTGTTTAACTGTAACTGAAACTCTATTCCCCAAAATGTCACTGAATTCGGGAGAAAAATTATTCACTGTATTAGAATTTCGAAAAAATAAACACCACCCATGATATTAGTAGTAAAAGTGTTATTAGTTTCCAGCCATCACGTACCGTTTCTGTAAAAACCTAAAAAATGATTTCGCAAAAGAACGTTTACCACTGCAGCACTTAAACGAAGTGCTGCAGAAAAAAAATTGTCCTCTTGCCCCTGTCTTCAGATGTGCGTGAGTTCCCGGGGCGCACTGTATATTAAGCCTGTAAAAAAATATCGCATGTATTAGATGAGCGTATGTATGAAGACTTTTTGTTGCAAGAAGAAATTTGTGCCATATGTAACATGTCTTGAAAAGTGTCACTATCCAGTGATAATATCTCTGAACCAGTAGTTCACCTAACAGTTTTATTTTTCGTTCCAATTAAGAAACTACTATAAAATGATGTGTAGCATTTAATTGGATTTATAGAGAATCCTACTTATTCCACATTGCCACATTTATTAGTCAAGAGGCTGTTAAAAAATGCAAATTTTTGCACTATCTGTGCTAGTTTATGAAGTAAGAACTTATGAATGTAATGTGTGTATAAAAAAGGTATGCGTTTAATTACAAATTCTCAGTAATTCTTAATCTGTGAGTGTAACTTTTGGTATTTTTAACAGATAAGTTGCACGCAAATCAAGTCTTTATAGTCAGTAGTGGATATTAATTTTCGCTATCAGTAAATTTTATTTAAATATAAATTAAGCGAGCCTTAACCGCTTGTTTTATGTGGCAATTAAATGATACATAATCTCTTTGAGATCTCCATAAATGCCGTAGGGAAAGTGATATTATGTGGTGTATCCAACGGTCTGCGACTAACAAATTGAATTAATTTATTTTTAATGGTTTTATAATCGTAATAACAAACTATAAAAGCAAATTTAACAAATTGAAAAAGAAGTGGATGCAAATACATTAGACAGATTATTGATTTTATAAAATCCAAAATTCGACACAATTTTGAAGTAGAAACCAAACCCTACCTGACAGGAAAATATTCTGAACCGAAGTCTTTGCGAAGTGTAGCTCATCTGGTAATGGAAATTGTATTTCCTAAGGGTCGGAGCGAAAATGTAATTTTCTTACGAAGCTTTAAAGATTTTATGCCGACTTGATTTCAAGAGCGTTTCTCATAACATTTTTAACTTTATTGAGTTTATGTTGGTTGTGTATTTAAATTTGTTTAATTTGATATTTATCTTATTTACTTATTTTCTATGTTTGTTTAATGTGATTTGAGTTCATTACGTTATTTATATTTAATAAAACTAAGTTAGTCAACTTCTAAATAAATTATTTATTTAACATGCTTTAAAAGTTAGCTGCAGAAGATCATAAGGTAAACATTTTGACTTTATAAATCAAGCAGTTAAATGTTGTACACTCTATTCTGAAAAAGTCCGAGTGAATATTTACAAGATGATAAAAAAACGCATTACACGTTTTATACGCTATATAAAAAAAAAGATTGCTCTAAGGTTAACGGGCCAAAGCAGTTTTTGAAATTGAGTAAAAATGAGTTGTTTAAAACATGTAAATCCCTTTTAAATTATGTTACACTTTTTATAAGTTGTAACGTCCAACTTATGATGTATTTACGTTTTGACTCTCTTTACTGGACACGGGAGTACTTGCTCTTTCAGAAATTAATTCACTTTAGGAATATATGTACTGGTCAGTTAGACAACTTAATTAATTCCGTTCAGTTATCGAACTTCAGATAAGTCTTTTTGAGAATTGCTACTGTGAAAGCACTTTGGTGATGTTATGAATATTGATAGATATTTCTATTACTAAAATTATTTGTTCAAAATAGTATACAGGGTGTCAAGAAACTCTTTTCACAAAAGAAAACTACAGATTCTAGAGCTGACTTTATGTCGATTTAACGTAAATTACCTTAATACAAAAAAATTTCCTAAGAGAGCTGGAGCTCATTGAAGATGACGCCCTAACATCGGTTTAATTCCAATATCTTCAAAATAGTTTCCCTTTAAATGATAGCGTTGTGTACACTTATTTAGTAGAAAATATGCTCAATCGTTTGGCGTGAATATGATTTTTTAGTTGTACTCGTAAGCCGCTTGTTTGGGCGGGGCATTGGACATTGCTATTCATAAGTTTTTTGTTTTTCAAAATTTCGCAATTTTAACATAAAATTTAAAAAATTTCGATTTTTTCATAAAAGAATGATATTCTTGTCTGAAGTCGCTACGGCGCACCAGTTTCCAAATAAATCGATTTGAACTTTTCATGTGTTAATCATACTTTTATAAAATTAACTAACGAATTCATTTACAATTATTAAAGATGGCTATGGAAAATAAACAAAATAACAATCGCGTGAATGTCAAAATAACTGGTATTACAGATACTAGTCGAGGTTAAAGTGTCAGATAAGTTTTAAGTGAAAGTTTTTTTTGTTGTTTAGGGGCAGCGGCACGTAGATATGCAGATAAATTTCCAAGTAGAAGGCATCCTGCTCCTAAATCATTTAAGCTTCTTCATCAAAAAATTAGGGAAACAGGATCGGTAATTCCTAAAAATAATGAAACGGGAAGACATGTTGATGTAATGGAAGAATATCAGGATGACATTTTAATGGAAATTGAGCACAATCCTGAAGGTTGGCTGCAATGTATCCCAATGTGTCAAAATCTTCTATGTGGAACATTCTACATAAGGAAGGCTTGTATTCTTTTCATTTCAAAAAAGTCCCGACCTTGCAAGGAGGTGATTTTCCTGCTCGTGTTGATTTTTCCTATGTTGATGAAAACCCTCATGCGATAACGGAAAGTAAAGATCAGGAAAGGTTAATGTATGGGTAGGTGTTCTTGGTGATAATTTGCTTGGACTTGTAGAATTGCCTAGTCGTTTAAACGGCGCAGAATATCTCAACTTTCTACAAAATACTTTACCGGATTTATTAGATGATATTAATCTGATTATTCGGCAGAACTTGTGGTTTTTACATGATGGTTGACCTGCTCACTATAGCAGAACTGTTCATACTTTTTTAGATAAAAATTACCGAGAGCGATGGATAGGAAGAGGCGGTCCGGTTGCTTGGCCAGCAAGGTCTCCAGATTTAAATCCTTGCGATTTTTGTATTTGGGGAGATCTAAAATTAATGGTTTATTCCCAACCAATAGAAACACGCGATCAGCTTTGGAGAAGAATTCAGGATGCCTGCGACGAATTTCGGAACAATAGGGGAATGTTTGGAAAAATGCGACAATCTTTACATAAACGAATAAATTTGTGCATAGAAACGGATGGTCGTCATGTGGAGCATCTTTTGTAGATTCAGTTTTGTGTTTCATGCTTTCAGTTGTCATTTTGAATTTTTTTTATTATTAATTGTGTCAGCAACATTTTTTTGTATTAAAAACAATTATTTTTTACTCGAGTTTATTTCTTACTTTCTAAAGCAAAATTAATTTATGACATGACGTTCACGCAATTGTTATTTTGTTTATTTTCCATAGCTATCTTTCATAATTGTAATTGAATTCGTTAGTTAATTATCGATTTATTTCGAAAAATTTGTTTAATTTTATGTTAAAATTTCGAAATTTTGAAAAACGAGCCGCTTAGGATTCCAACTAAAAAATCCTATTCACGCCATACAATTGGGCATATTCCACTAAATAAATGTACCGAACGATATCATTTAAAGGGAAACCATTTTGAATTAAACCGATGTTAGGGCGTCATCTTCCAAGACATCCACCTCTCTTAGGAAGTATTTTTGCATTAAGGTAATTTAGGTTAAATCTACATAAAATCAGCTCTATAATCTGCAGTTTTCTTTTGTGAAAAGAGTGTGTGGACACCCTGTATAAGTGTATAAATAAGTTTTCGCCGTTTTTGATCAAAAATTGAGCATTTATTGTGAAAGAATGGAATCTACTGTCCATCGCTTGTCACTATTTTTTGCCATTTTTCTGGTAGCATACGAATGCCGCGTCGGAAGAATCCTTTATTTTTTGAGGCTATCCGTGAATCGTCCCAATTTTTGGTATCTTCATCGCCATCGATCGAAACAAGTGGAAATGAGCAATATGTGGTGAATACGGCGGGTGGGGTAAAACTTCCCAATTGAGTTAAAAATTATTATTAATTTTGTTAAATACATAAATAAAAAGTTTACCTCGAGTAGGATTTGAACCTACGACCTCTAGAGTATCGCGCTAACCAACTGCGCTATCGAAGTACAAGCTCCAATCGGGTAAATTTTGTCTTGATTTTTATTGAGTGTTTCCTAATAGGTTTCGATCGCCGGGCGCAACATGTGGATGAGCATTATCATGCAGAAGTGTATTTTTGTCGTGCATGGAGCAGTATTCAGCGCGCTTTTCGTTGAGCGCTCGACTCAATCTGGTCAATTGTGTCCCAGTAATGGCTGCGTTCGATTTGAGCAATTCAGTACACAACTAGCTAATCTCACCAAATAAACAACAAGAGTCTTTTTCCATGAATAAGTTGGTTTAGCTGTAGATGTTGAAGCATGGCTAGATGGTCCCCATGACTTTTTTCCTTTTTCGGATTATCACAATGGATCGATTTTTCATCACCAGCAACTATACGGTGCAGAAAACCCTTTTGTTTATACCTGGCAAACACAATTTCACATGTCAAAAATCGGCGTTCAACGTTTCTCCGCGTCAGTTCATGTGAAACCATATTTCCTTGCTTTTTAATCATTCCCATTGATTTCAACCAATGTGACATTGCTTGTCGAGTCACTTCTAATGTAAGTGCAAGTTCCTCTTGCGTTTGGCTGGAATTTTGATCCAGAAATGCTTCCAATTCCGAGTATTCGTACACTTTCAGCCTTCCGATACCTTTTCCATCGATGTCAATTTCACCGTTATTAAACTTTTGATACCATTCACGGCAACTTCTTTCACTTACGACGGCCTCACCATATTATGGTTCTACAAGTAATCGCTGTATATATATATATATATATATATATATATATATATATATATATATATATATATATATATATTCATAATTTGACTCGATATAGTTGACGTTTTCTAGCATTTTATGAAAATATTTCCTTCAGTTTTTAACAAATTTATGCGGGACGTTTGAACTGTAAAGTTTAGGTATAGGACATGGTACATAAAACTTACTTAAAATGTAAAGCAGAATCCAAAAATGAAATAAAAATAGGTGTTTCCATTTGAAAAATGAAGTTGGTAGTCATAAATTGTTTTGGGCCACCCTGTATACATGAACTTAGCATCAAAAAGCGCTGTAAAAATTTAAATCGACGTGTCCGAGCGTTTTCCAAAAACAAACACCTAATTTTTAATTGAGTTTATGCGGTACTTTTGGCCTCTCTCTCTCTCTCTCTCTGCTCTCTCTCTCTCTCTCTCTATATATATATATATATATATATATATATATATATATATATATATATATATATATATATATATATTATATAAGTACCCAGAAGTTTGGAAACGCTCAATTATCTCAGTCATTTGTAAAGTGACATAGATGAAAATTGGGGCGTTTACATTAGCAACCATACTCTATGCAACAATAATATCTTCAGTGATGCAGTGTTGCCGCTTCTACTAAAATTAAAAGCAACTTTCATAATTCAAACGAAACACCATGTGAGTTATTTAATTTATTAATGCCCCGAATAAATCTAAATACATCTTATGTATGTCCTAAACCTATCTTCAACCGTTTACGAAATAATTGACAGACCACTTCGACACTTCGACAGGCTGTTAAATCTAAATCTTAAGAGACCAAGGAAAACGGTTTGCACATTCCTATCTTAGTTTTTCATAAACTATCCTCTAACAAGGAATTTATTGAAAATTGCTTAAAAAATAAAAAGGTGATATCCACCTTTGTTTAGAAATGCGTCATAATTGACAGGCGTAAAAGTAAAATTAGATATTGTCAATCCCATCCGCTGTGCTTATAATATTGGCTAATTTAAATGAACGAGAAAGAATCATACTGCTTATGAAGCGTGGCAACGGAGATTGTGTGCAAAATCAACGGTACAGAAAACAGTTAGAAGATTTGAGGAAAAGGAGATTGCAAAGAGAGGTTTAGATCAGGACGACCCAAAACAGCAAGAAGTAGTGAAAATGCTTGAACACATTACTCGCATTTATTGAGAATCCTCAGTTTCCTGCAGCAGCTATTGATGTAAGGGCGTTCATCAGTGTCAAGAATTCTGAAGGAAAATAAATTTCACCCTATAAGATTCATCTTGTTCAAGAGCTGTCAGGCGATGATTTCTGTAGAAGAAACGAATTTTGTGAGACTGTGAGACCATGATGGCTAGGTGGGACGAGAATAGTGATTTCTTCAATAACATTGTATTTTCTGATGAAGCGACATTTATGCTAAATGGGAATGTGAATAGTCATAATTATAGGTACTGCTCAGATCAAAATCCGCATGTCAAACAGTTTTTGCGTCTGCTCTAAAGCGGGCAATTCGCTCCTGGTAACTATTAATGTCTTTCCTTCATGCATAAGGTTTTAACAAATTTCGATACTTATCATGATATGCTTTAATTTTTTTATCACCGACCGCTCTTCGATGTAGGGATGGATGGTCTTACCCACTGGCTTAGTATACTAGCAGTAACTTTGGCACTAGTCTCACTCACTAAATTCTGATGTTGACATTGTTTATTTCGGCTCACCCACAAATACAGTAACATCATATCTTCGTATGTTGGCAAGGTACTTCTTGGTAAATCTCGGCCATGGCCGAAAACAGGACATATTACTTCACTTCTCAATAGCGACATAGTAAATTCTCGAAAATGTAATTAAAACACACAAACAACGAATACAATACAGCGAATGTCTCGCTTCTACTAAACAACGTATTTTGAGTCGCGCAGACTGCACTCGATCGTAGTTAGAGAAGGGTGGGGAGCGCCCTCCCACGCGGATAGGTAATGAAAAGCATGCTATGATTACTCTGTGCTATCTTGGTAGTAATCAACTGCATCTGTACTGTTGTTTACGATAAATAAAATGATACATTGGGTTTTGGGTAAACTGTCCATTTAAAAGGTATTATTAGAATACAACTTTGTATAGTAAATTGTTTTATGCCTCGGGCAGTACTTAAACTCAATATTTTCAAAAATATTTTGCCCTCATAATGCGTATATATAAAGGCAACTTTCCCAAACTGTCCCATGTCAAAAATTTAAAATTAAAATTTACGATATACCGACCGCAACAACTCTGTATAGTAAATTGTTTTATGCCTGGGCAGTACTTAAACTCAATATTTTCAAAAATATTTTGCCCTCATAATGCGTATATATAAAGGCAACTTTCCCAAATTGTCCCATGTCAAAAATTTAAAATTAAAATTTACGATATACCGACCGCACCACCCTAATATCCAGGAAGGACTAAGCGTGTTAATTCAAAACGCATAGGTAAGTGCAAGTGAACCCCCCCATAACATTGGCGGCTCGTGGCGTAATATAGTGGGTGTTCTGCGATCTGCGAGAGATTGTGTATGTTTACTTACTTAAACTATAAATACAAACTTACCTATTTTTTATATATCAAGTCGATTCGATTATTCTTCTTATTGGCAAATTTGTCGATAACTTTCTCGTTAAAGTTTTCGATTTCGGAATTTTTTCAATCGAGATCATAGACAGAGCTGTTAGGCGATCTTCGGACATGGTATTACGGAGGTACGTGTTAATCCATTTCAAAGTGGAGAAATATCGCTCGGCCTCTGCTGTTGTCATACGGACTGTAACAGTAATTTCCAATAGTTTCCTCGTTTCTCGCATTGTTTCACCTAAATTTTTTAAGAAAAATTTCAGAAGAGGTAACGCAGCATTTATTTCGCTACAATCTTTTCTCGAATAAAATGACCGATAACTCTGTTTGAAGTCGTTCTTTCTTAAGTATGGTGTATGTTGAACAAACGATATTTAACTTATCATCAGGAAACTTGCTGCTATATATTCCAAAGATCTCAGAAAAGAAAAAGATGCAGTTAGAAATGGTCTTTGAAAGTAAGCCGATCTTTAACACAGTTGGTAATAGTATCACACACTTCTAAAGCGTCGACGAGATGATCAAATTTGCTGTTATTAGAACGTTTTGGTTTATCTTCTGGTTCATCTAAACACAGAATTGAAGCTTCATCAACAATTTCTCCAATTTTATTACGAATGATGGCGGTCCTCTGCTCAAAATTATCAAAGCATGATTCACTTGCGTTGGATCGGTGTTTCGTTTTGTAATTGATGGAATAAAATATCCACGTGAAGCATAACATGGTGGAAGAATGTAAGACAAAAATATAGACTGAATCCTGCAAAGTAAGTCGAATAGTATTAGCTGCACTGCAGACAGTTCCTTGTGTAAAGTTTTCCATTCTGTTTTCCATACATTCAATGAGAGATTCCAGGTTTTCAAAACAACATTTATCGTACGAATGTTAAAATTCCATTGAGTTGTAGCGCCATGAGAAATTTTTCTTTGTACCATTTTATTAAGTGCTTATAGTCGTTTTGGGGAATTGCTGAAAATCCGGGTTTCCAAAAAATGGACGAATTTGAGAGTTGGAGTTAGTAGCTTTAGACATAATTAAATTTAATTGATGGGCGTAACAGTGTATGAAATAAGCAGATGGATATTTCTGTCTAATTTTCGCTTGAACACCTGCATGTTGTCCACTCGTAGCCGCTGCTCATAATTCTATGAAATGAGCTTTTGTGGGAATTTCAATTAATGCCTAGAACATTTAACATATTGTGAGGAAAGGTTTCAGCGTCACATTTTCTGGGTTAAGTATCTCCAAAACGTTCAATTACTTCATTACCACGCATATATCTAAAATTACCACAAGTTGAGTTTCTTCAGGTGCATCAGCGATAACTGCCAGAAAAGGTGCTTGTTGAATTTCTTTTATTATACCTTCATGTAAAACCTCAAGTATGCAGTCCAACTAGTCTTTTTGGATTTCTTTAAATACAACAGCGTTTGTCAGGTGCTCACTCAAAGCTTTGTCAAGTTCGGCAGTGAAATTTATCAATCCACGAAATATTCCTAGAATTTTTGAATCGACAGTTACATCACGTCCTCTAAGCGCTAATTCGAAAGCGCCGTATCTGTTTTTCGTAACATTGTCATTATGTTGCTGTATATTTTTCCAATAAGCCGAATCTAACTGAGCTCTAATATTCATAGTGCCCAGCAAATCTAATTCCATCGTATTATGAAGATGGCCTTTGGAATTTTCATGTTTTTTTTTTATTTTTTCACTTAAGTGCACTAAGTTAGTCACACCCACCTCCGCTTATGCTTTATCTCCACTAAATATCGCACACGGAAAAGAAAATAATGGTTTTTTTTTATTACACCCACAAATCCACTCGTTTCTATTATAAATATCCCTGAAAAATTGACATTTATACTGTTTTCTACGACTAACTCCAGCTATTTCTATCAAAATATCTGGTACCAGTCGACCTTTTCTTTTAAACCAATATCTATATTAATTAAATTAAAAATAACATCCTTTGTGAATAAACAATGTGCTACACTTAAATAATTTAAAAAAACAAACAATTTGCAAAGTCAAAAATAACTTTGCACTTGTCGCAATTATAGCGTACGTATTCACACAAAACACCGTAATGTACTGCTATAATTGCAGCTCAAGCATTACGTATTTTAAAGCGTCTTAACGTGTGCGAAATGAGACGAAAGTATATCGAGTCAAATTATGAATATATATATATATATATATATATATATATATATATATATATATATATATATATATATATATATATCAAAAAAACGCTTTATTTTACTTTCCGTGTGTGATATTTAGTGGAGATAAAGCATGAGCGGAGGTGGGTGTGACTGACTTAGTACAGCTAAGTGAAAAATAAAAGAAAACATGAAAATCCCAAAATACGATGGAATTAGATTTGCTGGGCACGACGAATATTAGAGCTCAGTTAGATTCGGCTTATTGAAAAATATACAGCAACATAATGACAATGTTACGAAAAACAGATACGGCGCTTTCGAATTAGCGCTTAGAGGACGTGATGTAACTGTCGATTCAAAAATTCTAGGAATATTTCGTGGATTGATAAATTTCACTGCCGAACTTGACAAAGCTTTGAGTGAGCACCTGACAAACGCTGTTGTATTTAAAGAAATCCAAAAAGACTAGTTGGACTGCATACTTGAGGTTTTCCATGAAGGTATAATAAAAGAAATTCAACAAGCACCTTTTCTGGCAGTTATCGCTGATGCACCTGAAGAAACTCAACTTGTGGTAATTTTTAGATGTATACGTGGTAATGAAGTAATTGAACGTTTTTGGACATACTTAACCCAGGAAAATGTGATTTTAAATGTTCTAGGCACATTAATTGGAAATTCCCACAAAAGCTCATTTCATAGAATTATGAGCAGCGGCTACGAGTGGACAACATGCAGGTGTTCAAGCGAAAATTAGACAGAAATATCCATCTGCTTATTTCATACACTGTTACGCCCTTCAATTAAATTTAATTACGTCTAAAGCTACTAACTCCAACTCTCAAATTCGTCCATTTTTTGGAAACCCGGATTTTTCAGCAATTCCCCAAAACGACTATAAGCACTTAATAAAATGGTACAAAGAAAATTTCTCATGGCGCTACAACTCAATGGAATTTTAACATTCGTACGATAAATGTTGTTTTTGAAAACCTGAATCTCTCATTGAATGTATGGAAAACAGAATGGAAAACTTTACTCAAGGAACTGTCTGCAGTGCAGCTAATAGTATTCGACTTACTTTGCAGGATTCAGTCTATATTTTTGTCTTACATTCTTCCACCATGTTATGCTTCACGTGGATATTTTATTCCATCAATTACAAAACGAAACACCGATCCAACGCAAGTGAATCATGCTTGATAATTTTGAGCAGAGGACCGCCATCATTCGTAATAAAATTGGAGAAATTGTTGATGAAGCTTCAATTCTGTGTTTAGATGAACCAGAAGATAAACCAAAACGTTCTAATAACAGCAAATTTGATCATCTCGTCGACGCTTTAGAAGTGTGTGATACTATTACCAACTGTGTTAAAGATCGGCTTACTTTCAAAGACCATTTCTAACTGCATCTTTTTTCTTTTCTGAGATCTTTGGAATATATAGCAGCAAGTTTCCTGATGATAAGTTAAATATCGTTTGTTCAACATACACCATACTTAAGAAAGAACGACTTCAAACAGAGTTATCGGTCATTTTATTCGAGAAAAGATTGTAGCGAAATAAATGCTGCGTTACCTCTTCTGAAATTTTTCTTAAAAAATTTAGGTGAAACAATGCGAGAAACGAGGAAACTATTGGAAATTACTGTTACAGTCCGTATGACAACAGCAGAGGCCGAGCGATATTTCTCCACTTTGAAATGGATTAACACGTACCTCCGTAATACCATGTCCGAAGATCGCCTAACAGCTCTGTCTATGATCTCGATTGAAAAAATTCCGAAATCGAAAACTTTGACGAGAAAGTTATCGACAAATTTGCCAATAAGAAGAATTATCGAATCGACTTGATATATAAAAATAGGTAAGTTTGAATTTATAGTTTACGTAAGTATTTTCACTTACACAACCTCTCGCAGATCGCAGCACCCACTTTTGCCTTTTGTACTGCACTCGTTTAATGCCGCCACTGCTTATGGGGGTTCATCTAATTGCACAATTCCTTATTTCTTTGAAATTTGAAGTTTAGCCTGCCTGGATATTTAGGTTGTGCGGTCGGTATATCGTAAATTTTAATTTTAAATTTTGACATGGGACAGTTTGGGAAAGTTGCCTTTATATATACGCATTATGAGGGCAAAATATTTTTGAAAATATTGAGTTTAAGTACTGCCCGAGGCATAAAACAATTTACTATACAGAGTTGTTGCGGTCGGTATATCGTAAATTTTAATTTTAAAATTTTTGACATGGGACAGTTTGGGAAAGTTGCCTTTATATATACGCATTATGAGGGCAGAATATTTTTGAAAAATATTGAGTTTAAGTACTGCCCCGAGGCATAAAACAATTTACTATACAAAGTTGTATTCTAATAATACCTTTTAAATGGACAGTTTACCCAAAAAACCCAATGTATCATTTTATTTATCGTAAACAACAGTACAGATGCAGTTGATTACTACCAAGATAGCACAAAGTAATCATAGCATGCTTTTCATTACCTACCGCGTGGGAGGGGCGCTCCCCACCCTTCTCTAACTACGATCAAGTGCAGTCTGCGCGACTCAAAATACGTTGTTTAGTAGAAGCGAGACATTCGCTGTATTGTATTTGTTGTTTGTGTGTTTTAATTACGTTTTCGAGAATTTACTATGTCGTTATTGAGAAGTGAAGTAATATGTCCTGTTTTCGGCCATGGCCGAGATTTACCAAGAAGTACCTTGCCAACATACGAAGATATGATGTTACTGTATTTGTGGGTGAGCCGAAATAAACAATGTCAATATCAGAATTTAGTGAGTGAGACTAGTGCCGAAGTTACTGCTAGTATACTAAGCCAGTGGGTAAGACCATCCATCCCTACATCGAAGAGCGGTCGGTGATAAAAAAATTAAAGCATATCATGATAAGTATCGAAATTTGTTAAAACCTTATGCATGAAGGAAAGACATTAATAGTTACCAGGAGCGAATTGCCCGCTTTAGAGCAGACGCAAAAAAACTGTTTGACATTGCCGCATGTAAGTGCAACGATTTTAATTTGTGTAACTGTCCAAAACCATTTAAAGTGCCTCCAACAGAAAGAATTTTTTTGCACGATCAACGAACGGAGAGAAAAATGGGTATTGGTAACGTAGACACTAAAGCAACTAAAGCAATTCAAATGAACTTAAAAAGGAAGCTAAAATTGGACGTCGCGGTCAAGTCAAATAAAGATGACATTGTTGACTTAACTTCGCCAAAATGTAAACGCTCTTTTTCGCAGGCAGCCATTTCAACTAGTATGCCCTCGTCGGAAACTCCTGAAGCAGATAGTGTGGAAAAATTACAATCTTCGAAGTGTGAAAAATTGCCGTTGCAAAGACGTTGGACAGGTTCCGTGTGTCTGACCGAGTTGGAGCAGCAATCGTTTCGGCGACATTGCAAGATATTGGTGTTATTTCTGAGGAGAGTAAGTCCAGTGTTGTCGACAGATACAAAATACGTAGAGCTCGCCAAAAAGAGAGAACATTACTGTCAACAACACCGTTAGTATACGACAGTTTTGGTTTATATTTCGATGGGCGTAAAGACAGGACTCTAAAATTTGAAGACTCCAGAAGAAAACGGTGTTAGAAGAGCACATTACGTTGGTTAAAGAGCCAGGTTCAGAGTATATTGGTCATCTGTCTTTGAGTTCCGGAAAGGCTTTACATGTGTACCGAAATAGTAGAATTCTTAGAAGCAAAAAATATTGACTGTGCTAAACTTGTCGTCATAGGGTGTGATGGGACTGCAATCAATACTGGACATAAAGGAGGTGTGATACGATACCTGGAAAAAAGTGGAATAGACCGTTACAGTGGAGCGTTTGTCAGTTACATGCCAACGAACTTCCGTTGCGCCATTTATTTGAGCATATTGATGGTAGCACGGCTGGTCCTCGATCTTTCACTGGCAACCTAGGTACAGCATTAAAAGATTGTGAAACTCTTCCTATTGTTAAATTTAAAGCAATAGATTGTAACTTACCTGATATTACTAAAAGCGAAAGCGATTTAAGTACAGACCAATTGTACTTATATAAATTCGCCAAGCGATTAAGTCTGGATGCTGTAGTGAAAGTCTGGCAAAGAGAAATCCGGGAAAAATGGTACATTTAAGATGGCTGACAACTGAAAATAGAATTTTAAGATTGTTCGTTTCAACCGCTATACCAACGGAAGAGTTGCTTCTTTAATTAACTTTATTCTAAAGGTTTATGCGCCCATGTGGTTTACCATAAAACACAACCACTAGCTATTTATGGCGCTAAACATTTACATCAGACCATAAACTGTCAAGGTATCTTCCAGACAATATCAATAAAATTATCGATCCAGTAATACAACGGAATGGGTTTTATGGTCATCCGGAGAATATTTTATTGTCGATGTTGGCAGACGAACGGGGTCACGTGAAAGTTCTAGCCTTAAGACGTATTTTAAAGGCTAGAGCTTCAGCTGGAACAGTGTTACGTACTTTTATTCTTCCTAAGTTTAATTTTCAAGCCGACGATTTTATTGATGTTATAAACTGGAGTGAAGTGGTTGTAACTGAACCCCCTTTAATTATGAACATTAGTAGTGAAGTAATTACCAGGTGCATACAAGACCCAAATTTAATTGAAGATCTTATTTTGCCACAAATTAAACTTTACCCTTGCCACACGCAAACTATGTACTATGTACTAAATTAAATGTTCAAAATGTTTTCCTTGTACTTCTTGGCAAAAGGCAAAGGCGTAAAATTTTTCGATAACCTTGTGAACCACACCTTCGGGCAAGGCAGACGTTGAATTTCAGGAACGATTAAATTTTGAAGTATATCCAAATATCTCTCAGCTGATAAATTCCCTTCTATGAAACATGACCTTATAATGCGAGTTCCATACACCCCTGCCCAAAAATTTATTTTCTGAAGGTGCTGGGAATGTGTTTCTCCCATCCCATGCGGATTTTGATCTGAGCAGTACCTATAATTATGACTATTCACATTCCCATTTAGCATAAATGTCGCTTCATCAGAAAATATAATGTTATTGAAGAAATCATGATTCTCGTCCCACCTAGCCATCATGGTCTCACAAAATTCGTTTCTTCTACAGAAATCATCGTCTGACGGCTTTTGAACAAGATGAATCTTGTAGGGATGAAATTTATTTTCCTCCAGAATTCTTGACACTGATGAACGCCTTACATCAATTGCTGCAGGAAACTGAGGATTCTCAATAAATGTGAGTAATGTGTTCAAGCATTTTTCACTACTTCTTGCTGTTTTGAGTCGTCCTGATCTAAACCTCTCTTTGCAATCTCCTTTTCCTCAAATCTTCTAACTGTTTTCTGTACCGTTGATTTTGCACACAATCTCCGTTGCCACGCTTCATAAGCAGTATGATTCTTTCTTGTTCAATTAGCCAATATTATAAGCAAAGCTGATGGGATTGACAATGTCTAATTTTACTTTTAGGCCTGTCAATTATGATGCGTTTCCACGGTTTTCATTTCTAAACAAAGGTGGATATCACCTTTTTTATTTTTTTAAGCAATTTTTCAATAAATTCCTTGTTAGAGGATAGTTTATGAAAAACTAAGATAGGAATGTGCAGACCGTTTTCTTTGGTCTCTTAAGATTTAGATTTAACAGCCTGTCGAAGTGTCGAAGTGGTCTGTCTATTATTTCGTAAACGGTTGAAGATAGGTTTAGGACATACATAAGATGTATTTAGATTTATTCGGGGCATTAATAAATTAAATAACTCACATGGTGTTTCGTTTGAATTATGAAAGTTGCTTTTAATTTTAGTAGAAGCGGCAACACTGCATCACTGAAGATATTATTGTTGCATAGAGTATGATTGTAATGTAAACGCTCCAATTTTCATCTATGTCACTTTACAAATGACAGATAATTGAGCGTCTCCAAACTTCTGGGGCACTGTATATGTACATATATATATATATATATATATATATATATATATATATATATATATATATATATATATATATATATATATATATGAGAGAGAGAGAGAGAGAGAGAGAGAAGAGAGAGAGAGAGAGAGGCCAAAAGTACCGCATAAACTCAATTAAAAATTAGGTGTTTGTTTTTGGAAAACGCTCGGACACGTCGATTTAAATTTTTACAGCGCTTTTTGATGCTAAGTTCATGTATACAGGGTGGCCCAAAACAATTTATGACTACCAACTTCATTTTTCAAATGGAAACACCTATTTTTATTTAATTTTGGATTCTGCTTTATATTTTAAGTAAGTTTTATGTACCATGTCCTATGCCTAAACTTAACAGTTCAAAAGTCCCGCATAAATTTGTTAAAACTGAAGGAAATATTTTCATAAAATGCTAGAAAACGTCAAATATTGATTTTAGTTATCCATTTTTGACGTAACACACATGTATACAGGGTGACCCATGTAGAAGATAAATTTACTTTTTCATTTTTTATGGAACCCCAAGTATATCATGACATTTTTGAGTTTTCTAAGAAACTCTGAACATATTTCATGTAACATACTCATATCTAAATTCAACACTGTTCGAAAAAATACATAAAATAGAAAGAACCACAGAACTTTAATACTTAATAAATAACAATGTTTAAATTCAACAGATCTCGAAAAAGTTATAAAAATAGGAATAACAATAGAACTATTAATACTTAATAAATAACAATATAAACTACTATAATCTAATGTATTAAATGTTCAAACTGTGCCCCATTGATGTCTTGACAGTGGGCAAGCTGCAATTCAAATTCCTCAAGAATTTTACTTATTATTGGAGGAGATATTTGTTGAGCTTCTTGAATAATTTTATTTTTAAGTCTTCTATATTGTTGGGCTTATTTCAATACACCCTATGTTTCAGATAGCCCCATAAAAAGTCCATATTGACTCATTTGGAATGTTTGGATTATTTGCATTTGGAAACATAAGACAAAGTTCGGGTACCAATTCATTTCTCAAAAATTGCAAATAGCGTTGGCCTGTTAAAGTACCCTCGAAGAAATACGGACCTATGACTCTATCTCTTACAATACCGGCCCAAACGTTCACACTCTGAGGATATTGGGTGTGAGTTTCAATGGCCCAATGCGGATTGGTAGATGACCAATAGCGGCAATTTTGTTTGTTCATCATACCATTTAGGCAGAATATCGATTCATCAGAAAAAATTATTTTTCTAGAAAAAAACCGGTCATCATTGCAGTGGTTCATAAAAACTTCGCAGAATTCTAATCGACGATCTGGATCGTCTTCGTTAAGTTCGTGGATTGATTGTACTTTATACGGGTGATATTTTTCTTTTTTAAATTCTTCGTACCGACGACTTTCCTATGTTACTATCCAGGGCTATTTCTTGAGTTGGTTTATGAGGATTTTCTTCAATGGACAGAAGAACGTCTAATTTCGCATTCTCGGAAATCGAGGATCGGCCAGATCTGGGAAAGTCTCATAAATGCCCTACTTCTCGAAATTTTTTCAATTCGGCTTACAGTAGATTGTGATATTCGACAGTCAGGATATTTAGTATTGAATAGTTCACAAACTTCTTTTGAGCCCTAGTCCGATCACCGTGTCCTATCATGAGTAAAATCTCTATTCTTTGAGTTTCACTTAACTTGGTCATTTTTTTCACTTTAGCAATATGTATAGCAACCATTGTAAGAATAAACAGATATTAAAACAGAGTACAAAGATACTAACTGTTTGACAAAATGTTACTATTGAAACCAAATTTAATGTCAATTTAAAAGTCTTACATAAATGTCATCCACAAATGTTTCAATAACATTTGAATATCGATATGGGTATATTACATAAAATATGTTTCTACATTAATAGTTCTATCGTTATTTCTATTTTATGTAATTTTTTCGAACACTGTTGAACTTAGATATGAGTATGTTATATGAAGTATGTTCAGAGTTTCCCAGAGAACTCAAAACGTCATAATATACTTGGGGTTCCATAAAAAAATGAACAAGTAAATTTATCTTCTACATGGGTCATCCTGTATACATGTGTGTTACGTCAAAAATGGATAACTAAAAACATTTGACGTGTTCCAGCATTTTCATGAAAAATATTTCCTTCAGTTTTTAACAAATTTATGCGAGACTTTTGACCCTCTCTTATGTGCATTTCTCGATAACTGTTAAGTTTAGGTATAGGACTTGGTACATAAAACTTACTTAAAATTTAAAGCGGAATCCAAAATGAAATAAAAATAGGTGTTTCCATTTGAAAAAATGAAGTTGGTAGTCATAAATTTTTTTGGGCCACCCTGTATGCACGAACTTAGCATCAAAAAATCGCTACAAGCGTTTTTCCAAAAACAAACACCTAATTTTTAATTGAATTTATGCGGTAGTTTTGGCCCTCTGTATGTATATATATATATATATATATATATATATATATATATATATATATATATATATATATATATATATATATATATATATATATATATATATAAGATCTCATATACTCCTTGGTTTTCCAGATAATTTTTGGTTCTGGTATTACGTGTTGATATCTTTTTGGCTGTCTTAAATAACGTTTTATGTTACTTTTTTGTAGCACTATCTTATATGTAGCTCCTTTGATGTACGGCATGTGTGCTCAGGATACTGATTTTTCTCCGTCTTCTTTTGTATTTGGTTTTGGCATTCTGGATTCCGCTTTAATGGTGTTTGTTGGTACGTATTCATGCACTTACAGTTATCTTCGTTAGTGGTAATACAATTTTGAAAGATTGTGTTACTACTGATGAAGATAACTAGTGTTATCGCAACTTTTAAATATGTATCCATAAATACAAATATACACCATTAAAAAAAACCAAAACGCTAAGTATTTTAAACATTATTTCTATTTAAATGTTTTTCAGAAACCTTTATACAACATCTAAATATGCTTTTACATAATTGTAATTTACTGTATAAACCCATGCGTCAAAATAATCTCACAGATGTTGATTTCAACCTGCCTCTGTCAAGAGATCTTGGATATTTAAAGAAGTTTCAGAATGTCCATCTCAACCCGAGAACATTATTTAACTTATCACTTATCAGTCTTGTAAATTATTATTAATTT
The DNA here is from genome assembly GCA_036346205.1 of Vesta saturnalis. NCBI lineage: Eukaryota > Metazoa > Arthropoda > Insecta > Coleoptera > Lampyridae > Vesta > Vesta saturnalis. The sequence goes on from JARFJB010000417.1 coordinate 3,576,543, forward strand.
GAATTTTATTTATTTACTTTTGAACTTATTCTTTCATAACAAACTTAATTTACGATACATTGCATTTTTTAATTGAGCGAATCCACAATTTGAATAATGACTTTCCATTAGGAGAAACAAAAAGTAATTTGGTTAATTAAATTTGTTGTAGGAAGTCGAAGTCAATAAACACCTATCAGCCTAATAACATAATCTTGGAAAAACCATGTCGTCCTACTTGTCAGACAATGACAAATAAACAAGATTTGATAAGGCAATGTGCTCTCAATTTATTGCAGACTAAGTAATAAAATTACAATTTCTAACATACGATCCGACACTCGTGACCGTCAGTGTCCGTGATTAAAACTGTTTTCAAATCCCTTTTTGCTATTTGATAGCATGCCGATTACAAATTTGCACCTCCTATTTGGACTTTGGTTGCATGATTCTCACTGGATCAAAGGTAAAGGTCAGCAAAATTTTGAATGGATAACAGTACGGCTGCCATGCGAAAGTATTTTTCGTGGGGATCTGTTGAATTCCAAGCATTATGTGTAAAATCGTCGGTTTTACTGTTTTATGGTTTTGAGATATACATAAACGTCTAGACAAAAATATATTACTATTGGTCAAAATTTTATTATGTACAGTAGATTTAGAATTAGAAACAACTGTGTAAAAATTAGTTCAAAAGCAATAAATTCAACTCATACTTCACAAGATATTATAATCAGAACTTGTACTTTACACATAAATATTTCAACCGGAAATATTTATAGCTATATTACTGTACTCAAAATTCTATTTATGATCCCAATGTTTATATATAATATTGATATAGACAACATATTTTAAGTAACAAACTACCAACGTCTTTGATTTATTTAAATAGCCTTAAATTGTCAGTAGTGTTAGATATAACTATTTATTTTGCTTAATATATTTATAGAACAGTCATAACATAAATTTACGAGTAAAGCAAAAGTGATTTGTCTGTAAACTGTAATATTTCTCATTACACATTTCGTTATTCTTTTAAATGTTCAGTTTTAAGATCTGTTGGGGCAGGATAAGTATAGAAATGTACGGAAATTTGGGTGGTTTCCTTATTAACTTTAGGGAGGAACAGGAAAACATCATTTTATAGGCGTGATTTCTAAATTGATACAATTTAAAAAATCGGGAAAGGAAGAAAACATGATTTACATTCGTGTTTATTAAATAAGTTACAACGTTTTTTGTTAATTAAATAACGAACTTTATTCAGAATGTATTAATCCATTTACGCAAAATCTCCATTTTGGAAAATGTGCAATTTAACTTTAAGAATTACAAACTTTGAGCAGTACGTTAAGTTAATTGTGCTTCCATAAGCTTTTTTTCATTGATAACAATAAGATGCCAAATATTTTGAGCAGTGACTAATGAATTTGCGATAACTACCCCAAATCAATAGTTTTTAGGTCTACGTAACGTTTGAAACAGTCACATCAGAATGAGATGACTAAATCTACCGAGTCTATCTGTTGTCTCTCTTTGTAATTTTTCCAAAATCTAATTTTAATACTTGTGAGATTTCTCCTCACGTTTTATTCGCTGTTCTGTGTGAATACAGGATAGCTTTGATCAGTATATAATCGAAAATAAACTCGCTGACCAATGCCTGAAACTGTGAAATAAATTATATAGATTTACTAAATAGGATCATTACACATTGAATAGCTTTGTTTATACAAACATTCTAAGATACCATTAGATTTACTAATAAGATCATTATACATTGAACAGCTTTGTTTATACAAACATTACACGAAATAGTTTAATTGTACAGACATGCTAAATAAGAGCATTTACATACATGAATAGACTTTATTCATGTTTCTAAGTCTAAAGGGGAAACATCAAAAAACAGTCAGTAGTCAATAGTAAGTAGTTAACAGTCACACGTTAGCTCCTAGTTTAAGTTAGTGAATAAGTCTATTTGTTGGTATCAAAGTAATTACTTTGATTCAATATAGTGTTAATATTAGTGATGTTGAAATAAAGAGTTTTTAAAAACAAAGTATTTCAACCAAGTGTCAGGGTATTTTGAACACCCTGTATACGTATTGGGTAATTTTGTTTGTAGTTTTATTCACTTAGTTAGATTCCGTATATACATTTTTTTTTGTCAAGTTTAGTTTTTTTGATAAATTTGTGTTTAACGTGTGTAACGACCTTTAGGGATGGTAGGTGTATGGTGAGCTTTAGATTCTTAGTTTGTGAATTATTTTTTTGTAATTTAGGTTGTTTTTCCTTATTATTCCTCGGTTATAGAAGTTTGATTAACGCTTATTTGTAAATAGTTGTCTATAAGTTTAATTAAGGTTATTTCGTTTGATTTCCGTAAAATATAATAGAAAATTAAGTAATTTAAATAAATAGTGTGGATTTATCTGTGTATGATGTCATGTTAGCGACATAAAGTCGCTTAAGTATAGTTGTTCAGTGTAATAGTGAATATGCTGGTTTTGAGTCATAGAGATTGCATGTGGGCCTTATTGTTCGTACTTTAAGGTAAACATAGAGAGGCTGTACAGGATACTTTTGCTGACGTTTGAGATTTTGAAAATTACCGAGTCCTTACGGACGGAAACGAATTTGTGTATTGGGGTACCTTATTTTCCCCTTCCGTTTTTTTAATTGGTGGAATTAACTTAGATAAGATTTTTTGTGAGTAGTGGGATGCAAAATCAAAGATGGATTTTTGTGAATAATTTGCGGGAGTCTAAAATTGACTGCGTTTTCGAGTAGTACGGTGCCATTTAGTGTTACGCTTTAAGGGGGTGGTTTAGAACGTTGAAATTTTGGACCTTGTGGTGTTTAACGAACGTACTTTTTTGTGTAGTAAGGGTAGTTAAGCTACTTCTGAAGAATACCTGTATAGGGATTTTATCAAAATTGTTCATCACCAGAGGATTATACCTAGTGCCGATTTCGGTTTTACGTAAAGTTACCTAGAGGACATCGTCGTGTTGTATAGTGCTTCAGTGACCTCTTTGGTTTATATCGCTTCTGCGGATTTTAAAATCATCGTTCTTGCAGTGCCACCTATTTATCGTACAAAGCGTGTGTAAAGATAAAGAAACTTTCGCAATATATTAAAATTTATAGTTATTTAAAACAGTTATTAACATTTTGGATTATTAGTGGAAATAAAACTATTCCAAAGCTAAAAGTTATCAAGCAATTTTGAACGCTCACTTTATTATCATTTTAAAAAGAAGTTATTAATTTAAAAGTTTTTTTAACTAAGACAGTAACATATTTCGAGATTCATTCAAGGAATTGTTTGTGTATAAAAGAATAAACGTCAACATTTTCACTCATCTCGTCAGACCTGGGAAACCCACATCCGAATAGCAGTAATTGAACACCTAGTTCATCCTCATCGTTGTAACACAGAAGTGGGGTCAAGTTAACCATTAAGGTAGTATAATATAGATTTTTAATTGAGTATTTTCAATAATTCTGGAACAATTTAATAGAACTTGTGGATATATTTTTTGTGTATGTACCTTAAATTATTTTCTTTGTATACGAAAGTTTGAAAGCGGAGTTGTTTTGCCTATTGAATTAAGTTTTTTTTTGCTTTAGATTTAATTATTTTAAGTAATTATATTATTGACACTTCGCCTTCATACTCTTCTTTTATTTTGTATTAAAGAGCAATTGACCCTGAGGTAGTGTGGTCATATTTTTCACGAAATAGTTAAGATAAGTGATTTAGACCGGCGTTACATCGATCGCTGGCCAGTCTTTCGTCGCCGATTAAGTATTTGTTGTTTTCTTATGCGCCTTATCGTATGTTGATATTTATACCATTTTTTTTTTATATATTATTGTTTTAATCTTATTATAGCTTTGTTAGTTTTCATAAATGTGTTTAATTCTGTAAACACCCTTCTTTTGTGTTACATAAGAGTTTTTTTGCAAATTGTAAGTTACCGGTAATTTAGTTTTTAACGTAACGAAGTTAGTTTTTTTTTATTTTATTGAGTAATAGCGTTATTAATATTTAGTATTTTATTTGATTTTTAGTTGAGTATTAATTCATTTAGAGTTCATTCTATAGATTTTGTTTTGTTTTGATTATTATTTAATGCCTAATTTATTACAATGAGGTGTATTAACGTAATTTTTATTGAGTGTTTATCACGCTTTTATTTGACAAGCGTGTTGTGTTTTGAAGCCCTATTTCAGGTGGTTTACTGAGTTGCTGTCCAGCACACCTGGGATTGATTGCGGATAGGTAAGCGTATGTTTTTGTATGTTTAGACACGCTATGTACTCGTAATTTTGGCACGACAACCCTTATTTTGACTACCAAACATTCTGGCGCCCAAACCGAATTGATTTTGTCTTCATCCCTATTTTGACTTACGTACGATTTACTATTCTGGATGCGCAAAATTTTTCAACATCTGACCTACACCCATACGCTGGCTAGTCGGGGCAAAAGGCCAATTTATCTGTAATCCCGTTCTACCACCCGTTTATACCGTTACACAAGAAACTTAATTGGCGCAGTCGGTAAGATAGAAGAAGGCACAAATGAAGCATTATTGTAGTTTGTGACCGTTGGTACTAACCATTTATCTTCTATTCACAATTGAATCTACGAATCCACTAGGATAGAATAAGGCACAATTGAAGCGTTTTTGCAGTTCCTGACCGATGGTATCTACCATTTATCTTCTATTCATAATTGAATCTACAAAATCCCACGGAAGAAGCTTGAGCAGAATTAAAGCCAAAGCTGTTGTTGTCTGAATCGTTCTCAACAAATAAAACAAGGAACCGGGAAAGTCCTCTGTAGACTACTATCAAAGTAAGTGTTGAGTTCTTTCTATTTTCCGCATCCTTATTTAAGAATTGTGAATTTTAAATACGAATTTTTATTCAAAACGTTTTAACTATATGTCAGATTGTAATAAGTCTAAGGTAAATAACGTAGAATACTTGTCAATTTTATTAAAAATACGTCTTTAGCCAGTAATACTTCCGTAAATAACACTCCTACAATTACAGCTGCAAAAGCTATTGCAGACTTTTTGCCAGTATTTACGGAGAATGTAGTCAGTTAGAAAGCTTAATTAATAGATGTGATAAATTTCATGACAATTATGGTATAATCGCAGATAATAATTTAAACGCTTTTACTTTTAATGTTATTTGTTCTAAATTAACAAATGAAGTTTTTGATTTTGTAATGTGTCGTCCAGGTTTAAACACCTGGTCTTTCATACGTACAGCTTTAAGACAACGCTACGGTGATCGTGTCGACAGACAAACCTTAACTCGCGAATTTTTATAGATGCAAAAGAATAGAAACGAAAATATTTTGTATTTTTTAAATAGAGTTAGACAAATTAAATCACGTTGAGAAGTTAAAATTAATTCAAAAAGTAATATTTCAAATGAACCTAAAGCGTTATTGATAGAACAAAATGAAGGAAACGCAATTGACGTTCTACTTGTAGATGATAAATTAAAATTATTGTTAGATAGAAGTAAAACCACACCATTAACCGAAGCTAGTGACGTAGTTACACGATATTTTTATAACGAACAGCGCTTAAACAATATACGACATGAAACTAGACAAAACTTTAATCAACCACAGAAACAAACAATTAAACACACCGAGGCACGTAAATATCATATACAATACCAACAACCATCTAGACGACATTTTAACAATTACGAATTCCCAACACCAAACGTAAAACAATTCCAATACCAACATAATTTCAATTTGAATAAACCCAATTTTCCCAGCCAACCTATAAACATTCAACCACAACAAATCAATAAACATTTCTCTACGAACTCTCAAATTTTCGGAAACAGAAATAACGTTTTGCCCCTAAGAAATTCTTCAGACCAGAAAACAAACTGGAACCAATGCAACCTCTTCACGAAATTCTACAATACGTACAGAACACAAAAATTCAAATTCTAACACAGTTGCGAACACCAGATCAACACGAAAATGTGTACCAAACCGATAATTCTATTGATAATGACAATAACTTTGACAACTACGACTTCCACAACCAGGATCTTCTACCAGACTTATAGACCTGAACAATCTAACTGCTAATTTCCTACCATTTATACAAATTAGTAACCCTCCGATTAAACTTTTGATAAACACAAGATGTCACCTTCTCTTCTAAGACCATATATTGCAGAAAAATATTTCCCCAAAACAACCTTTAGATCATCAACACCAATAACTATATGTGCTGGTTCACGCCAAGCCCATTTCAAATCAAAAATACCAATCTTTAAAGAATTTTACCCTGCAGATCTCTCACTAGAATTTGTCCTTTTTGACTTCCACAACTACTTCGACGGAATAATAGGAATAAGAGACCTAAGACCATTAAAGCTAAATCCAAACTTACAAAATAAAACACTCTTTAACAAAAAAATTAAAGTACCCCTACAATACAGAATCGAAATACCTCAGACATCTTCAATTGTAAAACGAATCAATAGAAAACTCCGTGATTAATTGATTACAATACCGAAACCTACATGTAATGATACCGTCATAATACCCGCTAACCTCTTAGAAATAAAAAAAAAATCTACCATTCTAGAATTCGTAAATAACTCGCCCCATACTCAAATCATCGAGATTACTAACGACCTCTTACAATTACATGCAACCCCCTTCGACTAACAACAGTACGAATGTTACCACGTAGAACAATTTACCCATCATTACGACAATGAAAATACAGATATCTTACTCGAACGGTTACGTACAGACCACCTGAAACAGGAAGTAAAAGGACCCCTTGAAAAACTCGTAAACAATTTTAAAGACCACCACCCAGATAACCAACTAAGCTTTACAAACAAATTTAAACATGAAATAAAAACCACCGATGAACTACCTGTACACACTAAATCATATAGATAACTCTACGTACACAAAGAAGAAGTAGGAAAACAAATAGAAAAATGTTACAAGAAGGAATAATCAGACCATCTCAATCCCTGGAGCTCACCAATATGGCTTGTACCCAAGAAAATAGGCGCCAGTGGAAAACCGAAATGGAGAATTGTCATAGGTTACAGGAAAATTAACGAAAAAACCATTGATGAAGGTTACCCCCTTCTCAACATTACTGACATTTTAGACAAACTTGGTCGTTGCCAATATTTCACAACACTAGATTTAGCATCAGGATTTCACCAAATTGAAATGCATTCAAACTCCGTAGCTAAAACCGCCTTTAACGTAGGAGGACATTACGAATACATAAAAAAGCGCCCCAGCAACCTTTCAAAGAATTATGGACGATGTACTCAAAGATTTAAGGAACAAAATTGCCCTAGTATATATGGATGACATCATACTATTTTCTACATCATTACAAGAACACATAAATAATTTAAAACTAGTATTCAAAAAATTACAAGAAGCCGGACTAAAATACAGTTAGACAAATCCGAATTTTAATAACCCGCAAAGGTATAAAACCAAACCAAAAAATATAATTGCTATCCAAAAATTTCCCATTCCAAAATCAGTCAAAGAAATCAAATCATTTTTAGGATTAGTAGGATATTATAGAAAGTTTATATAAGATTTTGCAAAATTAACAAAGCCCTAAACTTTATGTCTAAAAAAAAGGATTACTAATAGAACATACACCGAATTTATAAATAGTTTTGAAACATGTAAGAGAATTTTAATGAACGATCCGATTTTACAATACCCTGATTTCACCAAACCCTTTGACACACAGACGCCTCTAATTTTGCCATCGGAGCCGTACTTTCACAAGAACCAATCGGTAAAGACCTTCCAATTGCATATGCCTCTATAACCCTAAACCCCTCAGAATCACACTACAGCACAAGAGAAAAAGAATTACTTGCAATCGTGTGGGCCGTGAAATGTTTCCGACCATACCTTTATGGAACAAAATTCAATATAATCACTAATCACAAACCATTACAATGGATATTTTCCCTCAAAGAACCGAACTCTAAACTTGTCAGCTGGAGATTAAAACTCGAAAAATACGACTACAATATTATATACAAAAAAGGAAAACTGAACACAAACGCAGACGCGCTCTCAAGAATAGAGAGATTTCCTTTAGACGTATACAACGACGAAGACACATCTTCACTGCTGAACAATATTGACCCAAATGATAACTTCGAACTCTCAGAAGAAGACAAACACAATTATAGATCAAGAAATACCTCCATATTGAAGAACAAAATATTCCATCAACTTCACACACAAAAGGAAAAATCAAAGTTTTACAAAACATAATAATTAAACATCCACACACACAAGACGAAGACGATAACGAAACAGTATATACTAGCATAGAAAACCCCGCACTCAAAATACCCCTCACTGAAAAACCAATCAACTCCTACAAAAACCAAATAATAACTTCAGACTATACAGGAAAGACAAAAACCGCATATTTTGGTAATTGTCAAACGAACACGCAAATCAAAACTATTGGACAAAATTGGACTAATACGAGAATATTTAAAACCAAAAATCACATATTCCTTACTTTTTAAGAACGAAAGGCTAAAAATACCCTACATAAATTTTATGAATAAAAACTTTAGAAACAGCTCGTTTTCGGTAGTAATTTCTAATAAACAATTAACGGCCGTTATAGACGAAACGGAAAGACTACACAAAATTAAGTACTACCACAAAAAAAAACTACACACTGTGGTATAAACGAGAACATAACAGCGCTCAAAAGACATTACTATTGGCAAGAGACGGACAAATACGTGACTAACTACATTAACACTTGCGAAACATGCCAAAAATCAAAATACGAACGACACCCAAACGCACTAGCATTTAAACCAACCCCCATAGGTCAAATTGCCCTTGTACACCTTTACATAGATTCTATCAAATGCTCAGGACAAAATTTCATTACGATAATTGACAGTTTTTCAAAATTTGGGCAAGCTTATCCTATCACCTCACTAACTGCAGTTAAAATCATTAATAAACTCATGCACTATATGAAATATTGCGGAATTCCCTCCAAAATCACCTGTGATAACGGATTTTAATTCAAAAACTCATTGTGCAAGACTTATTACACCAGATTGAGATACATTATACGACCCCTTATAATACTAGTAGTAACAGCTCAGTTGAAAGATTTCATTTCTCACTGATAGAAAGTTTACGTACTTTGCGAGATGAAAAACCCAACACACCTATTACAACACTAATCTCTTCTACCGGATACACACCATTCCAAATATTACGCGGACGACTAGACCACAAAAACCCTTCGATAGAAACGAAAACGAACGTATCACTCAATATTTTGCCACTTTAATAGATAATCAAATTACATTACAAGACAAATTGAAAAACAGCATAAACGAGTTAATAGTTAGTTCAATACTAGACCCAAAGAAGTTAGAATTACTAATTTTCAAATTAAATGAAACTTATAAAATAGACATCTCATGAACTATTATAATTTATTCTCGACCCAAGTAATCATCAAAACAATCTCAGAATATTTAAAATTCAGTACATTGTTACCGAAGCTTACAAATACTTCCAAATGTTCCTATTGATGGCCTAATAATTATTCCTGAACCACCCTTTTTACTACTCAGCGCTGAAAACCACTGAAAACCAAATGAAAATGCCCAGAAATAAAAGATTTTTATTATTGTCAACAATCTCAATTACATAAGAATCAACCATGTTTAGCCAACATCCTTAGAACTGGAAAAAACGATTGTGAAGAGACAAAAGTTTATTTAACAGAAACCACAGTACAACAAATTAACTCACACCAAGTGCTAATAATCCCAATTCAACCAATCACCATCAGCTATCTGCGAAGCAAACGGACTACACGAAATTCGCCAACCCTCAATTACTACATTAGAAGATTGCCGATTAGAAATCAACAGAAGAATATACCAACCCGAAGATGACTTTTGAACTTTTTGAACTACCCAAATTCAACGTTACCTTCGACGAAGAGAAGAAACAATCACCAGTAGATAAGTTGAAAATTTAAATAACGCTAATAGAAAACATATTGAAAGCTTAGTAAACAATTTACAAATCCTAAATTTAAGCGTACCTGGTAATAAACATACATGGACAAATAGAATAATAATTATTATTATATGTTAATTCTTAGCTTAGTTACAATTTATATTAAGGTCATACGACCAAAACGAAAAAATAAATATGAAATTAAAGAAAAATCTCTAACAGGCTCGCAAAATAGAGACCCCTATTTTTTGAGCTTGGCAAGATTTCCTAAATAGAATCATTATACACTGAATAGCTTTTTTTATACAAAGATTTCTATGAATTCATTAGATTTACTAATAAGATCATTATACATTGAGCAACTTTGTTTATACAAACATTACAGGAAATCATTTAATTATACACACATGCTAAATAAGAGCATTTACATACATAAATAGGCTTTATTCATAATTCTAAGTATAAAAGGGAAACCTCAAGAAAACAATTAATAGTCAATAATATGTAGTTAACAGTCACACGTTAGCTCCTAGTTTAAGTTAGTAAATAAGTCTACTTGTTGCTATCAAAGTAATCACTTTGATTCAATATAAGTGTTAGTATTAATGATGTTGAAATAAAGAATTAAAAAAAAAAAACGTATTTCAACCAAGAAACTTAAGTCATAAACTAGATCCTTGTACACCAACATTACAGCAACAAACATCGAATATTTAACCTTGAGTATAGTGAGATTGTTAGTTCTGAATTATCGCTTACAGCTACGTCCTTTATGCCTATCCTTTCCTATCTTTACATTTATAATTCTTCTGTAAATTATGCAAATAAAGATACCTACAGGCTTTTATTGTTTACCAAATCGTATTATTAACGTTGGTTATAAATGCAAATAATGTAAACGCTCCGGTATGTGAGTGATTTTTTTAACGGTCCTATTAGACGCGCTTGGATACCTTAAAAGCTAGATATTTGAAATTTGGCACACGTCCACAATACACAGTAGCTATCTTTCTACACAGTAGCTATCTTTCTAAAATATATTCGTCGTAATGGCACTTCCGGCTGTACCGGAAGTAGCCATCAACTTCCTTATTTTAAATGGAACCGTATATTTTTCTCAACGCTGTTGGATTTTCTGCATGATTTGCTACGTAATTCACCTAGTGTATGTTTACCTGGTTGCTATGGTTACGGAAATATAACAACTTTCACGAAAAAATGTCGACTTGCAAGGGTTTATTAGAAAAATCATAACGGCTTCCAAAAATACAAAAACCATAGTCAATGAATTGCCCTTTCAATTGCATGGCCTCATGTTGATATTACTCTCTTGAAGACGCCGCAGTAAATTTGTAAACTTGAGTAAATTTAAATAACGATAAGTAATTTTTTTTAAATGGAACCCTCCCATTTTCTCTACAGGAGTCGATAGAGATTTGAATTTGTAACATTTGTTCTGTAATTATGCATATGCCCATTATCAACCGTTTTTGCACAAACAATGTTTTTATGTAAAATTATGGGTTTATTCAATTTATTATTACCAGTGGCTGAGCGTTGTTATGGGGACTGACACAAATTCGATTGTTTCTACTATTTAGCTTTATTAGTGACGTTCACCCTTTTGACTTTAAACCTCTTTTAACCCTTTGTTGCCCGACGCTGCTTATAAGTACCAATAATTTTTAAAGCTAATAAAATGAATATGTCCGGTAATACTTGTTGTTTCCTGACGAGACTTTGTAGTCCCAAATGTATTCTGTGAAGTGTAAAATGCGCTTACGTCTGAATGGAGTTGGCGCATATGTTCTGTTCATTTCTATCAACACGTGCCTACTGAGAGGTTTGTTTTCGGAGAACTGCAACTTTATCTACCAGTAAAACCTATTATAGGTGAGAATAAGTTGAAATTTCTATATAATAACATTTTCTCACATATATACCATGTTTCTATAGAAGCTGTATGCATTTTTACTAGAAATTAGCTGAGATATCATAATTCCTTACAGGTGCCGTAAAAGTACTATCAGGAACATGGAGTCTAAAAAACAAAATAAAATGGCATTACAGTGAACTACTTTCTGAAGAGAAGTTACAATCTATCGCTGATGAAATTTTGATGGAAGACTTGTCGTTGGATAATAATTTTGATACAGATTTAGCAAACAGCAATAACGAAATTGATTTTGAGTCATCATTACCAAATACATTTAACAAAAAATTGCTTCAAGATGAACCAAAGGTTGTTATTTTGCAAGATATTTTGCTAAGTTCAGAAGATGCTAGCAAATCAATTCTAAGCAGTGTTTCAATTGATGTCTCTCAAAAAGTGTCTCAGGAAGAACCAAAATTTTTTACAACTGATATATTTCAACAAGCAACGTCTTCAAAACAGTCACATAAGCCAGACCTTTGTGATTCTGTAAGTACACGTTCCAAAAAGAAAGGTGAAGAAAAGGTGGTGTCTTTAAAAATTGGGACTGCATCCAAAACTATAAAAAACAAACCAAATCGGACATTGAAAAAGACTATTGTCAAGACAGATTCCTGTTTATGGTGAACTTGAAGGCGTAATCGATGAATTATTTACGAATTCTGAAACTCCTACGAGTGTATTTATGAAAATCCTGGGGTCCTCCGTCAGTCATATCACTTATCAAAGCAACCTATATGCAGTCCAGAGAAATAAGCAGTTAAAGCTCACGGAAAATGAACTCTTTGGCTTCATAGGGATAAATTTCTTTATCGCCTTTCACCAGTTACCCTGGAAACATTATTGGAGTGGAAGCCATGATTAAGGAGTAGCTTTTGTATCTAATTCTATGTCGCGTAATCGGCAGATATCAAATATTCATTGCAATGACAACTTACAAATACCAATAAATAATAAAGATAAGCTGTAAAAACTTCGACCACTACTTCAGATACTAATGAGAATTTTCAAAAGGTGTATAAAACGACAAGAAAAGTCAGCGTAGACGAGAGTCGATTTAAGGGGAGATCGACACTGAAGTACAATCCTCAAAAACCAATAAAACGAGGATATAAACTCTGTACTTAGCGGATCAGAATGGTTGCATTTCCAATTTTGACGTATATCAAGGGAAAAATGAAGAATTGCAAAAGGAGTTTGAAGATTATGGTCTAGGTGAGAAAGTTGTTTTATCATTAACAAAACAATACTGGGGTAGGAAGAAAATCGCCTATTTTGATAATTATTTTACATCAATTCCTTTACTGGAAAAACTGCGCTTAGAAGATATTTTGGCGTGCGGAACTATACGTTCAAATAGACAGGATTATTGTAAGAACTTAGCAGAAGATAAGTCGCTCAATCGAGGAGACTATGATTATAGATACTCAATACCAACATAGGGATTTTAAGTGGAAAGATAACAGGATTGTTAATTTTGCAAAGAATTTTCATGGATCCGAAGAGTGTTTAATAAAAGGAACAAATAAATAAGGGGCCAAAGCAACTATAAAATACCCAGAAGTTGTTAGTGACTGTAATCGTCATATGGGCGGCGTGGATCATGCTGACCATGTTAGGACAACTTATGGTATGAATTGAAAATCTAAGAAATGGTGTCAATGCATACATCATTTATTGTCAACAAATTGAGAAAATTAGTACTTTTGACTTTAGACGTGCTCTATGCCAAGGATTAATAAATATGAAGCAATCTACTGCAAAAAACAAAAGGTCTATTCGAAAGCCAGTCCCGAAACGATGTAAATATAATTATAAAACATAATTATAGCGTATTAGACGATATTCTTTTAGGAAATAAAGGGGCACACTGGGTCTAGTATGAAGGAAACGGAGGCCGTTGTGAATATTGTAGTGCTCAAGGTCTACAATCGCGTCCATATAGCAAATGTAATACTTGTGCGTTTTCTTCTGCTGCAAAGAGAAAAAAAATTGTTTCGCAGCACATCACGAAATAAATTGCTAATTGAAATACTTTTTTTATGTTCTTCTTAGTTATTTTTTTATATTTCCAGAAAAGAATTTGTTAATTTATTTCAAATAAATATTTTTTCACGTCCTTTTATATTATTTTATTAGTGTTATTTCCTAAAAATTAATTTAATTGATTTCATGTTTTTTTTTATCAATATTTCCTGACGGTACTTAACATGTTAACGACCATGTGCACCATATAGGTGCGCACCGTGGTTTTTTACAGACCATGTGACCCTATATGGCCACACAGAAGGTTTGTGTTCTAAGCGGTGTGGGCTTTTCGGGGACGCAGCAGCAATGTATTTCAATGCAGATTTGAAATGATCTGGTCCCTGTAGAACAAAATTTGGTCTTGGGTTGATATATTTTTTTAAATTTATTTATATAATAGGCAAGTAATAAATAAACATTATAATTCTTAATTGATGTTATGGATTCGTGTTTTATTTAATGTATTATTGCATTTTCACCTCGCTTCTCACCCTCGTACTACGAAACGTTACTGTAAATATATTATAAACCCGTTCACAATTAATTAGACACGAAAATCGAAATTGAGGTTATGTTTGTCGGATTTACTTGTGACAACTTGAATGTGCTTTGTTTTGGTTCGGTTAAGTTTTGATGTGAGCATTAGTGATTTTTTGAGTTTCTATCCGCCGCAATCATGTCGAATAAAGGCCTTACAGATAAACAACTTCGAAAAATATTGGAAGACAATGACTTTGAATGTAGTGCGATCGGAAGCACTTTTGACGATTCAGATGCAGTAGAACTAGTAATGAAGATCTGTTACTACGTAAAAGAAGAAAGATCGATTCAGAATTCACACCTGCAGCCAATAGTTCTTCTGATTTACCCAAACGACATGACCAAGACGATATTGATACTGACCAAGACAATGTTGATATTCCTGATACCCCGTTTACACCAGGAAATGATCGTATAATGTGGAGCGAAGTTACAAATTCTGACACACTAAACGAATTTGTATTTTCTGGAAAACCAGGATTTTGTAAGCAAGAAATAGAGAAGCTCACAGGCCACAAACCTATTGATTTCTTTTTGTTATTTTTCGACGAAGAAGTTCAGAATTTGCTAGTAACTGAAACTAATAGGTATGCAGAGCAGCAAATCGTAATAGGCATTTGCAACGACTCCATCAGGGACCATTCTATTTTGTCTAAGTGGCATGATACGAATGCAAACGAACTTATGCGGTTTTTTGCTCTTACAATTTGGATGGGACTTGATAAAAAACCTACACTTAGAGATTATTACAGTAAAAAGTTTTCTACGAAAGTGACATTCCAAAGTTAAGCGGAATAAGTAGGAATCACTTTGAAGCATTACTACACTTTGTGCATATTTCCGACAATGAAAATTGTCCTACTGGTGACAGACTGTATAAGATGTCTCCACTTGTACAAATGTTGAACAGAAAATTTCAGCACATGTGCAGTCCAAAAGAAAATTATGCATAGACGAGACAATGGTTCCATTTCGAGGAAGATTAAGTTTTCTTCAATATATCCCTGGGAAGAGACATAAATATGGTGTAAAACTTTTTAAGCTTTGTGTTGATGGCGGTTACACTTATGCTGTTAAAATATATGGTGGAAGAGATGGGGCACACAAATCTGATAAATCATTAGCATCAATAGTTGTTATGGAACTGATGGAACCTCTGCTCAATACCGGAAGGACCCTATACACTGGTAATTTTTACACAAGTGTCAGTTTGGCCCATGAACTAAATAATAAACGTACTCACTTAGTTAGCACACTTCGACAAAACCGGAAACTTAACCCAAAAGGTGTTACAAGTGCCAAATTGAAAAAGGGGAAATGAAAATGCAAAAAGCTATACAAAAGTAATTGTAAGTAAATGGAAGGATAAAAGGGACGTCTTGTTCCTAACAACTAGAGCTGTTCCGGAAATGGTTGAGGTAATAACAAAAGAGGTCCGGTATCAAAACCGTCAACAATAGTTGACTACAATACAGCCAAGGGATTTATTGACATCTCGGACCAGAGGGCATCTTACAGTTCACCAGTACGCCGCAGCATCAAGTGGTATAGAAAATCTTAATTGAACTTCTGACTAACACAGCTCTTGTAAATGCCTTGGTCGTGTTTACGCATAGTACAAAAAAATGAGTATTACCGAATTTCGCGAAAAGCATCGTTTGCTCCTTGTTAGGTACGGCCAATCAACCAGTGGATGAAGAAGTTCTACATGCCATACAACAGAAGGAAACTCGAGGAAGATGTTCCAGCTGCTACAAAAATATTCCGAAAGAGAGGGTCGCCAAGCAGCAATGAAGAACGCGAAAAAATATACTCATTCTGTCCAGGGTGTCCCGAAAACATAACCTACATGTGTGTTAGTTGTTTTTGAAAGATATACATCTTTCCTAAAAAATAATTTGTATTACATTGTGATGTTACTGTCCTTTCATAAGAATACTGTTATATTTTATTTTTAGGTTTTGACATAAAAAATGTTACGTATTTTTATTTTATTGATGTTTTGCAAAGAAAATATTTTTAATTTCGTATATTATCCTTTCATTTAGTTTATAAAAATATTCAGTCAGTGGTAGAGTTAAATATATTTTTTTCTGTTGAGACCGCGCGCACCAATCAGGTGCACGATGTAATTTGGTTGTTAAAAATTTTTTGGTCTTATTAATACATTACATGTTCCATTAGACTATCCTTTACTAAAAAGAACAAAATACTGCTCTGGTCCCCGGTAAATTCCCAATTTTGACCCCTTGTCGTTAACGTGTTAAAAGTTCATTTTTTTAATTTTAAAACAGAAAATAAAAATTAAAAAAATGAAGAGCCCATTTAGAGTCCGTCTAATGACATATATATATATATATATATATATATATATATATATATATATATATATATATATATATATATATATATATATATATATATATATATACCTGTCAGGTCCACAATCATAAAAAAGAATATATATATTAAAGAATTGAAAAATTATCCATTTTCCATATTTGGGCAACAAAGGTAATCTAATCTAATGTTGTCAAATGTGGAAGTTGTACGCGATAATTTTGTTTCGTGTAAGTCTATTACTATTTACAAAATGTGCAGCCAATATCAATTAGCCTTTGAAAATAAAAGAGTAAAAACTTTCATCGTTGAGTGTTTAACTGCCAAAGCTCGCCAAAACCTAGCTCGGTGGCATTATTTGTTTTATAAAACGTATTAATCATGAATCCTTATTCAAATGAAGTGATGTTCGATTTGTTCATAATTCATGGAAATCAGCAGAAAATTATTCAGCGTACTTGTCGCGCATTTAACGTAAAATATCCAGAACTTCCCCCTATAAGTGAAAAACAATTCCACAAATTGAAAAAGAAGTTTCTTAACTTTGGTAATATAGCACCACCAAGAACAGTAACGGAAATGAAGTTAATCAAATAGATGTGTTGGCATATTTTGGCGTTTACCCATGTTCGTCAATTCGATGAGCTGAAAATGATTTAAGACTAAGCTATTCGTCTATTCAAAACATACTAGTTTTGCACAAACAACATCCGTATTCTTTTATAACGCTACCAAAGCTAAGGCCAACGGATTTTCCACGAAGAGTTTAATTTTGAGAAGAACTGTTGATAAAACTTCAAGAAGATGGAGATGTTATGTTATTTGGACAGATAAAGCTAAATTCTCACAGCGTGGTGTTTGCAATAGGAAGAATAAACATTACTGAGTAGCACAAAATCCTCACTTAATATGGGAAGTAGAGATCCAGGTTCAGTTCTCAATAAATGTTTTCTGTTTCATGTTGGATGATCAATTACGGTGGTACATGTACGACGAAAATTTAACAGGGGAAGATATCTTGCGATTTTAAACAATATTGTGCAACATTTTCTTTATACACTACCACTTAGACAAATGAATTATTTGTGGTATCGGATGGATGGCGCACCAGCGCATTATACAGGAATAATAAATCACAAACTCCGGGAATTATTTGAGGATCGTTGATGGGGTAATCGAGGTCCTTAGTTATGGCCACCGAGATCTCCAGACCTTACACCCAAGAATTTTTATTTATGGGGACGAGTTAAAATCAGACGAGATCAGACGGGCTACGGGTGCTGCAGTCCAAAGGCGCTTGTTGTTGTGTTTAGAAATAAATGGAGAACACATTTAAGATGTATTATAACATCTTGTGAGTTTTCACTGTTTTTGGTTTGTTGTTTTATGATAATGTTGTGCTAATTTTTGAATGAATATTAAAAGTGACTTCAAAAGTTGAAAAGAGTTGAAAAATAGAAACAATCGAATTTGTGTCAGTACTCATAGCAACGGGCCATCACGCCCAGCTACTGGTACTAATAAATTGAATAAACCTATAATCTTACATAAAAATATTTTTTGCCCAAAAACGGCATATGCATAATTAGAGAAAGAATGTTACAAATTCAAGCCTCTATCGACTCCTGTAGAGAAAATTGGAGGGATCCATTTAAAAAAATGACATTGATATTTAAATTTAGTAAATTTACAAATCTATTGCGGCGTCTTCAATAGAGTAACATCATCTTGAGACGACCATGCATTTGAAAGGGAAATTCATTGACTATTGTCGGATGGTCTATTTATTTTCTCGTCGTCAGCCGTTCAAAGCTATGATTTTCCTAATAAACCCTTGCAACTCGACATGTTTTCATAAAAGTAAGTAAGTAAGCAAACATAAACCAGGTGAAATAGGTAGCAAATAATGCAGAGAATCTAACAGCGTTGAGAAAAATATATGGTTCCATTTAAAATAAGGAAGTTGATGGCTACTTCCTGTACAACCAGAAGTGCCATTGCGATGAACATATTTATAATATATATATATATATATATATATATATATATATATATATATATATATATATATATATATAACGGGTGGGCCAACATCAATGGGACGGTCTTTTGTATCTAGGCAATACGTTTTTCAAATTTATTCAGGGGGGTTATGTATATCAGTAGTGGCCACATTTTAAAATTCTTTTCGTACATACTGGGTGTTCCAGAAAAGCGTGGTTTATCAAACTTATGGTTTTTTTAATGGAACACCTTGTATTTTTATTCAATTTTGGATATTACTGTAAAAATAAGGTGCACTTTAATAAATGATCCATGTAGGTAAATATTACAGTTTTCGAAAAAAAATCATGTTGACCGAATCCATTAAATTATGACAAAATTTTAGTTGTAAATATTAAGTTGTTACCATTAAAATCGCCATAGAAAATGATTCTTAATTCCTTACAGGGTGTTCAAAATTTTCAGTTGTAAAATTACTACATTCAAATCACATTATCTTGGTAATTTTAAATGTAACACCCCATATTTTATTAATCTACATTATTCAAAAAAACGTTCCCTATCATTTGGTATATGGGTTTCCTATACCTAAATATTACAGTTTTTTTGTTATTCAACATTTTCTTAAATTTAATGTATTTATTTATGAGATAAAAGGAATATTCTAATAATTATTATCATTTTTATTCTTATCACTCAAGTAAATTAAAAGTTATTAACTAAAAACTTAAAAACGGCAAAATATTTTTTAAGTGAGAGAAGTAATATTATAATAACAAAACGAACAAGACTCTAAGAAAAATTAATTTTACTCTAACATATGGTCAAAACCACCCTGCCTATCCACTTATTTCTAAATTTTCTGCTCAGATACTCTCCGACAGGTCGGGCAAAATGAGCGGGTACTCCATCCAACTGGAGCCACATCTTTTTCGTATATTTAATGGAATATGTTTATGGAGTATCCAAAAGAAATTAAAAATTTCTTCATGTCAAAGAATTATGGTCCAATCACATAATCGTCTAATATTCCTGCCCAAACATTTACAGTCCATCGGTGTTGGCGATCAACAGTACGAAATATACGTCTCTGTTTTCAGTATCGTAATAGTGGTGATTACACCTATTTACTATACCATCACTCTGAATAGTGCATCCATCTGTAAATTCCACGAATTTAAAAAATCAGGATCTTTGCCAGCCTTATCCAAAGCCCATAAGCAAAAGTTTAAACGTAGATTATAGTCCCTTTCAGACAAATGTTGATGTAACTGAATATGATATGGCCAATATCCATTTATTTAAGTATTCTACGGACACTTGTTCGACTGATACCTGTTTCATTCGAAATTTTTCTAATACTTGTATCAGGGTCATCAGTAACAGAGTATACATCAAATTTATTTTCATTATTCCTAGTAACCTGTTTTGTTTTATTCACCTTCTGATATGCAACTGACCCAGTAGCACAAAATCTATTCAACAACCTTTCAAAAATTTCTTTTCTTGGATGTTCTCGGTCGGGGTACTTTTGTGCATACAAAAGCCAGAAAACAATTTTCTAAACATTCCCCAATGCACAGTATCATATCAATTCTTACTTGTAATCCGTATTTCATTTTAAACTATTATTTTAACACTTTAACAATAACTAAATTATTGTGCACAATAAGTTAGAGATTTAAAAAAACAACTTTTAATTGTATTATATCTAAAAGACAACAATCTACTAGATTAGTTAAAAATTTTTATTATAAGGGATTAACATTAAATTTAAGAAAATGTTGAATAACAAAAAACTGTAATATTTAGGTATAGGAAACCCATATACCAAATGATAGAGAATGTTTTTGAATAATGTAGATTAATAAAATACAAGGTGTTACATATAAAATTACCAAGATAAAGTGATTTGAATGTAATTATTTTACAACTGAAAATTTTGAACACCCTGTAAGGAATTAAGAATCATTTGCAAGAGCGATTCAAAGGGTAGCAACTTTAATGTTTACGACTAGAATGTTGTCATTCTAATTTAATTGATTCGGTCAGCATGATTTTTTCGAAAACCTATTACTTTCATAAAATTCAAAACATCTCGAAAACTGCAATATTTACCTATAGGGATCATTTATTAAAGTGCACCTTATTTTTACAGTACTATTCAAAACTGAACGAAAATACAGGGTGTTTCATTAAAAAAAACATAAGTTTGATAATCCACGCTTTTCTGAAACACCTAGTATATACGAAAATAATTTTAAAATGTGGCCACTACTGATATACATAATCCTCTGAAAAATAAATTTGAAAAACGTATTGCCTAGATACAAAAGACCGTCCTGGTGATGGTGGACCGCCCTGTATATACAGTGTATTGTGACCAAATTTAAAATATCAAACTTTTAAGGCGTCTAATAGGCCGGTTAAAAAATCACGCTGTATACTACCTAGAGATTTTTCAGTTCAATAACAGCAACTGCTTGTTAACTTTTAGTTTCCTAGTGTTTGGCACCAACTAGCGTGAACTTCGTCAGGTATTGCAGAACCGACTGTAACAAACACGTGGATATTCTAATTTTGAGACTAAAGGGTTTAGGGTCTTAGTGCTTGCGACACCCAGTCTCTACTACAAAATTTAAATGAGACGTAAAAGTATGTACAGTATGTCCCGTTTTCATGTGATTTATGGGGTTTTCTCTAATGAGTGGAAATAGATGGTTGCGGTTTTCGCAATAGTTGGCTACTTTTGATGAAACAAAGATGCTATAATTACTTTTGTCATAGCCCTCTTGCTTTCTGAGCTACAGGATGATTTTGAAAATTGTTGACTTTTAATAGAATTTTAGACGTAGAACCCAGTGATTTTTATATTTATGTAACGCAGTGCTTGACAAATGATCGTTTTTTTAATAATAGGTAAACATGACTACAATTTGACCTTTCTGTGGTTAACTCATATTTCGATTTCAGTAGCGGTTGGGCATTTGTGTTTTCTATCTAATCTAGCAAAATAGGTTTCCAAATAGAGATGAATACATGCTATATTCTGAATAACGAAAACGCGGAAGAAGCCGCACAGTTCTAGTTCAATAGGTAAGTTTTCTTAAATTCGGAATCGTGTGTTATACCTGTGTTAGTTTAACTTGATTATCGTACATTATGTAGATATCTAGAGACCTCATTCAAATAAAGATTATTTCTCAAAATGAAGAGCAACCTAAATCCGTATGGATCTTTTAATAAACCACGGTCAAAAATCTACTATAAAAACGAACAGTGAACGTCCTAGCATGTGGTTATGAATCCCGAAGCTTCGTTAAGGAAAATGGAAGATGAAGTACGAGTAAAACGAAGGCTCAAAGAATTCTTAAGTCAAATCAATTTAAGCCCTATAAATATAAATTAGTTCAAAACTTAGGTCCTGGCGATGCCGAAAGACGCGTCAATTTTACCATTTGTTCGTTAACAGGTGGCTTACCAATAAAAACAGCAGGTTGTGTGGTCAGACGAGGCATTTTCTTCAAGTAGTGAAATTTTAAATTCACGAACGTGAGTGCACAAAAATGCACATGAAATAATTCCCAGAGAACGTCAAGGCAGGGTTGGGTTAAGTGTTTCGTGTTTTATTTTCGGAAGGAGACTTACATAACTTATCTATGAAGGAAGTTTAAACACTGATCGCTACATGGAAAATTCTTAAAACTAACATGTTCGAAATTTTGGAAGATATTCCTTTAGCTCACTTACAAAACATGTATTTTCAACAAAACGGTCCTGCAGCGCATAATGCGAGGGCTGCACCAACATGGCTAGATGAGCATTTCCTCAACCCCTCGATCGAGACAAATGGTCAGGATAACTGGTCACCTCAGTCGCCTGACTTTTCTACACAGGATTTTATGGGCCTATCCAAAATAAGAGACGGTATGATTCCAGACAAGGTCTCCGTGGCGCCATAGAAATCGTTTTTAGGGAATTGAGAGGTGCCATAATTATGTTTAGAGCCTTAGAAAATCCAGAAACTGTGCCGGATATGATTTAGACATAATGGGCAACAATTTGAGCAGAGTTTTTAAATTTTAGTATATATTACAATTTTGTTAAAATTAAGTTTCTTATCAAGTATTATGTTTTCTTCGGTGTTAAAATAAGCCTACTACTATCCCTCTCCTCTCCTCTCCTCTCCCTCTCCCTCTCCTCTCCTCTCCTCTCCTCTCCCTCTCCCTCTCCTCCTCCCTCTCTCTCCTCTCCCTCTCCTCCCTCTCCCTCCCTCTCCTCTCCCTCTCCCTCTCCCTCCTCTCCCTCTCCCTCTCCCTCTCCCTCTCCCTCTCCCTCTCCCTCTCCTCTCCTCTCCTCTCCCTCTCTCCTCTCCCTCTCCCTCTCCCTCTCCTCTCCTCTCCCTCTCCCTCTCCCTCCTCTCCCTCTCCCTCCCTCTCCCTCCTCTCCCTCTCCCTCTCCCTCTCCCTCCTCCCTCTCCCTCTCCCTCTCCCTCCTCCCTCTCCCTCTCCCTCTCCTCTCCCTCTCCTCTCTCCTCTCCCTCTCCCTCTCCCTCTCCCTCCCTCCCTCTCCCTCTCCCTCTCCCTCTCCCTCTCCCTCTCCTCTCCTCTCTCCCTCTCCCTCTCTCCCTCTCCTCTCCCTCTCCCTCTCCCTCTCCCTCTCCCTCTCCCTCTCCTCTCCTCTCCCTCTCCCTCTCCCTCTCCCTCCTCTCCCTCTCCCTCCTCCCTCTCCTCTCCCTCTCCCTCTCCTCTCCCTCTCCCTCTCCCTCTCCTCCCTCCCTCTCCCTCTCCCTCTCCCTCTCCCTCTCCCTCTCCCTCTCCCCTCTCCTCTCCCTCTCCCTCTCCCTCTCCTCTCCCTCTCCTCTCCCTCTCCCTCTCCCTCTCCTCTCCTCCCCTCTCCTCTCCTCTCCCTCTCCTCTCCTCTCCCTCTCCCTCCTCTCCTCTCTCTCCCTCTCCCTCTCCCTCTCCCTCTCCCTCTCCCTCTCCTCCCTCTCCCTCTCCCTCTCCCTCCCTCCCTCTCCTCTCCCTCTCCCTCTCCTCTCCCTCTCCTCCCTCTCCCTCTCCTCTCCCTCCCTCCCTCTCCCTCTCCCTCTCCCTCTCTCCCTCTCCCTCCCTTCAAACACTGAAAACGAAAACCAAAATTTCGGTAACACGAGAATGGCAAACACGAAAAATGGCAAACACGTATAACGAAAACCAAAATTTCGCTAACAAGAAAATGAAAACCAAAATTTCACTAACACGAAAAAGGAAACACGAAAACGAAAACGCAGAACTGTAGAATGAATCAAGACAGGAATCAGGGTCTATAAATAAAAGAATTCTTTTGTTTACCTGCTTTATTATTCATTCCTTATATCCAAATGGAAGAGTATCAAAGTTTTCTATTCTACGTCGTTTAGAGTAACTTATTCTATATTGATTAAATTCAGGTCTACTTAACACATTGTAGCACCTGTCTCTAACTGTTTCATCACTGATTGAAAACACATTATAACTGTAGTTTTTCGGTCCTGCACTAACAAACTCGGCTATATAGCTTCCTTCACCGCACGATTTCAGCTCGTCGGTCATCTGGCCAAGAAAATCTCCGCATGTTGGATTCCAGTCGTCGGGTTTCGCCACAAATATGACACTGTCTGTATCATAATACAAAACGCGACGGTCTAGTTTCTCCAGGTAACTATATAATTCTAAACGCGCATGAGCTGTCGTGTAAGCGGCTGTGGACACATTAATAGTTTTTGTGATTCACCTTCACCCTCAGGTCTATCCCAATTTACCATTGCACATTATCATTAATGCGGATAATGGATTGTACCTAAACCAGTGGATCGGTAAACAATTTGAAAAAGTCCTTTGGCTCATATACAATACTACACAGGGTTAAATTTTCACGTTGACCAAACTTACCCCAAAAGAATTCAGCACCAGTTTGGCTAAGTACCTTAAACCTGGATTTTCCTAATATTATTAGCGTCTAGTTCAATCCCTCTTTCTCATAATACTCCGTTACGTAACTCAATTTCGCGGCTTCTGACGTGCAATGGCTCAACCACCCTGAACATTCCTGCTTGAGTTTTAAGAAATTATCAATGTACCCGCTAAACAACCCACCCTGTTTCGTGGCTTTATTATAAGTGGCTACCTCATACTCCCAAACTTCAAAAACATCCAAGACTATATAGTTTTCAGCGATAGCCTTACGCAGTTCGTCAACTACAAACGTTCCAACAAAACTGTGCTGGTTTCACTATGCCTACAAACCCTTGATTTAACTCAATACCGCAAGTCCTACACGTTCGCGTAGAAACTGGGACCGCGCCGCCGTGTTTTCGTTCCGTGCAAGCATGGAAGTACTTACACCAGTTTAGGATTCATGTTGGCCTGATTGGGAAAACACTCATCGCAACCGTGCCAATAACACCCTGAAATTCAAAACGGTATTTGATTCAGCACAATAACCGTCGACCTTAACGCCTTCAGGTATTCTAAACTCGCAAGCTTTCCCAGCGTGCTGTATGGTCACTTGTTGCGAATGTTACACCAACGTAACCATTGAATTGCGACTTTTGATTGGTTGTCGCCACGTCTATAACCGCCTTTCGGAATGAGTTCTATTGTGTTTTCTTTGAGGAAACGTCTACGAAACACTTTATTGCACGACTAGCAATTGTGGCAGCCTCCTCAAACGGATCAACTTTATTTTGGGTCGTGAAGGTGGATCAGAAACTAATTACAACCTTTAACGGGGATCTTACCATTCATCAGGCAATACTTCATAATCTCCTCACTCATCTTAAAAACATAATTACTCTGGGCCGTGTGTCATTCTAAAAGTTTTGTCGATCTTTCTCTGACATCTGATCTGCACAATAATATTCAAGTGCTGGCAGAGGACCCTCGTAATTCTGATTCTCGGATGTGTCGAAGAGATATGGGAAATAACCTTTGGACTCGGAGAAATTGGAAGTTTTCGGAAATTCCGAGGGTGGTGATGGGATAAAATTAAGGAATCAATAAACCTGATATCGTCACACTGCATACAGTTAGTTTTAGATCATTGGAGATGACTTTAGGTCTCCACTGATTATTATTAGCTAGCATTCATCTAAGCACAAAACATCCGTCGTGCCCCTTCATGTTATGCGCAATGCATGTAACTTTATATTTTCGCGCTCTCTCGGCAACATACGCTAGAAATGATTGAACAGGGTCTTCCCTGAAAATGTGCACTCTTTCGCTACACGTGGGGCATTGCTCATCCTAATCATCGATGTGTTGAATACAAGTGGAACAAACATTCGCGTCCACGCATAGATTGAGCTCATGCAGAAACCTATCATTCGTTCCCTCACACACCTTCTCTTGCATACACTCGAAATCATAAAAGATAAACATAGATGGTTTACCATTACCGCTGTCACGTCGAGCCTTGTTAACGGCCATGTAGAAGAAATGAGCGATGGGCTTTTCTTTCATGCATGTAGGACAACGACTGTAACCGGACCTATGTTTACCTTTACTTCATGGGTTTTAAGACATTTTAAACATCTACGCAGTTTTTACATAGCTCACTGTCCCTATGGTTTTAAGACATTCCTGACCATAAAAATCTCTTTTGCAATCATTGCAAACAATTTTCGGTTTTGAATGGAACAAGAACACTGACACAAACATTTTTCGTGCCTTTTTGTTATTACCGTTTTCTACACAACTCACAGTAATAATTGCATGTAAATGCTGAAGTGAGACTGATGATGACGTTATAATGCTCGTCTTCTAGTATTAAATTTAAAACTACACTAGCAGGTTCCCTAGGACCCTCAAAATAAACCGAATCACCTATACGCGAATTATAAACTACAATGGTATATGAAGCTAAATGATTTTGAAATACCTGAATATGCTCGTAACTACCGCCCTGGCTAAGATCTACCCCACTGTTTGGCAAAGCTGCGTAGCTCGTTCTTGAAGTAAGTGATAATCCAATACCATAGTACTACGCATTGTATCGTTACTTCTAAATGCAATAGCTGTGACCAGAGAGCGAGCTAAACAATTATTATCTTTAATTGTTGATGGTACAACAATAATACCCTTTGTTTTTGCTTTGCAAAAGTCTTCAAATTTTAAACCTGTCAAGTTTTGCGCCCATAGCTTACAGGTACCGACACTCTATCAACGTTTAAAACTAACAAGTCACTGGAGAAAAACTAGCGTTGCTCTGCATTACCTTTTCCTGCAGCGACATTATCACTTTACCGACAACTGGTCCACTCTTCTAAATGAAATGCCAATTGGCTTGTCTGGGAAATTTGGTTCTTAGCTTGATACCGACACGATCTGATGGATCCGCATCCTTAATATATATATATATATATATATATATATATATATATATATATATATATATATATATATATATATATCATTGAGTGCACTCTGTAAAAAGATATGTATTAGATAAATAACATTTTAGTAAATAACATATTTTACCTGTAACCACATTAAGGGATTATCCTTGCACGTCTCGTCATTGAAGTTAAATCGTAGCGTTTTACAGGTTGTATTAAATTTTTAATAAATTTACTGTCTGACTCTCCTATTATATTTATATGATTGAACCCTGAGCATGGTGCGGCCTGTTGCTGGGAACCTGAGCCCATTTGGTTTTGCTGTAATGTACTCATTCAGTAAACGAAACGATAAAAATTAGAAAAGACGTACCGTCATCATCGTCAAATACGTCCTCCATGTTTACCTGAGCAGGGCTTTAAAAATAATTAAAATTAAAAAAATAAAAACAGGGCATATACTTACATTCCACCAACCCGTTGTGCAGCTTCCATAAAATCATTATAAACATTTATCGAATCGATGGTGTCATTTTCACACATCTTATAAGTAACAATATTGTATGCGTTTTTAGCCCTCTTCGGTTAACGCGCCAGCACTGAACAACTACTTTAGACCAAAGATTTGAAAAACTGCGTCTTTCATCTTTTAAAAGCGAAATAAAAGCACAAGGATTTTGAAAAACTTTACTCGGGGGTGAGTGATATTTAAAATGGAATGAAATTCTAAAAGAGATACTACTACTAACTCCGCTCTCAACAAACTTGTAAGTATACCCATGGCTTCAACTGAGTCGTGATCATTGGCATTCGATGTTTCTTGCTTTAGGCATTGTTTAATAGCAATAAAATGTTTAATTAGGTTGTCACAATTTTGAAAACGAGAGCTCCATCTAGTCGTACTTATATTTTGAATTTCTGTAGGTTTCAGACCTAATTTTTGGTGAAGGCGCACAAATGTCTTATATGCACCTAGATTTGAGTAGTGGCAATGAAAATCCTCAACCGCATTGAAAAATTGTGCCGCACCCGCAACAGATTTACATGTGTCTACTACTATTAGGTTTATTCTGTGTGACATGCTGTGAGTGTAAACTTCTTGAGACTGAGGTATTTTTATTTTTGCTTAAAATCCTGCACCTTTTCCAGCTATAACATTGGCACCGTCATACGACTGAGCAACATTTGGGGATTCAAGTTTCAATGCTTGTAGAAAACAGTTTCAATGCTTGTAGAAAACCCATGATTCAATTTTCTAGACCAGAATCATCTTGAGATAAAGAACAATCAATGAATCCCAGAAACAGCTTTTCTTTTTCTTATTTTGTAAGAAGTCCCACAATCCTAGAAAATTGCCCTTGTTCTTGGAATCATCACATTCTCGATGACCTCTTAAAGCATTACCTTCTCTGACGAGATGTAAAATAATTTCAATAAGTTTAACGCATATTCCTTATTTTCCTGAATCTTTATATTGTGAAGAATATTTAGCATTTTTTGCACATTAACATGTAGAGAAGCTTTGTACATTGTATATTTTTCAACTAGTTTACAATGATTTTGAGACTTATTATGCTTTTGCAAATCCCCTGAGAGCTTTTCCTTTATCGTATCCGGTAACAGAAAACTTAATATTTTGATCTTTTAGTGCATGATCAAATAGCTGGCAGTAGTAGCAATGTACTTTGTCATTTCTGATACTATATTCTAACCGTTTATAAACTTTACAATATTTGCATTGAAACGATCGGCGCTGTGTTTTAAACTCGGTTTTAGCAAAGTCTATAATTGGTTGTGCTTGGCCAGAATCCAAGATCCCTAAATTTGAACGGTCATTTTTATGAGTTTCTGATGTACTAAAGGTTTGTGGAACATTTTCAAAATTATCAACATCAGCCACTGAGTGGGAAATCTTAGCCAAGTCTGAACCTGATGAGTAGCTCTCTTCGGATCCAGACGAAGCTTGAGAAATTGGACCTACTTCTGAAGAATCAGCATCGATTGATGTTTGGTTACAAATTTAAAAAAATAATCTTGTCTTCCTTTTTCATTGCGTCGACTGTAGTATAGTTATTACTGTAACAAAACAAAAACATTAAGGTATATTTTAGTGAAACACATTCAAATCAGCAAAGAGATTTATTATTGTTAGGCATATAAAATGTAAATAACAGAAAAAGTCAATGATAAACATTGCACGATGATTAACGAGAATATAAGAAAAAGAAGGTACCTATACTAACATAATTTTCTAGAATTTATTATCGGTAACCAATAATTTACGTTTATTCAAACTTCAACACTGCTAGCACAATATTTATAGGGCTATTGCCCCATTTATTTAATCGTATATAAGGTAATGAGTGCAGAAATAATAAAGAACAGTCCCTCACTGAATAACGCGCCTGTTAGTAATATGATATTATATTTAAGATATGTATGTTAAATATGTTGAGTTTACGGATGGAATTGTGAACAGTCACGTACACGACTATGCTTAATTAGAGAAAAGACGAACAAGGAAATCAGTTGGTTAGTATACGTGATGTATGTAATACGTGGTTGTTAATAAATTTTGAGTAAGAAGTACCATTCCTCCTTTTTATTATTTTTATTTCTTACAAATCAGAAGTGGGATAACCTAAGTGCCGTTTTAATTAAACCTAACATTTAGGTGCATTAGTGATCCGATTGCATTGATTAGTGTGTACATAATTGTGCGCATCAAAAACAAACCGTACAGATAAAAAGCAAAAGCGTCGGTGTAGTTCACCATCGAGTTTGTCAAGTTCGACGTCTTCTGGTGATGCACGGCGTCAAGTAAAAAGTTAAAAATCACGCCAAGCGAAAATACAAAACAGTGTATAAAAATTCGGTGTGTCCATTTATGATGAAACGCTCTTGCCTGAATTTGATCCCCAAAAAGATGATTTGTCCATTGAAGCGTGGGTATCGCAAATAGATGATGTCGCAGGTACTTATGAGTGACCGGATAAAGTGGTAGCAAAGATTGAATGGCCAGACGCTGGTATGATAGCCAGCAATGTTTAAATGTGGAGTGGCGGTATCTCGGAGAGAATTTGACTACGCAATTTCTTAAACCACTTCCGTTCTCTAAGTTGTTGCTTGATGAGGCGAATTATCATTCTGCTCCTGGGCAAGATTTGGGTGAGTACTGTTTTGATAAACTAGCTAAATTGAAGCTGGTCGATGTGCACATACCTGAACCATATCCCGTTGACGCTGTAATTGGTGGAATACCAAACATCATCCAATTTCCAAGAGAATAATAAATTATATGCTTTCTTGAGTACGTTGGGATGTGTCCTGATGGAAGCTGGATATTTAATGGGAATATCAGTTGTTTTAACTGTAAAAGTCCCCACTATGCAAGTGTGTGCCTCAGGCCTCGTGTAGAATGTTTTAATTGGAAACGATTGAGCTATATTCAGAATAAATGCCCTTATAAGAGTACTAAAAGTACCAACTAGCCGAAATCATCTTCTAACCATGATGTCAATGAAGCCAACATACAGCGCAGCTGTTTGAAAATCCTTATTTAAAGTATGCCATTATTAATTGTAGAAAAGTGTTTGATCGATACGGGTAGTACGTCAAATTTATTAGGGAATCTATTTTGAAAAAATGGGTTTGCAGTATCAACCTGATTCAAATAAAATACTACGTAACTTTGAAGGAAACTTGGTTTCCGCTGTTGGAAGCGTTAGAACTTTGGTTCAAGTAGATGAAGCCACAGCTATCTTACTTTAATTGTGATGAGAGATGACAAATTGGTACAGGACTGTATAGTGGGTGGAGATTTCTTATACTCGCTCAATGTAATATTCATGAATGGAAATAAAGTTATTGTACGTCAGCTTGTGACTGACTGATGATCATCTGGAGTTTCTAAGAATGACATTTGATCTTTCAAATGCTTTATCGGTTTTTCAGAGGCTTGTCAACAACGTTTTGGTACTTTTGAAAAATTCTATAACTTGTCCGTATATTGATTATGGGATCATCCCGTGCTCCAATCCTATGGAAGGACTGGAGCGATTGCGTCAGGGTCTGTGAGCTTTGAGTAGGAACCATCTAACATATAAGTTAGAGATATATCGATTATTTCAGCAAAGTATAGATTATTTAAGTAGGGAAATCACAGTCAAAGGAATAGAACCAGGTGCTCGAAAAGTGCAAGCCGTTTTAGAGATAAAAGAACCTCAGACAGTGAAGGTGATACGACAATTCTTAGGGTTATCGGGGTATCTTTGTCGTCATTTAAAAAATTACGCCAGAATGGTGAAGCCGCTAACCCGTTTATTGCTTGAAAGTGTACCGTGGGCCTGGCAACCGCACAAACAAGGTGCTTTTGAATCTGTCAATAGGATGCCAACGACGAGACCAGTGATGTCGGTTTTTAATACCGAATTAGACATTGAATTACATACAGATGCCAGTTCACTGGAATTTGGAACAATTGTATTACAAAAACACGATGAAACTTCACGCGTAGTAGCGTATTATAGTAAACAGACCACGTTGGAACAAATATTTTATCATTATTATGAGTTGGAGACGATGGCTGTTGTTTATGCCTTGCGGCATTTTAGAGTACATTTGGTTGGATTAAAATTTCGAGTAGTAACTGATTGCACTGCTTTAAGAACGGTGTTCTCAAAAAGGGGCTTGATACCATGAGTGGAGAGATGGTGGCTCGAGGTACCAGACTTTAATTTTGAAATTGGGTATCTCGCAGGGAGATGCATGTCTCATGTTGACACATTGAGTAGGCAACCGGTCGACTTACCGGAGATTAACCAAGCCGACTTGATTGAAGACGATTGGATATTGGTAACTCGTATTCGCACTATTTTGAGAAGTGAAGGAAAACAAGAGAGACAAAAAGGTATTTTGATGAATACGAGCAGAAGGATGAACGAGTTTATAGAAGGTTAGAAAATTATAAAAGTGCCTGAGTGGTTTCCAGAAATGTAAGATGGCAAGTGTGCAGACTGTGCCATGATCAGGCAGGTCGTGCTGGTATTGAAAGCACGGTAAAGAGGATGCAGAGGTATTATTGGTTCGCAAAACTGAAACGTTTTGTAACAAAATATGTTCGAGTGTGTTTAAATTCCTCATATTACAAGAAGTGTTCTGGTAAGAAGCAAGGGAAGCTGTATTCTATTAAAAAGGTGGACGTACGTTTTCATACTGTCCATGTATACCATGTGGGACCCTTCGAGACCAGTGCCTGAGAGAATAAATTTCTGTTAGTCATAGTGGACGCCTTTACGAAGTTTATGATCATCGAAGCGGTGAAGTCGCAGGATTTACCGGCAGTGCTACTGCTACAACAAATTATGTGATTGTTCGAAGTACCGATCCGCATAACAAACGAGTGAGAAAGTTCTTTTATTGCACATTCGTTTAAATTGCTTTGTCAAACATACATCAAACATGTCCTTAACGCTATTTCTACTCCCGCGCAAACGGACAGTGCGAGAAGTATAACCCAACGATTCTTAATGCGTTGCTACCCTTGGTCAGCTGATATCGGGTTCAATAGTACTGGAAACGCACTTGTGAAAGGAGTGTAAAGCGGCGATAAATACTGCCTTTTTCAATAAACGTATCAACCTGAACGTCCGAAGCTTTGATCGGGTTCCAATCAAAGCCTGACAAAGACCTTTGTTGACGGAAGTTAAAACAGGGGTGATACGCCTTGACTTGTCCTGGGTGAGACACAAACTCAAGAGGTATATTCACGGCAGATAAATCTCGTCAGAAGTAGCGTTATGACGAACATCGCAGAGAGGCTGATAAGTATTATTAGTGTGATTTGGTGATAATACTAGTCACTAGCTCGACAAATGCTGAATCGAGTTCAAGGTGGCGTCTGTTACGTGGTGATACTTGGCAGAAGATTTACGTAAGGACCATCACAAGGCACGAACTGTAATAGGAGTAGAGAAGTTACGTCCCTGGCCTTTAGTGCAGGTGTAAATAATAGTGGCCGCCAATGTGGTCACACAATTCTGTCCAGTGTAGCAATTTTTGTGATGTGCTTGTCGCCACACGGACATGATTATCCAGTTGTGTAATTTTGAGATGTGATTGCCACCAAACGGACATGGTTGTCCGCTTTGGTAATTTTTGAGATGTGATTGTCTCCACACGAACATGGCTGTCCAGTTATGTAATTTTTAAGATGTGGTGGTCGCCACACGTACATGACTGTACAGTTATGTAATTTCGAGATGTGGTTGTGCTCACACGGACATGGCTGTCCAGTTATGTATTCGTTTTGTCAATGTATCATATATATATATATATATATATACATATGTATCATATATATATATATATATATATATATATATGATATCATATATATATATATATATATATATAATACGGAGATGACTGTCCAGTTATGTAATTTTTGAGATGTGGTTGTCGCCAAACGGATATGACTGTCCAGTTATGTAATTTTTAAGATGTGGTGGTCGCCACACGTTCATGACTGTCCAGTTATGTAATTTCGAGAGTGGTTGTTGTCACACATGGCTGTCCAGTTATCTACTTTTTGATACGTATACACGGACATGGCTGTCCAGTTATGTACTTTTCGATATGTATACACGGACATGGCTGTCCAGTATATGATACTTTTGATATGTATATACGGACATGGATGTCCAGTTATGTAATTTTTGAAGTATGGTTGTCGCCAATCGGATATGACTGTCTAGTTACGTAATTTTTAAGATGTGGTGGTCGCCACACTTTCATGAGTGTACAGTTATGTAATTTCGAGAAGTGGTTGTAGCTACACGGACATGGTTGTCCAGTTATGTACGGGATGGCCAACTAAGAATGTGAGGTACTGTATCTGGGAAAAATACATCGTAGAGGCTTGCGGAAAGAAAAGTTTTACTAAAACGGCCAATACAAAACCTGGAAAATATTTTCATGTTTCGGTATTAATGGCCGCTAGGGGCTTGTAATCTGCAATCTTGAATCATAATAAAGTGATGTTTTCTGTGAATTCATGCTTAAGTCCAAGATAATCTGAAACCTTCTTTTGTCACTAAATTGGCAAAAACTTTTGAGAGTATCTATAAAAATAAAGTGGTGGAAGGTATTCAAACGTTTCCTTAAATCACCCCCCGTACCTTCTAAACAGCTAATCCGATTTTAACAAACTTGGGCGCGTTGAAAAGAGTTTTTCTTGGGCTACTAACCTTAAAATAATTCAAGTTTGGTTAGTTTCACATGTCGTCGCTAGAGGGCTTTGTTCGACATTCCGACAGAAACGATTAATTTTCGCAAAAAAATTAAATGCATTGGTATGACTTTTTTTCACGAACAAGTAGCTAAATGATGCCTAAACAAGCTCTCGAAAACCGCTTCCCGATATCTTGTTCCTAACCTAAAATATCGGCCAAATAAAACTTTATACGAAAATAGCTTAAATTTTTTATTTTTTTTTTAACTATATTTTACTGGAATTGTTCCTATTATGTAAGTTGTGGCCCTAAAAAGGACCGATTTAAAGCAGGAATGTTTTTAATGCCCCCGTAAATGCTCGAAATGCTGACCATCACTCTGTGCATTGCTGAGGTCTCTTATGGGTAGACAAAACTGCAGTTTCAATTTCGGCTCTCAATAGGTTACCTACAAATTGCGATTTTTAATGTTTGTAAATTTATTCATCAGAATAAAATCACCCTTTTTGAAATTACTACGGGCAAGTAAGCAAGGCTAAAAGTTATACGAAAGGCCTATTTTTTGGTTTGTTTAAATGCATATTCACTAGGGATATATACGAAAAATACAATTAATTGGAGCAGGCAATGGAAAGAGAAACCTAAACAAAACTTATATAATCCTCAAATTGTCAATAGTTGTCAATACTTTCGCGTTACTTTGAGCAATTTTTGTGCTTTCAAAATGCGTTTTACGAATAATGAAGCTGTTGATATGCTTGCGATTTATTTTGAATGTCTTCAGAATGCCGCAATAGCTAAAAAAGTTTACGCGGTTCGATATTCAAATCGACGTCTTTGCGATGTAAGCGTTTTTCCCCGATTAGTGACGAGTTTACGAGCCAATGGTAGTTTTCGGCCTACGTTTCAACGGCAAAGTATTGGAAGAACACACGAAAATATTAACCGTGTACTGGGTTATATTGAAGGAAATCCTCATGTTAGCATAAGAGCATTATCCACTGAGCTGGGCATATCACGGACAACGGTTCAAAATATTTTGAAGGACCATAGGTAAGTTCTAATGGCCATCAAAATATATAGGTATTCGTTTAAACTATTTTTAATTACTTTAAAAATACACCCATATCATGTCGTTCTGCATCAGGCCTTGAAAGAGGAAGATTTTGATCGAAGGTTAGACTATTGCCATTGGATGTTAGGCATAATACGCGAAAATAGAGAATTTTTATTTCAAATTCTTTGGACCGATGAAGCCACCTTTAGTAGTGACGGGAGAGTCAATCTGCACAATATGCATTATTGGTCTGCAGAAAATTGTTTTTTCAGTTGGATGGTTGCCCAGCACATTTTGCTATTAATGTGGGAGAGCATATTAATGCAGTAATGCGGTGGATTGGAAGAGGAGGTCTGTTTCCATGGCCTCCGCGATCGCCAGACTTAACTTGCCTCGATGTTTATTTATGGGGACGCTTAAAGGATACCGTGTTTCGGACTCAACCTACTACTAGAGAAGATATGAAAAACCGGATTCGTAACGCAATACGTAACATACCGAGAGCCTAAATTGAATCTGCAGTTTTGTCTAGTCATGAGAGGCTTCAGAAATGCATAGAGCGTGATGGTCAGCATTTCGAGTATTTACGGGGGCATTAAAAACATTCCTCCTTTAAATCGGTCCTTTTTAGGGCCACAACTTGCATAATAGAAACAATTCCAGAAAAATATAGTTAAAAAAAAATTAAAATTTAAGTATGTAAAGTTTTCTTTGGCCGATATTTTAGGTTAGGAACAAGATATCGAGATGCGGTTTTCGCGAGCTTGTTTAGGCATCATTTAGCTACTTGCTCATGAAAAAAGTCATACCATTGCATTTAATTTTTTTGCGAAAATTAACCGTTTCTGTCGGAATGTCGAACAAAGCCCTCTAGCGACAACATGTGAAACTAAAAAAACTTCAAATATTATAACATTTGCAGTCCAAGAATAGCTCATTCCAACGCGCTCAAGTTTGTTAAAATCGGCTTAGTCGTTTCGAAGATACAGGGGGTTATTTAAGGAAACCTTTGAATATCCCCCACCACTTTATTTTTAGATATACGTCAAAAAGTGCCAAACAAAAAAAGTTCAGATTATCATCGACTTTAAAGATGTTATTTTTTTTATTAGGTTAATGTAGCAGAATTCACAGAAACTTGAAAATATTTTCCAGGTTTTTGTATTGGCCGTTTTAGTAAAACTTTTTTTTGCGCAAGCCTCTACGATGGATAGTTTCCCAGATACAGTACCTCGCATTCTTAGTTGGCCACCATGCACTTTTTGATATGTATATACGGACATGTTTGTGTTATGTAATTTTTGAAATGTGGTTGGCGTCATACGGATATGACTATCCAGTTATCTAATTTTTAAGATGTGGTGGTCGCCACACGTTCATGACTGTCCAGTTATGTAATTTCGAGAGTGGTTGTGGTCACACATGGCTGTCCAGTTATGTACTTTTTGATATGTATACACGGACATGGCTGTCCAGTTATGTACTTTTTGATATGTATACACGGACATGGCTACCCAGTTATGTAATTTTTGAAATATGGTTGTCGCCAAACAGACATGACTGTCCAGTTATGTAATTTCGAGATGTGGTTGTAGCCACACGGACATGGCTGTCCAGTTATGTACTTTTTGATATGTATACACGGACATGTCTGTCCAGTTATGTAATTTTTGACATGTGGTTGACGGCAAACGCAGATGACTGTCCAGTTATGTAACTTTTGAAATGTGGTTATCGCCAAACGGATATGACTATCCAGTTATGTAATTTTTGAGATGTAGTTGTCGCCACACGGACTTGACTGTCCATTTATGTAATTTCGAGATGTGGTTGTAGCCACACGGACATGGATGTCCAGTTATGTAATTTTTGAGATGTGGTTGTCGCCACACAGATATGACTGTCCAGTTATGTAATTATTGAGATGTGGATGCGCCACGAACATGGCTGTCTAGTTGTGTAATTTCGAGATGTGGTTGTAGCCACACGGACATGACTGGCCTGTTATGTACTTTTTGAGATATGTATATGTGCATATATACGAACATGGCTGTTCAGTTATGTAATTTTTGAGATGTGGTTATCGCCATACGCACATGACTGTCCAATTATGTAATTTCAAGATGTGGTTGTAGCCACACGGACATGGATGTCCAGTTATGTAATTTTTGAGATGTGGTTGTCGCCACACGTACATGACTGTCCAGTTATGTAAAGTTTTGAGGCGTGGTGGTAGCCACACGGACATGATTGCCCAAGTATGTGCAGTTTTGATACGTGGTTTTCAACACACGAGTCTGATCTGACCAGACATTTGCAGTGATGTTCAGTATACCTAGGTAGGCGGACTTAATGGATTTTGGGGAAAATGAATTCGTCAGGTTGGTCAAATGTTATAGTCAATAAATTTGAAGTAGTAATTATGGGGCTATTGCCCCATTTGTGTATGTAATACATATTCGTGGTAGGTTAAAAAATTTTTGGTAAAAAGTGCATTATTTTAAAGCATCCTGTAAGCTGACATATAGTGTTAAGAAGAAAGTTTGCAGTAGTAACACTAATTTAAAGTAATCCTCCAGTGACATTATTGCCAAGAGTTTAACACAACTGAACTTCAAAATAATTAAAGTCCATTACACCACTTTACAATTAGTTCCGATACCGACTAATTACTGAACATTATAAATAAACACCGAATGAGCAAGGATTTTGTAGCAAAATAAACGATTATGGGTTAATTTTTTTTCCATTCTTTATTTACAGAGAACATTTAACAATTCAAAGCATAACCCAACATTTTGACCAATATTAAAGCGAACCCTAAAAGGTATTACTACAGTATTATGTAACAGAATAGGGGATCATTTATGAGTACAAAATTAGAATTGCGAATAAAATATGAAAATACGTTAAGAAATTTGACACTATTGCTTTTGTTCCGTTTCTATTCAAATGCGGAAATAGGCGTGTGTCGATCTTTTATTTTTGTTCGCTTATTATTTAGACTACAATCTGTTGAAAATATCTACGCAAACCTGTTATTTAATATCAAAATTGAGACCCCTTCACGATTAAATATCGTTTTACAGCACATCCCTAACGTACCTTCAGTTTCACCATTTGATATGCAATTAAATAATAAATGTGCTTGTTCAGGAATTTTAATTCGAAGTAGACTAAAGCCAAAATTAATTATCTGCATATCCGCAGTGGTCTACAGCTATTTAGAATAATTTAAATTCGAATGCCAAATGTACTAAACGTAGAACTAATACTAAACCGTATCTATATTAGTATTCAACTAGCGGCGACAATGGCAAACCTAAAATTTATTTAGATAATGAATTTATCTAGTGTCGAATTCGAATGGTAATACGATTCTGAAACTTTCTCATGAAATGAATCTAAACTGATCCGAAATGTGTCCAAAAAATAAAAGCAATTAATTGAAACTGCTGAACCAAAAAATTGAAAAGAAGATTTATAACTGTGTTGTCTTTGTATAAATCGCCTTGCAAAGTCCGAGAAAGTGCATTTTGCAAGTGTCACAGGTAAATTAATTATGGAGTACAGGTGATCCGTCAATGTTTGGATTGCAAATTAAATTAAAGCACAAATTCTTTTGCTTGTGGGATTCGAACGTGTTACAGATAAAATCATATATTATTCATCTAACCTAAGCTTAATTAATATACACTTTTCTCACTTGGAATTTGACGTTGGAGTTTCATACTTATTATTTATTTATGGAAAATACGCAATTTATTTGCAGAAGTAACTAAACCTTGCATAATAATGGATAACAGCGTAAAGTAAATTAAAATTGCAAATTATTTTTCTTGTTAGTGTTTTGCACTGTTTAAAAATTCTTTAATACTCACCAAAAGTGAAAAATGAGAAAAAACCACTAGTGATGCGCCATAGCATAAAAATTTATAACAATTGTGCATTCGGTGATTCAAGTATGAAGTTTTTGCTGGTACATTATATGAACTCCATTTTATGATATTGAGACACTATTTACTCCATCCCTAAGGGTTTCTATGACTGGTTCAATTTAACGCTAACACTTCTTTGCATTATGGATAAATAAATAAAAACCGTTAGATCACTAAACTACACTTTTTTATTCTTTCAGATTAACAATGGGGAATATACGGGGTGGTCCGTAAGTAATTGTCCAAAGTGAAATGTAGATTCTCTTTAATAAAATAATAATAAAAAAGACAGTGTCAAAATTCCAAAAAAAATGTTGATTTTTGAAATACCTCCAAAACGAAAAGAGGTGTTATTCTTATTCTTGGTATAATAAATAGAGACATTAAAGCACATTGATTTTAGTTTATTAATACGTTTTTATTATGTACAGTGGCGTAGAACGAAGGATAGAGGAAGATTTTAATCCCTAATTTGTACGACAATGGAGTAAATTGGATTTTTAATTAAAATACGAAACTCTGATGTTTTCAGGTAATAAAGGTATACTTTGTCTAAACCGATAACTTTAACAGTTTCTAAGATATTTGCATTTTAATTATTATTTACCAAATGCTTAGGCCGGTTGTTATTATTCTGTTGTATTTGGGAAACAACATCAAAACGTGAAAAGTAGTGTTTCGGGAAGAATACACGTAACTTCAGGAAATGATAAATCTGATCATTTTAACAGAAAACCTTTATATAAACGTAAGTCTAGTAGTGCTTCCCTCTAAAAAATACCTAGCTAAACGTAAGTACTTCGTTCTAAAAAATACTTAGTAAGCAAATATCTTAAAAACTGTTAAAGTTATCGATTTAGACAAAGTATACCTTTTTTATCTGAAAAACATCAAGCTTTCGTATTTTAATAAAAAAATCCAATTTACTCCATTGGCGTAGAAATTGGGTTCATCTACCCATTGCGTTCTACGCCACTGTACATAATAAAAACGAAGCTAAAACCAATGTACTTTATATCTCTATTTATTATACCAAAAATGAGAAAAATACATTTTCTCGTTTTGGAAATATTTCAAAAATCAACATTTTTGTTTGGAACTTTGCCACCCTGTGTCTTTTTTATTATCATTATTTTATTAAAGCAACTTGCGTCAGATCGTAATATTTTGAGGCAGAGAATCTTACATTTCACTTCGGACAATTACTTACGGACCACCCCGTATATTCCCCATTGTTAATCTGAAAGAATAGAAAAGTGCTGTTTAGTGATGTAAAAACGAATTAATAAACTGAAATCAATGTGCTTTAATGTCTCTATTTATTACACCAAGAATGAGAACAATACCTCTTTTCGTTTTGGAGGTTTTTCAAAAATTAACATTTTTTGGAATACTGTCTTTTTTATTATCGATATTTTATTAAAGCAAGTTGCATCATATCGTAATATTTTGAAACTGAGGATGATACATATCAGTTTGGACCATTATTTACGGACCACCCCGTGGTCTAGCACACCATAAAATGACAGACTTCCACTTTAGGTTGGATACATTTAATCTTTTGGTCTACTCACTAGAGAATGATACATTCGCACTTTAGATTCGGTACATTTGCACTTTAAGTCTACTCAGTAAAAAAGAACCGAATCGCACTTTGGATTAGGTACATTTGAATTTTAAGCCTACCCACTATAAAACGACAAAATATTAAACTGCATATATTTTAACAAAAAATATTTTATAAGTATATATTTTAACTAATGAAGATGCAAAAGTATTGTTACAAAATAATTAAGTATTACATATTATGTATGACCAAAAAAAGAAAAAAAACCAAAGGGAAATACAAAAATAATTAAAAGATACAAGAAAACTAACTAGTGCCGTCCTCTTTTCCTCTTTAAGCCAAGAGGTACACTTTTTGCTTTTGTTTGCTGCAAAATTATTAACAAGCCTAAGGAGTGCTTGCTCACGTACTGTTTCAAATACTTGAGCAGGTGCACAGAGACGTAACTTTATCGCTTTTAAAATATACTCTGGTCCATATTATTTAGCATTAGAGTAGGCCATGATATTTTGTTTCTGTTGTGGTATTCCCATCTTGTCATCTTGTCAAAAGTGACCATACTGTGTTACCTACTTTAGTAACGCATATGATGAACAAGTTTCACACTGAATCTATATTAGTAAGGGTTGAAAGAATAGGCCATTTCGTAAATCCGGGCAGTTGGATATCTAAAAATCGAGGAATCAATTCTTAGTAATAGTCTAACGGACTACCGTTTTTTGAAATTTTGCCTCAGGCGGATGAATAGTTTAAGGAAAGTGAATATTTCTTAAAAGCCCAGAAACATGAAAATTGATAGATGTTTCTTAAGAAACGAAAAAAATACGTTTTGATTTTTCCCGAAATCATACCGTAACGGATAGAAACGGGAGGGATGATCAAGAAAGAAAATTAAGTTTTTTGAACCAAGTATATCGTGTGTAGTACCACGGGGATGGAAAATAGTTGACAAAAACAAGGGAAATCTAATTATGAAATTAATCATCCCTCAAGGGTAGTTTTAGGGGTTGAAAGTTCAAAATATTGTGAAATATCATATTGGGTATCGAACTAAGCAGCGTTTATAACCAAAAAAATCAAAACGAAGATCATTATGGAATTTACGAATTTAGTTCCGAAGGGGAGGAACTAAGCAGCGTTTATAACCAAAACAATCAAAACGAAGATCATTATGGAATTTACGAATTTAGTTCCGAAGGGGGAGGAAATGATAAAAGTATCTTGGAGATTTTTGAAAATCAAATTAAACATGATTTCGGGAGTATGTTTAGAAGGCGTTTGAAAATCAAAATGATAGGGTGGTAAATAGGGTTTGAAACAGTAAGCTTTACAAGATAAACTTAATAGAAAAGGGTCTTTCATATTTCACAAATTAAAGAAGACCCATTACGTTTCTATTAGCGTCTTTGGGCACACCGTCCCGCTGCGAAGCATGGGAATTTTTCTAGTTAATAATAATTTGTTGAGAAAATGTCAAAAGTCATCGTAAAGAGTACAAAGTTGCAAAGCTGTAGGCACCTTAAAAATAATATAATTATTCCATTTGTAGCCTATTTCGGGCTAGTTTAAAAATTATTTTGAACACGTTACAATTTAGGGTCTTTGAAAAACTGCGCCTATTTCCTCGATTCCGGGAACGAGGATCGGGATTATCATTAGGGGACGGTTTCAAAATCGGGTGATTAAATCGCTGGTTCCTGCGCTGTCCAAACTACCTGTAAATTAGGTGGTAGTCATGGATAACGTACCGTATTATACGGTGCAGTTAAACGAACCACCCTAACTTTTTAGTAAAAGGTAAACTGCAGGGGTGGTTGGTTACGCTTGGGGTCGAAATTGAGGGAAAAATTACAAAAAACCATCTGTGAAACAAAATTCAACCTTTTAGGTCTAGAGGAAAAATTATGTAGTTGATAATATTTTGATCAAGCATGGGTATAGAGTTTTATGATTATCTCCTTATCATTGTGAATATAATCTTATTGAAATGGCAGGTTTTTGTAAAAATCATTACAATAAGCAAATAACCTCTATCGAAAGATATGGTTCAGAAAATAGACTTGAGACCTTATCCAAATGTTCTCATTCAATGTGGCAAAATTTTTGTTCGTACACGGAAAAAAATATTTCAGATGATTGGAAGAAACAAATCTTTCGATTGAAAATATCCCACATGTTTTTATGGTAGTGAGAGAATACCATCCACATGCAGATAGTGATATGGATTCAGATTCTTCTGGTGATATAGCGGTAGCGCAGTTCGAATAAGACCACACAGTTTGGTATCAAAGTTTTAGGAAAAGTACATTTAAATATTTGGTTTTCGTCAGCTCTTGTCCGTGGATACGGAAGCAATAACCTTATAATCAATTTAATTTAGCTTAAATGGATAAATTTCTGGTTATTTACTTTCATGTGTACATATCAGTCAAGAGAAGAACGACGTAGAAATTTTATCACGAAAGCAAATCTTCACATTGTATTATTTATAAAATTGCGTTCGGAATTTCCTGCATATTTCTCCCCTGTTTTTTAATTTCGAAGACTGAAAAAAGGTGAAGGCATTCTTATTAATTTTTACGTAGATTGGTTAACAAAACATCTCCTGGATTAGATATGGCATGTCATTCATGACGAATGTGAAGCATGAACAATTTCCCTTTTATGTAGGTAATAGACGCCTGAAGACACCCCTCTATGGATTTCCATGGTCTGCTATAGTGCTAAATAGTATGGATCAGAGTATAGTGTTTACGCCCTCTTTTTCTTTAAACATTTTAGGTTTTAGATTCACCCACTGATAACCATCTGATCATGTTTCTGTTGGGAACTTGTCTTGCCGAAATTAGATTATTTAAAGAATAAACGACCACCGATGCATCGGTGTGCAACATATTTGGTTCCCAAATAGTTTCATGTAGTTTGTTTGATAGTACTTTTAATGGTTAACCTTGAAAGGAGAAATTCAACCTACCTGGTTATACTTTGACTTAAACTCTTTTGATTGACCGACTTGCCGTTGTTTCATAAACGAAAAATTTAATTTACACAAACCCCTTATAAATAATCGATAGTAATATAGTTATGTAAAATATTTAAAAACACATATTTAGATCTGAAAGAGTAATTTAAAATAATCATATTTTCCCGCTAGTAATTGTTGAATAAATACTGCAGTAAAATGCAGCTTCTGCGCAAATAACAGGTAAATAGTGACAATAATAAAATGGATAGTAGTATAGCAAGGCTGGTTCTAATCCACTTT
Organism: Vesta saturnalis; assembly: GCA_036346205.1. Taxonomy (NCBI): domain Eukaryota; kingdom Metazoa; phylum Arthropoda; class Insecta; order Coleoptera; family Lampyridae; genus Vesta; species Vesta saturnalis. The sequence continues at coordinate 3,620,872 of JARFJB010000417.1, forward strand.
TGTCACTAGATTTGTCACCAGATTTGGAAAAAGTCACCAGAAAAGTCACTAGATTTCTAGGTTGGTAACATTGCCTGTTTCAAGGTCACCTCAGGCCACGTGGTGGGTTGGTAACTCTGTCTTTTCAAGGTCACCGCTACAAGGCCATGTGGTAGGAAAGGTTGGTAACCCTTCTGAGTCTCTTCAAGGTCCTCGCTTCAAGGTCACATAGCTTCCAGGTCACACTCTCATTGCATTATTCCTCAAGGTCAACTAGATTTGAAAAAGTCACTAGAAAAGTTACTAGATTGCTTTCCAAGGTCATTGAAGCAGATTGTCCACGTCAATTGTAGGTTATCTCACACATTACCTGCATCTATTCCTCTACGTCTAAGTACGTGGTTCCCAAGGTCATCACATTGCCTAAAACTAAAGGCCCCAGTATTTAAGGCCAGGGTCACCAATCAATTCTCTGGCTGAGTGTTAATTGCGCACGCTCCCAGGAAGTTCATTAACCTCTGTCTCAATCATTGCTGTCTATGCATGTTTCAAGGTCATCAAGCAATTTTTGGAAGTTTACTATGGTCCCACCCCCAGTGCCCTCAAGTGGTTCCGTTCCCCAAAACAGGTAGCCGTTTTCCAAAACAGGTAGCCGTTTCCTAAAACAAGGGGTCCGTTTCCCAAAACAGATAGCTGTTTCGCAACCGTTTCCCCCCATTTGAAGGTCACACCTATGAGGAAATAACAAAAGCGATTCATTGTTCTGTCATGATTCCTAAAAATTGATTGTTATCCAGCTATCCCAACCATTTCCGGTCTGAGAAATCAATTTTCAAGAACAAAGGGGATCCATTGTTCAGGCCGACGCTTCAAAGTCTTTGCTTACAATTTTCAAGGTCACACCTTTGAGAAAAGAACAAAGACGATCTATTGTTCCGTTATAATTTCTAAAAATAGATTGTTATCTAAATACATCTCAATTCTAAGAAATCAACTTTCAAGAACAAAGGCGATCCATTGTTCTAGCCAACGCTTCAAAGTGTATGCTTACAATTTTCAAGGTCACACCTATGAGAAAAGAACAAAAGCGATTCATTGTTCTGTCATGATTCCTAAAAATAGATTGTTATCCAGCTATCCCAACCATTTCAGGTCTGAGAAATCAATTTTCAAGAACAAAGGGGATCCATTGTTCAGGCCGACGCTTCAAAGTCTATGCTTACAATTTGTAAGGTCACACCTAAGAGAAAAAACAAAAGCGATTCATTGTTCTGTCATGATTCCTAAAAATAGATTGTTATCCAGCTATCCCAACCATTTCAGGTCTGAGAAATCAATTTTCAAGAACAAAGGGGATCCATTGTTCAGGGCGACGCTTCAAAGTCTATGCTTACATGTTAGTGTTATTAGTGTGCAGTTCTAGAAATAATAGAAAAGTAAGCACAAATTAGGCCAACCGACCCAAAAAAAAAAGCAACTAACGTTACGATCGTTTTTAATACAAAAAAAAACAAAAATTTAGTAATTCTTGAATCGTGAGTGATATTCGAGTGTAATACACACTATAATCTTTACCTCAGTTCAAAACAAGTGTAAACAGCGGAAATGTTAATAAGGTAACTATTTACTGCTGACTGTGGAGATATCGCAGTGCTTTGTATACGAAAAAAGGCAGTGCTGTTGATTATAAACGTCTATCGTATCCACTTGTTATAAGGGAAGCATAGCATAATTAGAATAGCCTGACCTTGTCCGATGAGTAAATAACCTCTATCTCTCCGCAAGATTTACCCTTCGTTACGGTATGTACAGGCGAGTACAGGTTAGAAGGAACATCTAGTTGAAATGTGTAACGAGAAGCAAGCAAGAAGAAAGAAGAAGCTATAAAAATATACCACGAATAAGTACAAAGTAATACTGTGACAGTAGGTTTTACCTCTATGATGTAAGTCGAGCTCCAAGAAGTTTTACTTTTAGTTTTTTTTCCTATGTAGTTTTTAGCTAGTGATGTTTATTGCGAAGAGTCCGTCTACTAATAGAAGTTTAAAGTTATAATTGGATTGAAAATGTGGCTTACCCTTTGGTGAAACCAAAATTCTTATATATATCCACCCAATGTCATTATTTAGTACCTCAACAACATGTAGAAATACGTAAACTATGAAAATATCTCTCGTATATCCGAAGATGACCTCGATTTAAAACAGGAAAAGAGATTTTTCTTAAGAAAGCTCAATTTCACCCAAAATGGCGAACTCAACACGTTATTCAATAAAATTTTGTTATCATATTCATTGTTACCAAAACTATTGTTAAAATGCTAAATACACAATTTCCAATAAAATTAATGATACCATCTAGCGGTAATTTAGCAAAGTAACAAATATCTGTAAGTGAATTATTTTGAAACTAACCAGAACTCTGAACATTACCTAAATGGCGCTAGTATGAACTTTTGAGAAACTAAGAGCAATGTAATCTATACAGGACGTTTAAGTAATTTATAAAGGTTAAACAGTATATGCCAAAAAGTTATGTTAGTGAAACAAATGACGAGTAAATAGTAAATCGACAAATATAAGTTTTCCATCTAAAGGAAAATAAAAGTCGATACGAAAATATCCGAAATCGATTTTAGCACGTTACAAAATCTACAGTTTAATTACTGGGCAATTGTAATGGAAATGGAACTGTACTTACTGACATTTTACGCTCTCTTGGATTGACTCCTTTTAACACACACTTACATCCTTTAACAGAGCTTTCATATAAGTTTTATTTGTAATAGATCATTATAAGTATGCCCGTTGGATATCACATCATCTAAAGGACGTGATTGAGTAGCAGGTCAAAGATCCAACTATTACAAAAAAATGTTAAAACTTTGTTATACAAAAAATTGCAATTGATCAAGCTCACGAGCTAGATTATATAAAAGGAGAACGAGGTGCTATACAAATCCTAAACAATGCTAATACCCTTCGTCGATGAATTTGAGCAAACATTCCTACACAAACAAATAGAGTAGAAATGTGTCATCATGACCGAACAATAAGCATACTGGCAGCATTTGCAAAAGATGTACAATCACTTTCGCGTGTGTTTGAGGATTTTGGAAATCATTTTGAAGAAAAAAGCCTAGATCTGCTGCATCTAGAAAGTAAGAAAATGTCTTCCCCTTCCGTTAGCAAAACTATACAAAACAAGTTGAAAATGACCAGTTTCTCACCTTTACTAATTTATATGAGTTTCTCCTATTTTGCTCGCTGTCAATGAAATGAATGAATTTGAGCAATAAGTCCAACCCTTCGCGTTTCCTGCTTTTGTAAATAAAGTCATTTTTGCACATTGGATTTTGGGACCAAAATAAGCGCTTTTTAGGAAAATGGTTTATTCCCATAACTAAGAGAATTCCAAAACAAAAATGCCAATTTCTCTATTGTTGGTGTCAGTCCATGTATGTACTTCTGATCTGCGAGAAAGTTCGTGAATTCTCAAGTACTGGTCCGCACATCTGTTGTTTCTCTCAAGATCAGTTTTAGTTAAAAGCCACTTTATAAATAAAATGAAAAACCAATTGTGACTTGTCCGCCTGGGTCGTTACAGGATTTATTGCAGTTACATAAGGATTTACTATGGTTCCAGCAAGATGATTACTCTTATCACTAAATTGCTCATCACTTTCTTCAGAGGCATTACCGTCATTACTTTCTTGATTGCCTGAAGACTGGTAAGAAGATACAGAACTTGCATACGGGTCGATTTCATCATCTATGCAAGTAAATCTGCTAAATAGTTTTTTGGATGTAATCGCTGTGGTTGCTTCACATAATTCTGAGGTTGATGCGATTTATTTTGTGGTTAAGAAGATGAATGTGAATGGACAACATTATCGGTTGGTTTTTCAGGTAAATGTGAAGTTGCAGTATTATTGGTGGAACATAATGGCTCTGACGGATCCGATGTATCTCCCAGCCTTGAAGTAGCTTGTAAAATCTTTGCTGTTCTGTTTTATATTGCTACAGGTTAATTATCTCAAACAAAAAAGAGATGGTTAGCAATAAACTTACATTTTACATCGTGGCCACCGATATACGACATCTCTGAGCAACAAATGCATGTTACAGCTGTCATGTATCCATTGGTGGCCCATTTTGAAAAATAACACAAAAAAAACACAGAACATATGTGTATAAAAGATTATTGATTACAAATTCAAAGATATTCACGTTACACAAAAAAACTCATTACGCCTGTGGGTTAACACATCGGAAATTGGGTATGTCGCAAATGTGTTAAAATTATTCGCACTCTTAATTTCCGCGTTGTAGGTTAGACAGTCGTGTGGTGTTCCAGAACCAGTTATTTTTTATTTCAAGTTTTAGCCAGAATTACTTAGATTTGTAATCTTATAAGAGAAGAAATGTAAACACGTTTAGTGCATCTGTCAGTGGCAAGCCAAATGTAATAGAATAAAATAACTCACGCCATTGCTTGGAATTAGAGACCAACCCATGGTACAAAGTTCATTCACTTTACAGCAATAAAACCTGTGTCAATTTTTTTGCGTTGAAGGCGTTATATAGAAATTTGTTTGTTGATTTAAATAAAACGGTACTGTTACAGATGTATTCCTAAGTAACATGAAACTAGGGGAAAGAAGAGGTTCTGAGATAGGGTTACGATACTTAATTGACTCGTACCTCAAGCAATCATGTATCGTCGCTGGGTAATGTAATTCCGTTCCACTTCAAAAACTGCGATGTTTGACGTATAGCTTCCAAACATAGTCTCTGATTGTGTTCAAAGGTCTTGTTTGTCAATTATCTGGTGTTTACTTTCACTATTGTGGAGTTTAAATGACTGTTACGTCGGATTTTCTGTAAGAATATTATTTTTGAAACCTTATCTTTCTTTAAATAATAGTAAGTATGAATTGTAAACTAAAAGTTAAACGTTTACATTCATATTCTTCATGTTAGTCACCTCAATCGTGCCTGTGCCTAAAGTGGTTAAATACACTTTTTTTTCCGGATCATGAAAGAAAAATAGATCTGAGTGATAGAAAGTTTGGTTAACTGATTTACTCAGAACTACGTACGTCTTCATTCTCATACGTCTAAAGGAAATAAAAGATTTTCAGTACGGACAGACTTGTTGAACTGAAAGATAATGGAGCAGTAAGGAGTTCAGAATGTTGTAAAAACGAAAACTCCTAAGTGTGAAGTAGAAAAGTGTTGAGGCTCTATACAACAGATATAAGTTAGGAAAATTGTCTGCAAAATAAGTAGGTACCGGATGGCCAATTAAGAATGAACGCCGGCTACATTTCAGGAACTATCAATCTAGCAATATCGGAATAAAATACTACTCGGTAAATCGGCCAAGAAAAGTCGCTGTAGGTTATTTTCAAGTTCGAAAGATGGCCACTAGGTACATCAACACCAAGTTAGAAAATCGGCATTATCAAGATATGTCTAAAATAGTTTCATTATAAACTACGTAAGCTTAGAAACAATTTTTTTTTAGAATTTTCTCTATTTTGTTAAATGAGGGGAGGAGGGAGAGAGAGGTAAGTGTTCACTTGAAAAAAAAATGCCATAACTTCTTTTTAACTCAACCGATTTTTATAAACTGAGTCTCGTTTAAGAGAGGCTTCCCCGGTGCTTATAATAAAATATTAACATTGTCGATTTAGTTTTTTGTCTAGTCGGTAGATGGCGTTTTGTGACAAAGCTGTAAATGTACGCAATTTTCTGGAAAATTTAAATTGTTAAGGTATAATTATTTTTTAACTCACGAAGAAGAGGTTTATTAATTATTGATCCAAGCCAAGGAATAAAATTTAATATACTAAATGTCTCCTGGGGGCGCGCGCGTCTTTAATTTAGAGCGGATTAAAAAGAACCGATGTTATAGAGGAATGGTGTGCAGCACCCCTAAAACTGAAGAAGTAATGACGCCCCAAATGTTCAAATTGTCATCCGTACTGTTCAATACTGTCACGTATAGACAGGATACCAGTCTAGTAAAAACATGTAGGCTTAACATTCCAAAATAACGCAAAAAAATAACCACTTTAAATATTGCTTTGCGTCAAAATAATATTAACTCCATTAAAGTTTTTCATGTTTTGATTAACGAACCGTTGATTTCAAAATGCTTTTATGTGCTTGCTGTATTTTTTGAATGCATGAAGAATTCAACTGTTGCTGGAAGGGTTTATGCTGCGCGGTATCAAAAAAAAAACTCGGCCTCGGGCGGTCTCCAACGGTTCCATGAAACAAAAGATGAAGCGGTTTTGAAAAAAAAGTTTTTCGACATTTAAAACATCAACAGAAAAACTACTGTATCTCAAAGAAGCAAATTTGCTAGGGTAGGTATTATTGTCTTCTAAGGTAATAAATAGATAATGAAAGTCCTGACATATTTTCAAAACCGATCATTTATGCGCAAGATGAGAATAAAATGCAATCTAGGTAAATAATAATCATTTCTTAGGGAAGGCATCCGTCACAAAAGGTAGTAGGCTGTGAAAATGAAATTGGAAGTAATACGTCAAAATATTAAAACACTTTGGTTTCACGTCATTGTCATTTAGTTACTGTTTTTCAAAGCTTGTTCTTGGTTTTCCAAATCGCTTTGGTACCATTTCGTGTTATTTGAGTTTTTCTTGTTGTTAGTTGTGTTGCATTTGTCTTTTAGTGTTACAAAATGCTTTATATCAACGAAGAGTGATTTGAGATGACAGGTGTTTATTTTGAACGGATGAGCAATCCTACGGTTGCTGCAAGGGTACACGCGCAGTAATAGACGTACCCGAGTGAAAAAGTTTTTCTTCGAGTTATCCATCATTTGCGAACAACTGGAAACTTTCATGTTACCGTATACTGCAGAAAACTCAGGGGACGCACCGAAGAGAACATTATTAATGTTTTAGCTTATGTTCAGTTTAATCCTTACCTAAGTACTAGAACTATTGCGCAGGACCTGAGAGTAATTCGAACTATCGTTCAAAACATTCTCGAGCTCAGGTAAGCGAGCTTTACTTAATGCTTTTCTACAAAAACCAGTAATATCCTGTTGAATCAGTGGCCACCATCTTGTTTCATGTTTTGACCGAAGGCTAGACCATTGTCACTGGCTTTTGGGTATGACGATAGAAGATCGTCAAGTTCTTTCACTCATATTGTGGACAGATGAGGCCACCTTTCATAGCAATGGAGTTGTGAATCTCCAAAATACGCACTATTGGTCAAGAACGAATCCGCGGTGGATGCGAGAAGTCCAGCACCAAGGTCATAGTTGGGCAGGTTCTAGCATGGCGAATTATTCGATAATTTTTTTTAAATAACCAACTAAATGGTGATAATTACCTAGTGTTTTTACGAAAGGAATTGCCGATTTTTTTAGAGGAAGTGCTCCTTGAAATTCGACAATGAATGCTGTTCAAGTACGATGGCTGTCCAGCTCACTTCGCTTTAAATGTTTTAGAAGCTAAATACCCTGGAGATGGATACGGGGCGGCATCTTTTCACCAGATTTAACATGCCTGGATTTTTATTTATGGGGTCGAGTAAAAGATATGGTTTTTGCAACCAGACCCACAACACGGGATAACATGATTGGATGATTGGACGAACTAGAGACTGTATGCAAAGATTGCAGTTTGGTCTACGCGGGAAAGGATGCTTAAGTGCATCGAAAACGATGTATGGCAGTTTGAAAATTTAGGGCGGCATTGATTAAGTTATGCCAATTAGTTTAAATTCATTATTCAATGTATGCCTTATGTGTGGAAAAGTGCCGAGGGATTGGAAGAGCGCGATCATTGTACCTCTGTATAAGGGTAAGGGGAACAAGAGTGATTGCAGGAAGAGGATGTGTCGATCAGATGGTTGCTCTCCAGCAGGTGATCGAAAAGTGTTTAAGGGTAAAAAGGAAGTTGTACTGTGCGTTCGTAGATCTGGAGGAAGCATGCGACAGAGTGAATTGGAAGTAATTGTGGGAAATATTAAACGAATATGACGTAAACAAAGATCTAATAAACGGAATAAGGGCCGTATACAACGGTAGTTGGGCATGTGTTAGGGTGAGAGGAGGTGTGAGTAAATACTTTAGTATTGGGCAAGGAGTGCGACAAGGCTGTTTGATGTCTCTGTGGTTGTTCAATGTATACATGGATAAATGTGTTAGACGAGCATATACCGATACAAATGGTGTAATGGTTGGTGACGTAAATGTACGACTTCTGGTGTATGCAGATAACATTGTCTTACTAAGTGTCAGTGCGGATGAGCTGCAAACCGTTCTGAGGAAGTTTCATACAGTCAATGAGATCATGGACCTAAAGGTAAACGTGAACAAAACCAAGATTGTGGTGTTTAATCGTGAAGGTGAAGACGAGAGTGGAGTCTTTACTCTGCAATATGAAATTGTGGAGGAAGTGGACGAGCTGGTATATCTTGGTAGAATGTTTACTATCGATGTTACAATGGAGGGCGAGATTGGACGAAGGGTCAATGCTGGAAGGAAAGTGATTGGAAGTATGTGGACGATAAAGAGAAACGAAAGCATGAGTCTAGCTGCGAAACGAGCAATCCATAATGGCATGTTTGTCCGATCAGTACTGCATGGAAGTGAGACATGGGTAAGTCAAAAAAAGCACGAAAGAAAAATAAATGGCTTGGGTATGAGATTCCTGAGAAGCGCATGTGGTAAAACGAAAAGAGACAAGATAAATAATGAAGGCATAATGACGGGATGGTGAGGAAGAGACGATGATGGATAAATATAAAAGCAGTACATTACGTTGGTTTGGTCACATTTGGAGAATGAACAACGCAAGGTTAACGCAACAAATATATGTGGGTGCGGTTAGAGGAAAGGCCGGGCCTGATAGGCCGAGTAAAACTTGGCTGAATGTAGTAGAATGTATGATAAAGGAAAGAAAGATAATGAGTTTTGAAAGTAAAAGGGCATGTCAGAATCTTACGGAAGCTAAGAAGGTATGCGGAGATAGGAAAGCATGGAGAAAGGTTGTGAATGAAAAATAAGTAAGAGCCAGGGATTGTTTTGCCTACCCCCCAAGGGAATGGCGTGAAGGTTAAGTTAAGTTAAGTTAAGCGGTCCAATATTTGTTTTATAGATATTGGAAAGATGATAGAAAGTTGCGGTTTGCGTTAACTTTTTAGGAATTTTATCCTCTAACTATGTAAAAAGAGACTTAGCGTACTACGTAAAAATATCATGACAATGTGCAATAATTGTTGTAATGTCAAACTCTAGCTACTACGGCAAAATCTATTCGGACAACGTTTATGCAGCAGATTATTAAGTAAAAAGAGCTATTTTAAACGAGGCCTACTTTGTTCAATTCCCTTAACTCATACCAGAGTTATTGTCATTTAAATAAAAACATGTTTGACGTTCTCCACCACTACATTGTATAGGACTGAGCAAAATGCGCCAAGCAAAAGTGAAACATTTTCCAGTGTTTACTATGACAATATTTAAAATATACCTTTACTTGCATATTTTCTGAGAAAGGGCCTCTTTTTTGATTGGCCATAACAGTTGCGCCCCCTAGCGACCATATTTCGAACTTGAAAATAATTTCCAGCGATTTGTCTTGTCCGAGTTACCTATTAATATTTTTCCAATGTTGTCAGATTGACAGTTCCCGAGATATAGCCGGCGTCCATTTTTAGCTGACCACCGTGTACATGCAAATAATAATATTATCACATGTAATATGTGTGTATAATCGACACAATTAGTATTTACCCGTTTCTTTAGATTGTGGTAATAATTATTTGATTATTTCTAGTCTCTTAACTATCTTATTTGAAATATCTTTTTCGATATTTTCGATGTATAAAGATATAAAAAAGCGTGGATTTTTCAAGCGTTAAATCGCAACATCTCAAAATATTGTTCCGTTGTTATTTGAGATGTCAAGAATATTTAGTTCTAAGTATAAAGGTTTTTGTTCCAGAAACGTAAAGCTTCATGTTTAAGGCATGATAAATTGTGCGCAGCTTTTTTAAGATTTACTGAAACATCATCTTATATGTCCAAAAATAGGAAACATGTGGATTTCTTGTTTCCTGGGAAAACTCACTTTAACGCCTTTATCTGAAGCTTTTTGTGTCTGGAATGGCATAATGTATATGAACAAAAAGGGGAAATAAAAAGAGAAATACTCGTTTAAATAAATTCGATAAATGGTGCGATTTAAAATTGGCAAAAAGTAGTCAAGTACGAAACTCACACCTTTTATATTATACTTGATCGAATTCGTTTAGAAAACGGCGATGGAGAGTAGTTTAGAAGGAAATGTTTGAATCGGAAATGAGCATAGGAACTATTTACTTACGGAAACAACTTTTAGAATCTTTCTCGTGGTCACTGAAGAATACAAACTACCTACAAATAGCAATACGTGATCCCTCAGTTAGTAAGTGTTTTCACTGAAACTGAAGGATTTTTTGATGAGTCGCTGTTAAGGCGGTTAATGAAAACGTGATCATATTTTTAATGAAGGGTAAAAATATGGAACGTCCTATGAGTTTTAAAACGTGGTAAAAGTGAAAAATGGTTCGCATTTAAATGAATTATTTTATTACAGAGGATCCATTTCCCTAATAGAGTCGTGTTGAAAATAGAAAAGTTTAATCAAAACTTTTGCAAATGTCAACTTTATTTCCCTAAAGAATGTAGTCTAATTACATTTTTCTGAGTTTCAATTATCATGCATGGGATATTAAACTACATTGGGTATTTTTAACAAAAAAAAAAATTACAAAACTTCTGAATCTTCTAACGTTAATTTTATTATACCACAGGAGTGACTAATGTAAATCTTTAGGAAGGAAGTTGTAATATATTTTCAAATACCGTTTGCTTTCCTTTATTAAAAAGTAGAAAATGAATTTTCTGTCTTTAGGGCACTTAAATTATACACCTTATTTAGAGCTTAAATTGGAATAAAATGAAACAAAAGAATTTATGTCACTTTTTTATTCGCAAAGCGTTATACAACTTTTCCACAAGATATAAGACGCATGTCAAAACTACGCTTTTGTATTCTTTTATCATATACATTGAAATTAATATCTGTTATCGAGATCAAACCAATCATTTTTGCATGATTGTTCATTTTATTTATATGCGAAGGTAATAAAAATATCAAGTTAATCTTTTCTTATTTTTTAGCAACCTGATTTACCTTTGAAACAGTATAATGTTACAAATGCCAGAAAAACATGTTTATTAACCTTTTGTTATTACGGCTTTAAAAATTTGGCGTTGTAAGTTCAAAACTCGTGAAACAATTGACGAACTATACAAGTATTTATACAGTTCTGAAGTAATATACTGAAAAATTGATCCTAAAGAAACTACTGTCAACCAAGCTAGTGGGCCAGCGATAATAAGGTGGTGAAGTGTTCGATTTCCGTGCCTGGCTGTATGAGTTTTGTTAAGTGACTAGTAGGTATTTCATATTTTAGAAAACTTACAATTTCTAGATCTTAAACCATTACACTATGCGTCAACCACACAAATCAATCATACAGACAAAGAAAACATTAAAATCCTTTAGCATCGGTATACCATTACTTTACAAGAGAAATCTAGTATTTAAAAGAAACTCAATAATTTTATTTTAGCAAGCATCTATTATATTATTTAATAACAATTACTCGTCCAAGTTCAGAATCAACGTAGATATATTAAACAAAAACTTTTATCGCCGGATACGATTTCAAAGTGAATCACTCTTTAACTCTTTAAAATTTTACAAAATTACTATTCCTTTCTGTTGCCGCCACAAAAGCGCTTTTTAGAGCTCAAGGTTGGCGGCACAGGCCCATTTTATTTATTTATGAATATATAATTACACGTTAAAGGAAATAATCGCAGACCGTACGAACACGACATGATCAGCATTCAAAATTAAACAAAAAGAAAATTTAATAACACACAATATATGCGTGGATCAATGTCTAGCTAATTTCGTAAGTATGTCATCATAAATAAACATGTAATGTTGTAAATACTGTAAAACTGGTGACGCGTATTTTATAACACCATTTTATGATTTTCTGTGTTGTAGAGAGCATCCGGTGCGTTAAGTACTATCATACTTACGGTGACACGGCACGTACCAATGCAATTAAAAAGAAGGATTGCCGTAAGACTCGTAAGACTTGTGTCCTTTTATGGAGCTTCTTACATGTACAAAATGGAGTTGCCCACTAATGAATGTGAAAACAGTTTTGTTGTATTTAGCCATCAAATACCTTCCTTAGCTTCAATTTACCACTAGCATAAAGAAGATGAAGCTACTACTGTTTAACATGAAAAAGGCGCAGGTATATTAGGGAAAAAAACATTACCTAGAATTGGATCCTAGCTAATAAGATCATCATGCTCGACCTACATTTAAAGAAACTTGTCAGCCGTTTTGTGCCAAGCAGAGCGTGTTCAACTATATCACCAAACACTACATATATTAAGTAATTCTGAATACCAACTTTCTTTCCAAAATTGTGGGAAGCTTATATGCACAATCTCGACAAAAAGTGGTGTGTAGATTATAAAACAGAAAAAAAAATGAATAAACTTGTTAGCACAGTTGTCTGTACTCGCAATTAAACTAGATAGACAGCAAACAGCTGTTAGAATCGACTACACGGGAGGCAAGTGACTAACCCCGCACTCTGTATAAATTAACAACGCAGGTTTGAGAAAATAAATCATTGACAGAAAAATATGTATAACTTATAAATATAATCTCGGTCGCTCCATGTAAATAGGTAGTTGTGCCAACAACAACAAACAACAAATAAAGGAAACTGCCGACAGCTTTTGAAATATACCACTAGATAATGATGATAGCCCAATTACAAAAAAAACTCCTTTTAGCTCTTAAACACTCACTGTATATAAAAATAAATAACGTAATACGTAACTTTAAGGACAAGTGCACTTCAAACAAATATAAATGAACACAAAGAAACAGAAGTATTAATACTTAAAAAAGCACTGCATACTCGTCATGGTTAACTTCACAAAACTATATGTACTTTCTTTGAAATAGTGGGTGGACACATACACAGTCGGAAGTGCAATTCTTGAGAAGAGGTGGTGGGATTAAAGGGAGTTCGCGGTAATGCGAATGACTTTGTGCAGAGCAACCGTATCCAGGATCTCGCCAGCTAGGGTATCATTAGTTATCTACGTGACAAATCGCTCAGGAAAAGAAAGGAGCTCTAGGAGCGGTTGTTTGTGGGATTTGGACCAAAGTGGTGGGTTAGGGTGTGAGTACGAGCACCAAAATGGTGACACCGCTGTATGAGTGTGTAGAGGTGGTTGAGATGAATAAGGCGTTAAAGTGTGAGCGTGTGCGTGAGGAAGGTGGATGTGAGGCCAGTGTGTACGTAAGTTGGCGACGGTAGTCAGGCGGCGTCGGGGATTGGTGGACAACCGTGACAGTTGCACGATGGCGATCGTGCTACACCATCACGATCGGTGTTATTAAAGTTGGAGCTGAAGTGTAAAAAAATATTTGTTATCGAGGTGCAGCCTCACACTCCGAGGAATATAGGCTTGGAAATCAGAGACCCAGTAGAAAAGGATGAAAACAAGTGTTCATATAAAATGATACAAATAAATACAAAATGTTTTTATTTTGCTACTTCTACTGTCCCCACGTCGATCCTAGCTGTTGGTGGTAGCGGTGCCCTGGATGTCATCTGTGAGGTCGCTATTACTGGTGCCCTATAGGCTTCGGTGGTTCTTTTTTTGTTGTTCTGTCCTTCGCGGGTTCCCAACTGCTGCGGCTTGGCTGTACTTCCTGTTCTCCTGGACGGTGACCGCTTCTTCGTGTTAACTATATGAGTAGAATGGGGGCATCTGAGGAAGTGACGTCATAATCAGTTGGGGGAGGAGTGGGCCTGAGTTGGGGTCTGGAGTGGGGCCGGCTTCTCTTCAGGGGTGCTTTTCATCCCCTGGGCGGGGTTTAGCCCCTAATTGAAGTCATTTTGGAATATTAAGAGCATTTATGGCGGTCTAACCCCCTGGTTAGGGGAGTTGTATGCCTCTAGACTGTGGTCTAGTGGCTATTTTGTCTGCGTTAAGGTGGGGGTTTAATGTCATTATGACTTCATTAAAGCGTGGCCATCCCCACTCCTTTTACCTGATTGGTTGTACGTAGGCGGGGCTAAAACTAGACCAAACCAAATGAATTGATAATAGACAGTTTGACCTAGTGCAACGGGCGTAGTACCCACTCCAAAGAATAAGATTTGAGTTCTTTTAAACCTTTCTATAATTACAACTTTGATGAATAATATTTAATCTCTGATAAGATTTTTTTTTATTACGTTTTATTAAAACTGAATGGGTTCAATTTATAAAGATATCAATTATTAGTTCATTTTACTTTGTTTGCTAATCAATTTCGGTTTGCGTAAATGAATTTTAAGCTTTATGTTTACGAATTCCTTCCTTAATTGGTTGCAACGGCTAGCTCAAGTTAATATAAAGAAACGGTTTCTGTTATCATTACTCACAATTATGCTCATTTTGATTTATTTATTTATCTGGATTCCTATTGAGTTGACTTCTTTCTGCATTTATATATTCAATATTTGTATAAGCCTTTTAATATTAATACTCTTTGGCAATAAAAATGGTTCAAACGTTATACTTATTTAATTAAATTCCAAATCTGAACGAAAATGCATCAATATGTTGGTTGCAAATATTTATGGAATCAAACCTATATCTATAATAACCTTCTTAAAACTAACATATAACAAATAAAATCCTTATCAGAAGTAAACGCTTGTTTTCGTTTAATTGTGACAGTCAAATGTAAAGTTCCGAGAAAACAAACACACAAAAAAGTTTTATTTATTAACACAAACAAAAAAGGTTCCAACTTATCTTCGTTGCAAAACTGATGATGTAATTCTGGCGTTCCTTGACCGATGATAAGGGGACCTCAGATTTAGAGCTTTCTCCTCCGATGATGTCACCTACCGGCACTCTGGAACCGCTTCTCTATTGTTGTACTTATCCTTCCTAATACCTTTGTGTAGTTGAATATGCTTCTAATTTTCTTTCCTCAATTAATGATTATAGTAAATAATTGTGCGATATATTTACACTATACAGTTTTTACTTAATCGTTCAGTTTCAACTACAAATAGCCTGCGCAACAAAATGCAAGCTATTTACAACCCGCGAATGGTCCCTTTTTACACATCAATAAATTCGAGTTGTCCTTTATACTTCAATTTCCCAATTTGGGTCGATTACTGTCTATTATATTTATTGTTCACTATTTAAACACATTTGATTACGGTTCTGAGACATAACACGCGTTATCTTCACTTATTACGTCACTTCTTATTATGTTAATAAGGAAGGTAATTTTCTACTTCTTCCCTATCACCGTTAATTAATTCTTATTTGTATTTTTAACCCTTTATAGGGCAGCGTGACTATATAATGTGACTTAGACTACGAATCCTGATCGCTTACTTTTTATGCGACCCTTTCTGTTCGCTTACTTATCGCGATTGTTTGTGTTCGCTCACTGTATGCAACTTAAAAATTGCACATCATTATTGTGACGGTGTCATTCCCTCCCAACGCATTAATTCACTTGCAAATAACTTATTGATACAAACTCAAGCTTTTTATCTTAATATTAATTACATTCAAATACAAATAAACAATAACCGTTCCTTTATTCAGAAAAATAATATACAAGTATCTAATCTAGTATAATTTTGCGCGAAATTTTGATTTTTCTAAAGCTCCCGTTGCACTAGATTCATTTTAAGTTTTACTAAACCAGACTCTGTGTAGATCAAATAAGATTTAAACTTAATTGCAACCTACAAAATGAACTGTTGTAGATTGTTTAAGATTTTTTCAAAATATGAAATCCACCGCTGTCAAGATACAAACTAAAACGTGTAAATGCGAATAAGTCGAGGATGAAATATTAGAAGTATGATTGCTGTAAACAGATTACAGAAACTTAATAGTCTGAATTGTAAACAGTTACTAGTACCATCTTATATAAAGAAACAAGGTTTAAATTAATTTTAAAACGTTACCTTGGTTTAATTTTACAGATTGAAGAAATCTGAATACGTTGCTGTATATAAAAACATATAAATGAGGAGCACCGTCTGCACTATACGAGTTTTTTACAATTATTAAGTCAGATTCTATTTGAAAAGTTATTATAGTTTTAAGGTTATCAAGGCGGATTCTATGTAGATCAATTAAGGTTTTTGTTTGATTGAGAATGGATTCTGTCAAGAAACATGCTAAAACGTATAAATGAGTACGGACAGATTGCTCTATATGAATTTTAAATGTTATTAAAGTCAGATTCTATTGTGTTTTAAAGAGTCTTTGAGGCGTGTGTTTTTAGCTCGGATATTAAAACTATTTTAGCTATCTGTTATTGAATTACATTGGCTATACAAACTCCTAAATGTTTTAGAAAGTTGACCAATTAGGTAAATATACGGAATGTGAAAGTGAGCTTGAACGTCACATTGTTCGCGCAACTTATTTTCCTATGCAAAATTAATTTACGAAAAACAGCCTTGGTTAATTAGGCCAAGCATACCAATGAATCACTCCTACTTTCATTTCCAGTTTATACTTCTTGGTAAACTGTTCTATAATGTCGAATTGATCAATTTCAATCCTTTTAAACATCTTAGAGAGTGGAGCTAGAGCGCTTCCAAAAGTTACGCAGCAAAATGCAGAAGATTCAGGCCGAATTGATGAATACTGTAAGTAACAATTCAGTTTTTTATCGTTGTACATGTTAGCTAGAATTGAAGGATGTGTTGGTGGTGGTGGCGAAAATGTTGGATGCGACGTTGTAAGTAGATTACTAGTAGGTAAGATTGGAGACTTTTGGAACACACCACATTTCCAAGGTCCCACATTTCCAAGGTTACCACAGTTCCAAGGTCCCACCCGCCCAAGGTTACGCGATAAGTAGGTCATGTCTACATAGAAATTTCCCAAGGCCGCACATTTCTGAGAATACCACACTGTAAGGTGTAAAAAATACGAAGGTCACTAACACTCAACACATTCACAAGGCTATTTGCCCACCCTACCTACTCAGATAAACATTTTACTTTTTCAAGTCTTGCTCATGTTACTTTTTACACTTCTCTGATACCACACTTAGAGCCAAATTAAAAACAGATAATGATATGCTAATATATTTATTTGTTGTATGTACAAATGTAATCAGTGTATTATTCAGATATATGATTTTCTCTAGGAATAAAACATTTTGATTTAGTACAAGTGCAAAAAGTCCTTTCTACTTCTATCATTACACCTGCGAGGACGTGGTGCAAGTAATTGAGCGTACGTGAAGTGTTGTGCCCATCGAAGATGCTCCTGTAGCGGAGTGTCAGATAATCGCCATTGGTTTATTCGAACTCCACACGTGAAGCATTCAACCGTATCGTCTGAAGATGCTCCTCTAGAGGAGTATTAGATGTTCATCAGCGGTACTTGATGGTATACCATCACAGTATGATTGATATATTTGAGCATATACACCGTGTGGTGTGTATCTGTCTTTCCGTCTCTCTAACTGTTTGTCTGTCTGCCTGTATGTCTGTATGTCAACCTGTCTGTTGGTCTGTCTGTATAGTAGTCGCCGCGCTGTCAGTTAGTGTCAGTTTGTATGGTCTGGAGTCGACATTTTTCTGGAAATGTATCATAAGTAGAAGGAGAGCTCTATCAGTTATACTTACTATGCCTGTCTCGATCACTTGCTAAGACCACTTTTTAAAGAGCTGAACTCGTCCGAGTTCGTAAAGTCTACCAATCTCTTCGATAGTTTCTAGTATCATCTCCAGATGTACAATGGCGTGATCATACCCACTTAGTATAGCTAGGCTTATAACACTATGTCAGTCAAAGTATAATGTTACAAGCCTGGTGTGGGCCCGGTCGAGCTGCTCTTCTAGAGAGCTCTCCGTAATCACGGCATTATTCCGGACGAATGGCACTATGGTTGTCAGCTGTAATAAAAGAAAGAATTATAAATATAAATAAAGTAGTATTTAGACAATACATACCATGAACGTGAGACGGTCCCATGTGATGATGCGATGTGCGTAAAGTAGCCAGTTCCACCCGGCAATAATTATAAACGCAGAATTGCGTTGAGTGGTACTGTCTCCCGACGCCATCGCGCACATAACATTGTATAGGGGTGGAAGCATAGTGCGACCAATGGTCATAGGGATATGTGTAGCCCAAAACCAGTCATCGTCAAATCCTTCGTCGTCATTGTCTTGCACGTCGTCAGCGTTTTCGTTATTTCCGTAACCATGGACCTGCGGAGCGACGTCTGCCATGGTCATTGTTCTCGTTCTGTATGCTGTTATGTGACTGTTCCTGTGCACTTGGTTGTACTACTATCTGACAGTTCGTGAGCGCTACGTTCCAGTTGTTGCATGTTGTTAGTGAGAGTGTTCATAAAGTTCTCCTCGTCGCTACTCTCTTCAACGATGACTTCGTTACAAAAGTCAGTATGTGTTTCGCGAAGCAGTCGCAATTGTAATGCGTCATTGTCATGGTCGTCAGAATCATAGCTGTAGGCAGGGTTCACGTCTATGTCGGAGTCGTAGTCACCAGTGTTGAGGTAATCGTTCCCAGCACAGGAAGAATATACTCCCTCAATACTGGATGATATGCTGACGAAGTCATTACTATCATCGTTATGTTCGTCTATGTCAATACGTACTGGTGTGTCCTCGTCAATGATAGTAATGATTTCGGAATTGGTCATGTCAAGTAGTACTGTATCCGCATCAGGATTGTAATCTTGTAGAGAGCCCAGGACTACGGTCGTTAGTTCATAAATTTCGTCGTCGCTGGATTGGGCGTCCACGATAATGGGAGAGGATGCAGAGGGCGGGACATACAGAACCTCAGGGGAAGAGAGGGAGGGATCCTGAGGTGTGGGCGTTGAAGGGAGGTCAACGTGAATTGGATAGAGGAGTTCCTCAGGCGATGGAGAACGGGGGTAACAGAAGCCTGTAAAAATAAATAAAACGTTAAAATGTACCAACCTTGAAAAAAAACATTAAAAACATAAAATTTGGTGGTTTTTACCTGGGAAGATGATGGGGAACTTGCTCTTGAAGTCATTGTTTGTTCGATGTGTCAGCTATAGAATCAGTTGTACGAATAATTTGTACTGTTTTCGTTTCGCTAAATATAGGTGTTTACACCACTAAAAACAAAGTTTTTCATGCATTTTTGGAGGACATTTTTCAAGGTCTGCTGGGAATGAGGTGCAACCAAGTACTTCCGATGCGAACAGAACGGAACATAGCCATATTTATGAGCGTATTGCACAACCTGGACCATCAGGGTTAAACCGCTTATAAAATAATGTGCAACACAGAGATGCTGACGATTCCTTTGCAGAACCAGGACCATCGAGTTTGAACAACTCACGGAAGCGTAAGTCAGTCCACAGCAGCGAACCAGTACATAATAAAAGTAGCAAAAGTGTTGAAATTGAGCACTGCACTGATTGTTCGATTGATATTCCTCGATATGCTTGTCAAGGACACCTTAGAAGCAACAGGCACAAATTAAATATGTGTTACTCATTGATACTGGGGTTGAAGTGATTCGCAATGCTTTTAAACAACGCATTTTTCGTATAGACTATCACCATACAGTACCCATACGGATGTGCAGACGTTAAAGAGAATGTTTTGAAACTAATACAAATTCAGTTGCAGAAACACTTCTCGTTGAAATGTAATATTGAGTTGTTTGGGTTGTACTTTCTGAACAGTAGAAAAGTACCGAATTAAAGTCATTTCAAACGAAATATAATATATTGAGTGTCGGGTTAGTGTTGGAAGAGTGTTTTGAAAGAGTAGTGGAAATTTTGGATGCTAAGCAATCAGAATTTCAGCTTAAATAATCTGGTAAGTGCGAGTTATGAATAGTAGGGTAGTACATTATTAATATTGTAACGTGCCAATTTCTTGTCTGACGTTACCTTAATTTAAATTTAGAACTTTGCATTATTATCAATAAGTATATTTACATTACATTAGTATTTTAAGCATTTCTCTTTCCGTTCAATAATTAAATTTTTATATCGCAATATTTTCTTTTCAGTCTACATAATTACGTACGTCCCTGTATATATTTTAGACATTCAGTTTTGGTTTTATGCGCAACGTGAATTAAATCACATGCTGAGGCATTTCCGTGCATCATGTCGTTCCTTTAACACGTTATCTTTTTTAAGTTTTGCTTCCCTTTTATAAGGTATGTAAAGGCGTTTAATTACATTTTCTATATGTTATATTTAATAGGGAACAAAGGTAGGAACAAGAATACCGTTTATCTTCAAGAAAAAGCTTTTATTTGGGTAAATTTACGTATCATTGTATGGCTTGGGTATGACGTCACGTACCGTTACTTAGTTAAAATGGCTGATTAATGCAATGTCATCTTTATGAACATAAATGGAGATACCTTTGTTTTGCATCAATCACATATGCTGTTAGAAATATTCTGCGTTCGTCGTTATAAACAGCTTTCGTCGTTCGAAGCTGCTTTCGTTATACGTTTATGTTTCGTTTATTTGTACGTTAACTACAAATGGAAATTACCTTTACATTATCGTATATTAGTCTTGGAGTTGGAAATGAAAATTCTCAAGCTACAGTTCGTTTAAGACGAGATTAAAATATTTATTTTGTACAAGTAAGTACTTATCTTTTAGTGCAGTTAAGTAAATAACAAATCAGTTTGTGTTATTTTGATACGGTTAAGAAAAGGAACAGTTAGTCCTGTTTCTGAAATAAAAACATTTGAGTTCATAACCTATCACAACTGTAATTTGTTGACATTGGTCAATATACGTTTCATGATTGAATACCTACATGTTGAATAAATTACATTTTGAATTCTAAGTATATGTTTATCTACTGTGTTTAATTTAGTACTTTAAGATTGTAATGCAGTACAAGAAGTATGATTTAGTTATTTTATTCTGATATTAATCAGACATTTTGTTTTATTAAATATACATATAACTACAGATGTTTAGTGCTTATTCAGATTACCTATTATGTTCTGAGATACAACCTTTCTCAATTTTGTTGTATTTTATTAATTAAACCTAGAAATTGAGTGGTGCCCAATTAAAACAAATGCTAATACTGATTATATCTATGAAAATATCTCTGCTTTCCTCACACCTGATGATCGAGTTCTCATATTCAGTAAGTTTTATAAGTTTGTACCTCACTGAGCTAGACCGTGGTACAATTTACCTTACCTTTCTAATATAACAACACCTTTTTAAATTTATTTGTTATAATATATGTTGTTTCGTAGGGTGGCCGCTGGTGAATTTCGTATATTTAGAGGTAAACATGTTGAAATTTTCTCCCACTACGGGTTCATCCTATATGAATATCCCGCCTGAAATTTCGCATAAACATGCCATAGTGAATGTAAAGAATAGTGATAATTGCTGCTTTGCGTGGGCTATTGTATCAGCATTAGTGACACCGACGGGGTTACCACAACGTTGTAGAATGTCCTGTTAAGCTGACTAACATCTCAACGTTTTAGTCTAACAATAATATCTCCATCAATGTTTATGGACTGGAGGATACGTATCGTGATGGTCATCGTATTCCTGAGGTAGTGAGTCCTCTCCACTATACAAGAGCTAAAGAACCTATTCATGTCAATTTTTTGCTATTAGTCAAAAACCAAACGGATAATCAGCATTACGAATGGATACAAAATTTGTCTCGTTTACTTAGCAACCAAATAAGTCGACGTAATTTCGTATACACTAAATTACCTGGCGTGATGCAAAGAAAAGATAGAACCGGGGAGTTCTATGCGGAAAGTATACTTGAGTCTCGAAACTATCAAAAACAGATGTTTTTACCGTTCGTCATATATATGCAGATTTTCAAGCTCTATTAGTACCGGTAAATACGGCTGAACCCGATCCCGAACAACCATTCACGATAAAAACGTGTAAACATGAACCGTACTCATTCAGTTATTATATCAACGATGCTTGGTCCAAAGTTCAAACTTTATAGGGGGTTAATGCGCGGAGGTACTTATTACACGACTCGAGAGTGATGTGAAACGGATATATAATGAGCATTTGAAAACCGTTGTTCCAACGTTACCACTAACTGATCAACAACTGGTGATACATGAGCAAAGTCGTAATTGTTACATATGTGACAAGCTTTTTACGGATGATCTTACAAATTCCAGGTACGAGATCACTGCCATGTCACTGGTAAATATCGAGGTGCGGCACATTCAAATTGCAATTTAAACTATCAACTACCTACATTTATCACAGTTTTTTCCATAATCTCAGTGGTTATGATGTCTACCTGTTCATCAAACAGTTAGCGAGTGAAACTGAAGAAATTGCCGTACTTTCTGTTAGTAGTGAGAAATATATAACGTTCGGTAAGCATATTTATGTAGACGAATTCATTAATGGTCGCGGTTATAGGGAAAAGAAGTACATATATATTTACGATTCGTCGATAGTTGTAGGTTTATGACGGCATCCTTAGATACTCTATCTCATAATTTATCAGATGATCAATGTAGGGAGGTAAGGAAATATTTTGTTGATGATAATGACTTTAACCCTAGTTAGAAAGAAAGGTAATTCCCTACGCGTACGTGGACAATTTTAATAAATTAGACGATGTCACAGTACCTTCCTATGATAAATTCTACGATAAAATGCGTGATGAAGATATATACGATGAAGAATACTGTCGCGTCCTACTGGTATGGGATCACTTTAAGTGTAATATACTCGGGGATTATGCTGACATATATTTAAAATCAGACGTGTTGCTGTTGGCTGACGTGTTCGCAAACTTTAGGCGGCTATGTATAGACATGTATGGATTAGAACCAGAACAGTATGTTACAATACCTGGATTGTCGTGGGATGCTATGTTGAAATGTACTAAAGTAGAGTTAGAATTATTGACTGATATGGATATGTACCACTTTTTAAGAAAGGTATTCGTGGTGGAGTGAGCACTTGTGTTAAGCGAAAAGTATTGCTAACAACGAGTTTGTCCCAAATTATGAGCCTAATCGTCCAAAAGTCTTTTTACAGTATTTAGATGCCATGAATTTATACGGATGGAGTATGCGGCAACACCAACCTCAAAATGGGTTTATGTGGTTAACTGAAGAGGAAATTCAAAACTTCGATGTACTGAAGATTAATGATGATGCTGATATTGGGTATGTGCTAGAGGTAGATATACACTATCCGCACCACCTGCATGATGAACACAATGATTATCCGTTTTGTCCCGAAATGATCTGCGCACCACATTCCAAGGAGGAAAAATTAATTTCTAACTTGTGTGATAAGACCAACTATGTTATACATTACTGATATTTAAAACAATGTATACAGCATGGGTTAATTGTTACTCGTATTCCTAGAGTTTACGGTTTCGTCAAAGTCCTTGGCTAGTACCATACATAGACCTTAATACAACTCTTCGAAATCAAGCCAAGAACAAATTCGAAAAGGATTTCTTTAAATGCATGAACAATGGTGTATTTGGTAAAACAATGGAGAATGTCGACAAAAGAAGAGTAATAAAGTTATTAACACATTGGGAAAATAACGGACGTCGCTTGGGTCTGGCACGGTACGTCGCAAAACCATAATTTAAGAATTTTATTCAATTTACTAATAAATAATTTGCAGTGGAATTGTTGAAACAGGTCGTTACTTATGACAAACCCGTATATGTTGCATTTAGTATTTTAGATCTTTTCAAAATTATAATGTATCGATTTTTTACGATATCTTGCGCAGTCATTACGGTATTAATGTAAAGTTGCTCTATACAGACATAGATTCTTAATTGTCGAGATAACAACTGATGATGTGTATGCCCATATTCGGAATAATGTTGATGAATATGACACATCCAACTATCAAAACGGTCGGCATGGTATTACAACGAATACATCCGTCGTCAGAAGAAAGAAAGATGAGTATGCAGGGTAAGCTATTCAATATTTTTATGGAGCAGGATCAAAATCTTATTGTCTAAAGCTTGCTGGTGATCAAGTGGTAAATAATGCGAAAGATGTTAAGAAAAACGTTATTCAAGAAGTGCTGACGAAGGTAGACTACAAATCTGTTGCGGAGGCATCTGATAAGAAAGTAATGTGTAAAATGTTGGTGTTTAGATCAACTTTGCATGATATATACACTGAGATGTTAAACAAAATCGCCTTTCGGTCCCAGGATGACAAACGGTATCGATTGCGTGGTACGTGCACAGCATTGGCCTTGGCGAATTCCGGAATTGGAGAACGTCGATCGTTTGAGTGGTCTACTAGAGGTTGCTAGGCAAATGAATTTGTAAAATCCAGTTAGTAGCTAATAGTTTGGGTACTGATGCTTGTTAGTTTTAAGAGTGTATATATTATCTCCAGAATGAAGCAATGAACATGTATAACCATACATGTTAATATGCATAATATCGATACATCATTTCAGGTCGGCTACTTAATGTAGTAACTTGTTAGTGGAATACATACTATTATTATGCCATAATTCATTATCGAGGAAATATATATATATATATATATATATATATATATATATATATATATATAGAATGTGCTCATATTGTGCGATATATAAAAGATATATATTTGCAGTTTTTATTTAAAAGAGTACAAGCTTTAATGCAGTAAATAAGCATCGTACAGATGGTATACATTAGACAGAGCGCAGTGACATAATGATTTACAATGATAATAACAAATTGGTTGCAAATCAGGAAGAGTAGGATGTTCCTCAAGTTTTATAACGCGTTGTGTAACAAATTTTCTGATGTAATCCGCTTTCTCTCTACCCTTGACGTAGACAGTATCTGTAGGTTGAATCAAGCGACTGAGAATTCTGCGAAATTGGTGTGGTGGTGTATGCTCCTCTTTCAAATTTTATACAGTGGTGATTATGAATTAACCAAGTAGTTTGACGGCGACTCTCCGCATCTAACGTATTCCATGGATACGGTACTTTAAACATGTAGTTGGCCACTTGTGCTCCATTAAAAATTGCGAGTTATTTCGGTATAAAAACTTTTGAAAGTTTAAAGCCTTGTACGTCGACTATGACGGGCACAGCTGTCTTACTGCTTTGGTTAACACGTTATACGTAACTAAGCGATCGTGGAGTATAACACAGTATGCTGTCGTATTCGCGGGTATGTTGACTGCTGTTTCGAATTCTACACGAAGTACTACTGCTTTAGAGTGTAATGTTTCTTTTTGATTCGAACAGTCTACCACTATCAATGGTGCGACTGTCGTAAACTGGTTAGGTGTGAGTAATGGTTGACCATCTCTTTGATAATAGGAATGTAGCAAAGCAATTATTATCGTAATCTACGTTTAAATTGTCATACGGATAACGATCCGTGTTAAGGAATACCCTAATATTCTTTAGTGCACATTTATCGAATCTGCTCACACCTTGAGAAACATTGTTTTCTCGCCCGGTTTGAAATCCGATAATAATGTATCTAGGTGTTTCTATACTAGTTGATGTTTTGATTGCCCATGTGTGTTTATTTGTTGTGGGAACTGCTGGATGTATGTGTGTTTCCCAACTTCTAAATGCTACTGGAGTATTCACATTTTTATCAATGTAGTTCGTTAACGCCAATTCCTCCGCTAATGCTGGAATGATGTGCGGAACTTCCCAATATATTTTATCTATGTTAACTTTTAGTGCTTCATCTGCAACAGTATCATTGTTACTGCGAATTAAAACCAATTCTTGTCTGGTATTCAAAATCACTTTATTGTAGTCTTCCTCAAAGCCAAGTAGCATTCGCAAAGGGACACAAACATTAAAATATCCTAACGCATTTGTTAGTATGCTATTTGAGGTAGGAAATCAACCTGCGTTTTCATGACGAGCGAGGTCGTTGGGTGTCAATGATACCAATCCTTTCATTGTAGACGTTAATCCAACCTTCGTCGTGGAATCTACCACTATTCCATTAATTTCTTATCTAATTTCGCTGAATAAAAATGCAATGCCATTATTAACAAACCTCGCGGTGTTAGAGATGGCACCATCTTCCCTCAGAAATCTTCCATCTACGTAGGCATAACTTTCTGATGGGAAAGTGCACGTCTTCCTGAATGGGTATTCTGATTTCATCATTGTTTCCAATTCTCGTAGCATATGATTGATGGGTGTGGAATTCGAAATTTACTATGGCATTATCAACAACAACTTTTTCGTTTACGTTTAATATGCTCATCGTATTACTATGAAGCTAAGCCTTTTCAAGTATACGCTATTCTGCACTGTCACTGCTTTGAGGGTTGACCGCTTACTGAATCTCGCATTTCCACACTTCGATCTTTTATAGTTCACCTTGTTGTGGTTACACGCACATGTGTTATCCCGCATCACCATCTTTTCTTCAAATGTAATCCATCGTTATGACTCACCGTTGAAATTGACGAGGTCTCCGTCTTGGTCTACTATTTTAAGTGTTATGGTTGAATTGGTGGCTGTATTTATAGGTAAATAGATGACATGTAGAGGGTACTCAATTATTTTGTACCCGCTGGTACACTGGGAAGAAATTGATGAATAATATGTGACGCTTCCTATTTTTAAAACTTCCACATGTTATATTGCATTCGATAATTAACAAATTAATCTTAACAATGTTAATAGGATTTTTCAGAGGTGTGTAATTCAAGACCTTTGTAAACTTTTTGTTAAATCCCAGCATAGGTCCTATAGAATTTTCTACATTAAAGTTAATATCATGTGTTGCTTTCATAGTGTTATTATTGTTCGATCGTAAATTAAAAATTTATTCGAACCCTTCACTGTATCATTTATATGTTTACACATCCGCAGTTTCGTATGATCCTGGCGGTATTGTAATTCTAGTTCCTTCAAATATCAGTTGGTTATTCTTGGAAGTAACGTTTTGTACAGTATTGACAGATTCAAAACTAGTTAACCCCATTACCCCATTAATGGGTGGGCTAAACTTGGCTTGCAAAATACTGCTTGCATCGGTAAATGTAAATGTGTACGACATTACGATCAAGCGACGACTGCTGAGAATCAAAACTAACCGTTATATAAAAATTGTAAGACTAAATGAACGTAATTGTGTATATTGAAGTTTTGAACCTTGGTATAGTTATAATCAATCGTGTTTCTGCTACCATCACTTTTAAAATAGTTAATTCAGTCTAATGGTGGTTTAATATGTCCTATGCTATCAAAATATGTAATATATCGATTACGCTTGATGTAAGCCGTCCATTTGATCATCCAGATTAACGATACCACATTCATTCGTGTGGATTCGTGTAGGTAATTTATCTCCCATGCATATCCCTCTAAAATAGGGATTTTAATTTCTCAACAAATTTTGATAGCTCAACGTTGCTTAAGGCGTGACGTCTGTCAGGTTGCGTTGACGCACCCTGTATGTAGGATGTTATAATGACGTGTATTACGTGTTTTGAGCACGAGTGTATTGAGTTTGAACGAAAAAAAATTTTTGTGTGAATGCATAATGTATGTGGGTGGGTGATACGCCACTGGAAATTTAGGAGAAATATAATTCAGTATGTAGAGACGTGTATTTGAATATTAGAGAGACTTTAGTGTTGGAATAATTAGATTTTGATGAATGTAAATGTGAAGAGAAATTTGTCTATGGGACGATAATGCTTCCCACTGTATCGCTACTGTTTGGCTACCATAAGGAATGGAATGTCTGAAGATAAGATGAGTAATCTTGGTTAGAAAATGTGAAGAATAAGTGTAGAATGTTTTAGAAAATATGTAGAGAAAGATTGGGTATGTTTAAGTGTTAATTTCCGAAGGGTTTTGTAATGTTGTGCAATTGTTTTGAGAATAAATGTATGTATATGGAATTTGAGACCTTAGACGGTACTGATTTTTGCAAATGTTGCGGAAGCAGATCGAGCGCAGGTTGGAGATAACTGTTAAAAGTTGTGTAATGGACCAGAGTGGCTACTGAATGAATGTGGTGACGAAAATGATTTCTTCATGAAGTAATTGTAAAATTTGTAAGTGAAAACAAATATGGCGATGTATTGTAATTACACGCGTGCTTGTATAGAGGAAGCAGCTATTGGAACTATGAAATTTTGAATGAATATTATTGGAGAATATAACGCGGAAGGAAGACATGTTTAAAGATGGATGACTGAAGTTATAAATAGGAAAGTCAGAGTTAGAGTTAGTTAGTTAAGCTTTTCGTTTTGGCTGTTGGTGAGAAACGCGCGTGCGGAGGTAGTGTGATGGAATGTGATGATGTTGGAGTATATTTGTGAATTTTAATGAAGCAGTAATTGTTTAAACAACTGCGTAACCCGAACCGGGATGAATCGAAAAGACATTCATAAATACCACGATAATAAAATTGAAGTTGAAGATAAAAATTAGTTTGTTTATTTTCAAGAAAATAATAGTGCGTAAGCAGATTTGAATAAAGATAACAGATGTTATGTTAAAGTATTAAGTGCAGCGCGTGTTCTTGTAACGAGATTCGGCCAAAAGTATTTATGAGACCACCTGTTAAGTGAACGAAGCGTTCGTTGTATATTAAGCCAATGGTTAAGTAACGTTATATGACATTGAAAGTTTTATTTGTATAAGGGACTAAATTGGTGTAAAGGTTGCTAGAAATTTTAGGAGGCAACCAAACGTATACAGCTTATTACGTGTTATTAGACTATTTGTGAGTGCACTGAGGAATAAGTTTTGTTGAGCCTTTTGTAATGTGCTTCAGGCAATTTTAAGCAGTACAAATGGACTACAAATATTTGGTTTACGGAAGAAAGAAAATCCAAGGATTAATGGACGATTTTAAGTAAGGTTTATATTTAAGTATTTTAAAAATTTAGTAAAGCACGATTATCTCTTTGGTTTATTTCATTGGTGTAATGTGATTAAATATTAATTAGTTTAGAAGCGAAAAGATAATCGTTCTCGAATTATGTTGTGTTGGGTTGTATAGTATTAAGAATTTTGCAGAAATTGGTAGTGACGTGTGGTTTTGATTTTCAACCACGTTGTTGAGGTATATGTAAATATATTTGTGTGTGTAAACATTTGTTTTTGATTATTTTATGCAGGACAATATATATATATTTATCGTTATATTTTTTTTTTACTTTGTTGTTTATTTAACCAGGTATGAAACACAGATGTAACATTTACTTAATTGGTGATCTTGTTTTGACAATTTTAAAAGTAAGCTTTGCATATTTTAATTTTTCAAATTTAAGGAACAACTTGAAAAGTCTTATTAGCCAGGTTGATTACGAAATTTTCATGTTTGTTTCATTAGCGCAATGCACAATTAACAGATCAGCTGTTAGTTTAAATTTCATTAAGTATAATAAAAGTTGGAGTTTTCAAACCTTAAATGTTTACGAATGTCAAATACGATTCAGAAGTAAAGTAAATTTAAAAGATATCGTTCATGTTAAGAATTTTAAAATTAATTACCGTTCAGTGAATGAATTTGAGTGATAAATTTTATTTTGGAAGTTTTTGTATACGAGGTGTATTCAAAAGTTTTAAGAACCTGGGTAGTACTAAATTTATTTGAGTTGAATTGTTTGGGACGTGTGTTTGTGTTAGAACCTTCGTATAGGAGTTTACCGAGTAAGCACAATCCTACTTTCCACAATCAAGTAGGGTTAATTAACATCCAGCTTAAGACAATTATATTAACAAAGTTTCGATTGTGGTGGCGCCTAGAGACATATTTTCCCGAATTGAGCTATTTGAGTATAAGTGTAAGGTGTTTGAGCTTATTAATCATTCATTTTACTTATTATTTCGGCCACGCCCATCTCCCTGTTAGCTGGCTTGGCAACCCGCTTACATTAGTAGGCATGCACGACGCCTAGTGCGGTTTGGACGTGTAACACGTCGTAGCTTCAGTGGGAGTTTTTGAATACGGTTGTAGATATAGGCCTAAACCTCGCTTATATGGTTTTATATATAAGCCTTTTCCTAAGGTAGCTGCTGCCATTGGTTGATTGGTTTCTTCTAACGTTTTGGTGCAGTTTTTGCGTCAGTGGCCGCTTTTGCAACTGCAGCTGCACTCCACTCAAAAACCTAAAGCTCCTAATGCTGTAAATAGGGAATAAGAGGTATGAATCCCCACGTTTTGGTATTGGTAATATTCTTCTCTTGGGTGTCAAGATTTTTTATGTTTTAAATCGTTTAAGGCTTCTTGTAAAGTAGATTTTAACGATGACCGAAGTTTACCACCAACACGGCGTCGCGCTAGAAGCACTGCTTTGTTGAATGGAATTGTTCTGTTTCTGTGAGAACGCTTTCTACGTCGTGATTTGCTTCCCATTCCCACTGTTCTTTTCCTTTCATTACACCGGCTATGATTAATGCAGCTGCTCTTTCTCCAAAGGTAGCTTCTGAGGAACGAAATCTATTCCAAGCTTTTGTTGCAAAGCCTTATCAGCTATGTGGCAATACCTTAGATCGTTTGACTGCGCGTATGCAATATCGTGTTCTTTACAGGTATATGTAACTTCACGGATAATTTATTTATTAACGTGTTAATTAATCCAGAACCCTTTTATAGCTATTACACAGAGAACTATTCTTCATACCACACTGACTGATAATTCACTACTAAACTATTTAATGCGTATGACACACACGCACACGCGCACGCGCGCGCCGACGCGCACGCGCACCCGCACGCGCACGCGCACGCACACACAGCACGCACGCACGCACGCACGCACGCACCCACGCACCCACGCACGCACGCACGCCCGGCCGCCCGGCCACCCGCCCAGTGTTCCAGAGTTTAGAAGCCGTGTAGAAAATGTGGATTGCGCCCGTTTGGTACGACAAGTGGAGATTTGTGCTGCATACTGATGATGTGAATGAGCGAACCGAGTGTTTCTCGCAAAGATAGCCCGAGATGGTATCAAAGAATATAATTCAGAAGCACAATAGCCGTTGTAATAACGATAATACAAAGAAAGAACTGAAACCATCCTTGCTCAAGGGACTGTACGTGAGAAGTTAAGGACGGGTCATTTATAAGCCTAATCGCTCTCTTTTGAATACGATCAACGATATCGAGAGCGTATTGGGAGCACTAATCCAGAGGTGAGAATTATATTCCAGATGAGGGCGAATTTGGGCCTTATACTAAGCAAGATGGTTCTCTCG
Organism: Vesta saturnalis; assembly: GCA_036346205.1. NCBI lineage: Eukaryota > Metazoa > Arthropoda > Insecta > Coleoptera > Lampyridae > Vesta > Vesta saturnalis. Next base: position 3,652,247 of record JARFJB010000417.1, read on the forward strand.
TCAAATCTGAACCATTTACATCAGAAAAGTGAGCCTGTTGCACATGAAAAGGAAGTTTTCTTACATCATACGCTTATAAGATCTGGAACTCGGAAGGCACCACGTATTCTTATTCCTGACGCCAGTCCACAAGTTTTAGAGGAAACTGTGATTGCTGATACCACACATGATGACGAGAGGAGATCCCTACTTTACAAGAATTGAAATCCGAACTGTTAGCTGCTGGATCTCAACCGGCCTTTGAAGAGTACCTTAGTCAGTATGAAGGATTAGCGAAATATTATGTGGACTGTATATTTAGTGATCCCGAAGACGAGTATGGTTTAACGTACGGTGTACACTTTCTTCCCGAAAAGAGAATTTTTATTGGTGATGATGAACTAGACTTTGTTGGAGAGAATTGTCGTATCACTTTTCCTGATGGATCATCATTACACTGATGGAACTCCGGGATTATATGAGCTACTATTTAAAAAGCTCCTACGGGATACAAAAAGAGTGATCTGCAGCAATGCAATGACATTTGCGCCGCACAAATGCTGCACGACGTAATTATAACCCATATGACTAAATCCAAGGGACTAATAGTAGGAAATAAATTGAGATCATTAAACCATTACTTCACCCTAAAAACGACCGCTACATCAGCTATTGCACCTCCAAAAGAGGGGTGGAATGCAACTATTACTATATAATAACAAAGCGATTGAGTCTGTTCCTTGGAATAATCCGAATAAATTAGTGGATTGGTTTCGGAGTTATTGGGATCAATTTCGGCAGGAAATACTAGCAATCACAACGAAATATATACTATATACTTGACGAATTACGTAAAGCGAAAGTAAAGTAGGATCTCTGGTTATAAACCTATTACTACATTAATTTAATTTCATTGTTACGACCATTACTATAGATACTACTACATATCCAGCACTGATGTCAGTAGATAAATTTGGTGGATAGCTTCATCATCAAATGACAATAGATAAATTGGGTAAACATATTACTTATCATCATAGATATTCCACGAAACAAGGTGATGTATATTACGAAACTTATTTTACCTTACAAGGTTTATTGCTTAAGAAGACAGTAGATATTCCATTGGGTGCAGATGGCAAATATTTGTTTCCTTATACAGAGTGTACAATAGCTCATTGTATGTGGTCATCTTCAGGTGGATGGTTTACTGTATACGACACCGATGCTTATAATTAGTCAAACCTACGTAAGGAAGCTGTGATTCAATCTATAATACCAGACGGTGTCAAATTTACGCAAGAACAACCATTCATCATAGAGATTCTACTAAAATCGAAAGCGATAAAATGAGTAAAGCTGATATTGTTCACGAACTGCACAAACCAGTAAGGAGTGTGTAGTACTGAAAGGTTTAAATGATCTCTTTCAAGCTGATTTATTGGAAATGATACCTTACGCTCGGGTAAATAAAGGATTTCGATACATTTTAGTGATAATAAATGCTTTCTCTAAATATGTCTGGGCTTTTCCTATCAAAAGCAATAATGGTAAACTAGTCGCAGATGTAATGAATAAACTTTTGTCTGGTTTGCAAAGGACACCCACATATACAAACTGACATGGGAACGGAATTTTATAATGCTGAATTTAAAAAGTTATGAAAAAACTTAATGTTAATCATTACAGTAGTTATTCCAACTTGAAGAGTAGTATAGTTGAATGTGTAAATCGCACTTTTAAAGCAATAATGTGGAAAACATTCAGTATGCAAGGTTCCTATAGATGGTTATCAATATTACCTCAAATTGTTGTGGATTATAATTCAAGAAAGCATAGAACCAGCGGATACAAACTTATAGAAGTACCGGAAAAGAATGCTGTCTCTATTTTGAACCATTAAAGTGTCATAAAGTTCTTGACCGTAAGACACCTAAATTTAAAGTGGGGATGTGTACGTATTAGTAAATACATAAGCATATCCTTTGAGGGTTACACACCTAATTAAAGTTACGAAGTCTTTCGAATATCATCTGTGAAACGTTCTAGTCCAATTACCTACACATTGCGTGATAGTTGAGATGAAGAGATACAGGGACGTTTCTATGAGCCAGAACTTCAAAGTGTTAAACTTCCTGACATTCACCTGAACGTGTAATACGACGTGGAAATATGTCCCTCGTTAAGTGGTTATGGTTTGATACTTCTCACAATTCATGGATTTCTAACAAAGAGATTATATAACACGATCTGTACGATTCCTTTTATATATTGTAATATTATGATGTAATAAATAACTATTTTTTAATTTTTTATTTATTGTTAGTACATACAATACTATACACTACTAAAGCGTTTCATAAATACGTAATCACGATGTTGCTTTTCCAGGACAGCTGAAGGTATTTAACTACACTCTTCTATTCTTGTCCTAAAGCATGCAGTCTCTTGCTAACTGTTCCCATTCTCCTTTTCGCTCCCATTCTACTACATCATGAACTACGTTTTGAGCTCATTAATGTAGACCTCCTTCACTTGTCGTGTTGTCATCTGTTGAAATATAATTCGATAAATGACATTCTATTTCATGTACAAATTGTTCCACAGATATTTCTCTAAGGTCTTCTATTAACCGCTTAATACAACAAATGCACTCTACACCACCGTCATGCGATAGAAAATATTTCTCACACAGACGTATTCTACAACGACACTTATAAACTAGTCAACACTAAACGTACCCCACCCATACACTTTTTCATGTTCAGCATCAAATTCTAGTGATTGAAATTGGCATATTAGTCTTTGCACTGCACTAAAACAATCCACAGCCTTAGGCCACGACTCTGCACTATAGCACATCCACATATTGACTAAACTCTATTATTATTCCTAATCTCGCTTTCGTCGCTACCCCCACTTATTACTTAACGGCTATCGCAACTTCTACGTCAATATCAATTTTCTCCTTGGCAAATTCTACAATTTCCATAACACATGCTAGATTGAGATCAAATATATCTTGTAATGGAACTATTCACCTGTGTATGTCAACATCAGTCATTTTCGCTGCCGCATGTATGATTTTAGTATACAATGCAGGAAATTCCATAGTAGGTACTAAATCCAATCGGTAACTGACTATCTTAGGAAGTCTCCATAACTGTTCTATAAATAGATTTTTGATTCTTCACAATCAGAGATGCGTATAATTTTCGTCTTGTTAATAGTTTCATACGATATCATTTTAGAGCCCATCTTAGTAGGTAGCGATATCCCATTAAGTGTGTAGAAATAATTTGTAATTATCCCTTGATTGTCCATAAGTATGTGCCATTCCTGCTTATCAAACACCACTCCATTACTCTTAGATCCACCTAGTTTCACGACTGGTTCAAAATTGAATTGGGGTGACAGACCGACACTAACATACTTCGATTTACCTTTATTTAAAAAATACGGCATATTGTTAGTTAAAATATTACGATATCCACTTGAATTCATAACACTCACAATCTTCGCCTTTCTACCGCTTGACGTAATATGTTCTCCATTACATACAATACTGGTTTCACATGTACTCCCTCTGCATTTATATCCTAATTTCCCCACTATTTCTACCGTCAAAGTTACCTGCTTCATCTTGACCACCACACTGCACGTTACTTCAGCAATCCTACCCTTTCAAGGCCTTTATTCACGACGTTTCTGCAAGGTTGGCGGGATCTCACCAATCAATCCAACGATGTCTCCTTCACCTCTCCTCCCCCCTCCACATTTTCAAGGTCTCCCATTATCCAGGTTCACTCCATTACAATGTTCTCTATTCTCACGTTTACCACTATTCCAAGGTTATCGTTTTGAGGTTTACACGCCCTCAAGGTCGTCACAACCTCAAGGTTCCCACACACAATGTCCTCTATCTCTCGCGTTTTCCACTTTTCCAAGGTTACACAATGACGATATCAATCATGCCATTCTTCAAGGTTAACTATACATATGTTTTCACAAAGTCTTTCCTTTCTTGAAAAGTAGAGATAACTAGACATATAGCATCGAGTTATTTTCACCAGTGTCAGTATGTCTGCTAGCCCAGTACAGAACAATTGGGATGATAGGGAGTGCTACCAACCATTATGACTTTTTAATCTAAGTGTGCGGCGAGCATGTGAACTAATTCCCAACTAATTGCAACTTGAAAAAAGGACTACTGCTTTCTACGACATTAGAAGCAGTAAAGAATACATATGGAGATGTGCAATGGAATGCTGAATGGTTTGCCAATCTAGATAAAAGAATTCACTGCTTCATGGGTAATTTAGGATATTATTCACACACATTTGGTCTTCATACTCGTTATCTTGATGGCCATATGCATTTATGCTATGACTGCTACAAAGTATTGCAACCAAGTGAATACCGAGTTATTGACTATCATACACATATGATTAGATGGGTCACAATTTACCACACGTCACACCAAGAATACTGGTGCTCATCGTGTAGAGCGTTACTAACAATGCTGCACGAGGTATATGAAGATGATTCATGCATACTCTGCGGAGAAGTGTATTATTTGGACAATTAGTTTTTTTATAATGTATATAATAAATTATTTCCTGTTAGTATCTTACTGTGTTCTACGGTGAGAAGATGTGCCAGGTGACACCAACCTTTTATTATCCTCAGTATTGCAATTGTTTCGATAAACGTTTACTTACGTATTGTACATGGTCTGGAGTTCACTCACCTACATCGCTTGCCGCAGCAGGTTCATTTCCATATCTTCAGACGATACGGTTGAATGCTTCATATGTGGAGTTGGAATAAACCAATGGCGGTCCTCTGACACTCCGCTACAGGAGTATCTCCGATGGGCACCACATTACACGTACGCTCAATTACTTGCACCACGTCCTCGGAGGTGTAATGATACAGAAGTGGAAAGGACCTTTTGCACTTTACTAAATCAAAATGTTTTATTCCTAGAGAAAATCATATATCTGAATAATACACTGATTACATTTGTACATACAATAAATAAATATATTAGCATATCATTATCTTTTTTTAATTTGGTTCTAAGTGGTATCAGAGAAGTGTAAAAAATTACATGAGCAAGCCTTGAAAAAGTGAGATATCTGAGTGAGGGGTGCGCAAATAGCCTTGTGAATGTGTTGAGTGTTAGTGACCTTCGTATATTTTACACCTTACAGTGTGGTATTCTTAGAAATGTACGACTTTGGGAAATTTTTATGTAGACATGACCTACTTATTGCGTGACCTTGGGCGGGTGGGACCTTGCAATTGTGGTAACCTTGGAAATGTGGGGCCTTGGAAATGTGGTGTGTTCCAAAAGTCTCCAATCTTACCTACTATTGCTTTTTATAAAATGCAAAACTGTAGTGCATTTAAATGTTTACACAATTTTAATCTTTGTATTGTTTTAGAAGCCGTCAGCATCTTCGGCAACTGATGCTGTTTGCTGTATCACTACTCAACCTATAAGTGAATCTGTGGATATAGTTGTAAGTATAAACATCATACGTATATTTTTCACATCTGAATCTGTATTTTTAATTTCAGAACACCGAAACGCTGTATGGTGACAATGTTTGCGGAGAGCAATTTATCAAGAAGTTTAACACAACCGCAAAGAGGGTTGTATTTAAGATTAAAGACACCGATTCTTATCAGACCCCTGTTACATGGCTTAAGGTGAACACCGATACATTTCTTTTGTGATAGGATTTACTAAATTCGAATTTTTGTTGCAGGGTGCATAAAATGAAATACTGGAAACAGTATGTGCAGGATTCAATTCGTCGGACAGGATTAGGTATAGTGTTGACCAATGACAACTTTCCAGATAAGCCATTATAGTTTTCATTCAGACGTGCAGACCAGCTGAGTGCAGAGTAATAAAAGTTTTTTTAATAATGATATGTTGAATTTACAAGTAGACAGGGTTGTTTTACTTGTGGGTACGATGGTCCATCTCGACGGAGAATGACGGGTGTCAGTTTTACAGAGTTTTGCAGACGTAAAGGTGGTATTATAAGTATCAATGATATTAATAATTTATGTTTAGGTAGGGAATTAGTGGTAGCCATAGCTTCAACCGACAGCGATCATCAAACGACACACCTTAAAAAAGGTTGCCCTATTTTGGATCGAAGGACGCTGAAGTTATGCGCTGCCGCTAATGTTGAATTTAATACCGGAGGGACTGTTGAACATATTCAATGCCAAAACTATCTAGGCAATTTCACAATAGTAGTGTATAACCACCGGTTAGGTCAGACACTTTATTTTGAGGGACCAAGAAGTCCCACACGCAAAGTTTTAAATTTGATTTTTGAAGATGCACACTCTAACGTGGTCACCAGCTTGACCAGTGCCTTTTCAACGACGTTATTTTGCGAATTCTATAGGTATAGGACTAATTGCAATGAACGCCACAAGAATTGTCCTTGTTGTCATAACAGCCCCCTTGTCAGTCTGCTGACTATTGTTTGTGATGGGTGTAGTAGGGATTTCCTCGGGAATCAATGTCTACGTCTGCACAAACTTGACGGTTTGTGTAGCAGACTCCAACGCTGTCGCACTTGTTTAAAGAGTGTATGGAAGGGTAAGAATCCTCTTAATTGCGGTTTTGCATATTATACGACCTGTAAATCCGAAAAACATATCCATCATTTCTGTTATATGTCCAAAAGTACGGCAGACTCGAAAAAACTCTCGAAAGATTTTATTTTTGTCTTTTACGATTTCGAGTCCCGCCAAGATACACCTACTAACATTACTAACAATTTCATCCATACTTCTACATTGTGAGTTGCCCAGCATATCCGCAACCTTAGTATTAATATCGATAGAGATATGGAGCAGGGTTGCGAACATTGTGGGCAGCGCCAGCACATATTCTCAACCTTTCCTGTAACCGAATTCCTTTCCTACCTTTCATCCTTAGCCAAAGAACACGCATCCATCATTGCTGCCCATAACTCCAAATCCTACGATGCCCAATTCATCCTCAACGAAATCGTTAAAAATCCCTCTGCATGGAACCCCTAAATCATTTCTAATGGCACCAAAATCATGTCCTTCACCTGGGACAATAACATAAAATTCATTGATAGCCTGAACTTCCTACCCGTAGCCCTATGCAAACTTCCTAAAACCTTTAAATTTGCCGGCTCAAAAGGCCACTTCCTTCACCTGTTTAAACGGTGCAAAACCAGAATTATGATGACATTTTACCAGTCATGCGCTTTTACGGTGTCGATGAAATGTCTTCCGAAGCTCGAGCAGACTTTATAAAGTGGAAAAATGACGAAATTGAAAAGGGCACTCGTTTTAATTTCAAAAACGAAATTGTGCATTATTGCGTGCAAGAGTATCCCTAGAAGAATGTGTTTTGGAAGAGGTTTGTTGAGGAAAACAAGGTTTACCTGTTTAGAGAATGCTGTGCGATCGCTGGTGCGTGTAGTATTGTTTTCCGCAGAAACTTTATTCGCGAGAATACTATTGGATTCATCCTAAACGGTGGATACAGATGGTTGGCAATCAATCGAGGATTGCTATTCAATGGCTTCTCTAGCTCGATCATTCTGAAGGCAGACGTATTCAGCACGTTGGTGGGTTTTGTCACGACACAAAAACCGTATACCAGTTTCACGGTTGCTATTTGCACGGTTGTGAAAGGTGTTACCCCGATCAATCTGGTAATAGTAAACGCGAGCCTAATTTGGTGTTTTTGCGTCGTGAGAAGACGGTGGCAACATCACACAGGATACGCTCCTTTAACTATGATTTAAATAAAATTTGCGAATGCGAATTTAGGCCATTTTTAAAGCAAAATCCGATCGCAAGGGACTATGTCAGCTCTAACAACGTGCTGAATCAGTAACCTCTGAATCCCCGCGATAGCTTCTTTAGAAGTCGTACAAATGCGGTCAAGTTGTATTATAAGGCTAAACAGGATCAGGTATTTAGATGTTTGTTCACTATACACTATGCGAACAAATGTGCCAAGTATCCAGTGAGGCATTCCACACTTCACATTGCTGCTGAGGGCTTAAACCTCGACTTGAACACTGTCAAGGGCCTTGTGAAGTGTAGTGTGCTCCCACCATAGGTTTGCACCATCCTGTCTTGTCTCTTAAGATGCACGACAAATTAATGTTTGTCTTGTATAGAACCTGTGCTGAAACCATGTTCCAGCATGATTGCATACATACCAGGACAAACGTAATTTACCAGAACTTACGTTGCGGACGAGCTTCGAAAGGCTATATAATTAGGGTACCGAGTTTTAGAAGCTTTTGAAGTGTGGGAGTACGAGGTTTGCCAATACGATAGGGCTAGTATGATTGGAGGTCTCGGGATACGTTGATAGCTTCCTCAAGATCAAACAAACGCGACTGGCCTTCGTGGTGCAACGACGACGAAACGAAGGATCCATACATCCGCGAATATTTGGAAAGGGAGCGGGTCCAATTGGTCAAAAACAAAATTTGCTCTAATCCTGATCAAAATTATTTTTAAATTCATTTTGGGGAAAGTTTGGGCAGAGGTAGAATTTAACACAAACCAGCATTATTTCTGAAGCGCACGAGTTTTTGAAAATTTTGTTCGATCCTTCCAAAGAAGTCCAGTCCATTTTACACATAAACGAGGAAATCATGGTAGTAAACTGGCCAATACTGTCAATGTCGTCTTGGCATGGAAAAACTCGCCGAACGGATTCTATACTTTGATACAGACTCCGTGATTTTTACACAAAGTCCTGGTGAGTGGGATCCACCTGTCGGTGATTTCCTTGGTAACATGACCGATAAGGTGTAGGCCTACGGAGTTGGGAGTAGAATCACGGAATTCGTAAGCGGTGGTCCTAAGAATTATGCGTTCAAGGTGTTCTCTACACTTAAAAACGAATACACAACCGTTTGTAAAGTTAAGGGCATCACTTTAAATTATAAAAATTCAAAGACAATTAATTTCAACACAATAAAGGGTTTAGCGTTAGACGGTACTAAACCTGTGTACGCACAAGCAGACCGCAAATTTGTTAGAACCCCTGCATACGGAGTTGTATCGAGGCCAGAGGGCAAGATTTACCAGGTACAGTACAGTAAACGTCGCCGAAAGGAAGATGATTACGACACGTTTCCCTACGGTTACGTGGCACATAGCTTTACGGTCGTGCCCCAGTCTTAAAAATCCCGTTTAGCAGCCACGTGATCATTCTTATTCCCATTCCTTACCTTTTATATTTTAGCCCTATAATTTTAATTTTATATTTTAACTTATAATAAACTATACCGGTAAAACTCATTTGTTTTAGGTCTTTTTACTATTTTAACTGTTTTTATCATAACCCTCTATATATTAACCTAGTAATTTATTTCTCAGATATATTTTTGTTTATAATACATGATAGCTGTAGTTATGCGTTCTTTTAATACTGTAAAATATATATATATCATTACTTTTACATTTTAAACCCGGTGCTTCTAATTTTAGACGTATATTTTAGACTATAACGTACGATATCTTTTCTTAAGTCCATTTTACCAATTTAACTGTTTTTATCAGTGTAGGCAGAACTCTGCAATAACGTTACATTTCAATTTGAGTTGTAGTACAATGGAGGTGTGTGGGTACGGGTGCGTGTGCGTGTGCGTGTGCATGTGCGTGTGCGTGTGCGTGTGCGTGTGCGTGTGCGTGTGCGTGTGCGTGTGCGTGTGCGTGTGCGTGTGCGTGCGTGTGCGTGTGCGTGTGCGTGTGCGTGTGCGTGTGCGTGTGCGTGTGCGTGTGCGTGTGCGTGTGCGTGTGCGTGTGCGTGTGCGTGTGCGTGTGCGTGTGCGTGTGCGTGTGCGTGTGCGTGTGCGTGTGCGTGTGCGTGTGCGTGGCGTGCGTGTGGCGTGGTGCGTGCGCGTGCGCGTGCGGTGCGCGCGTGCGTGTGCGTGTGCGCGTGCGTGTGCGTGTGCGTGTGCGTGTGCGTGTGCGTGTGCGTGTGCGTGTGCGTGTGCGTGTGCGTGTGCGTGTGCGTGTGCGTGTGCGTGTGCGTGTGCGTGTGCGTGTGCGTGTGGAGTGCGCGTGTGCGTGCGTGTGCGTGGGCGTGTGCGTGTACGTGTGCGTGTGCGTGTGCGTGTGCGTGCGTGCGCGTGCGCGTGCGCGTGCGTGGCGTGCGCGTGCGCGTGCGTGTGCGTCGATGCGTGTGCGTGTGCGTGTGCGGTGCGCGTGCGCGTGCGCGTGTGCGTGTGCGTGAGCGTGTGCTGTCCGTGTCCGTGTCCGTTGCAGTGTGCGTGTGAGTGTGCGCGTGCGCTGTGCGTGTGCGTGTGCGTGTGCGTGCTGTCGTGTGCGTATGTGCGTGTCGTGTGCGTGTGCGTGCGCGTGCGTGTGCTGTGCGTGTGCGTGTGCGTGTGCGTGTGCGTGTGCGTGTGCGTGTGCGTTGCGTGTGCGTGTGCGTGTGCGTGTGCGTGCGTGTGCGTGAGCGTGTGCGTGTGCGTGCGAGTGTGCGTGTGCGTGTGCGTGTGCGTGTGCGTGTGCGTGTGCGTGCTGCGTGTGCGTGTCGGTACGTGTGGTGCGCGTGTGCGTGTGGGTGTGGTGTGATGTGTGTCATGTGAAGCTAACGTGTATTAGAACCGCATTACTCTGTATGGATTTCTTTGGCTGCCCAATTGCAGTGATCAGTTGGTTGCAGGTTTAAAATTCAAATGGTTTATTGGGTCATCACCATTCCAGTTTTGCTGCAGTAAACTTTCACCCATACTTATCGTCAAGGTCGTGTAATGGTAAGCATAGAATAAGATAACATCACCATTTTTAAATTAGTAACGTTCTAGTTGTGGCACCGTCAATAATGAATTTACGCTGCTGTGAACCCACAATCGCTGATATTCTAGATTTCGAAGATTTAATGATAAATTACTATTGCATAACAATACCCGAAGATGATGTAGTCGTGAAAGAGGAGGATAAAGAAAATGTGACTGATAGCTGTGACTCAGTTAACGCTAGTAGCGAAAAGGAGGCTGTGTCAGAAGATCAACCAGGTAAGTCTGCTGCCGGTTCTACGCGAGATGTAATATTAAAATCACGTTACTTATAATAAATTATTATTAATAAACCCTTTATCTTTTACAGACGCAGCGAAGTCAATTGAGGAGGAAGCGCTTACAGAAGACCCATCAAATGAGGAGGACTATGCTGTTACTGACACATAAGATGTATTCTTAAAATACTTAATAAATTATTATTTAAAAATCCTCTATCTTTTTATCGGTGTTAATATCCGTTAACAGAAAACATTCATTAGTCCATACACAGCTAGGTAGCGCCACAAACAAATTCAAATGTTTGGTAGAGGGGGGCGTGAGAGAAAGTTGCGCATCCCTACATCTGTCTTACAAGTTAGCGATAGGTCGCCTTATTAGAATACAAATTCATATTTCCAGCCATAACCTGCAGAGACTTAAATACAAATTCAAATTTTGCGCCAATGGGGCCTCGACAAGTGAGAAAAGCCCGGAGAGCAAGTTGCGCAGCTCTACATCTGTCTTACAAGTTAAAATTAGTCCCCTTATTATAATACAAATTCAAATTTTCAGCCAATGGGTCTCGACAATGCACGGAGGCCCCCGAATAAGTTCTGATCACGACAAGGTGGCGAAGACCCGAGAACAAGTTGCGAACCCCTACACCTGTTTTAGAAGTTAGCATTATTCCCTCTTATTAGAATCAAATTTTCCGCCATAACCAATCAAAATTCAGAGAGTTAATCCTCCAATCAGAGCACAGCTGCTGAGTAGTGGGGTTAAGACCCACTCAGAAGCCAGAGGGGAGGGTCTTACGCGAGTCAATCAGGTGTAAGGTTGGGTTTGATCTAGTCTTAGCCCCGCCTAAGTGCAATCAATCAAGTAAAAGGAGTGGGTGTGGCCACGCCTTAGTGAAGCCATAAGGGCCTTAAACGCCACCTTAACGCAGACAAAATGGCCACTAGACCACGCCCTAGTGGCATCCAACACCCCTAACCAGGAGGTTAGACCGCCATAAAGGCTATTAATACTGCCAAAAGGACCTTAATTAGGGGCTAAAACGCCCCCGAAAAGAATCCGGTCCCACCCCAGACCCCCACTCAGGCTCCACTTTACCCCCATCACTTTTAATTGATTATGACGTCACTTCCTCAGCTGCCTCCATTCTACTTATATGCAAAGCAATGACAGTTAGAAGCGGCGAAGTTTGCGATGCTCGTTCACCAGTTGTAGATTAGCGTGAAAACGCTAGTTCTTTTTTTGTTGCAATTATTTCTTTTTTTAAATAATTTTTATTCCTTTAATTGTCTTATATTATTTAACTTGCTCGAAGAGCACGATCTCTCAAATCTCCTACGATTTGAAGAGTTTACTACATATGTTGGTAAGAACTGATTTTTATCATGGTTCACTGCCGTTTACCTTAAAATAGATCCAATGGTTCCAACTTAAATTAATTGCCGTTTATAATGTATTTCAAAATTTTTGACCATTAAAAAGGGGTAGCTAATTCTTTGTTACAATTATTTTTAATAAATTGAAAATAAAATATTATAGCGCAAATTATAACAGTGACGTTTAGGAATATCAATCAATGAATTTTTGTCTCTAGGGATATTAAATGGTGATTATTTGACTACCATATTTTTTATTAATTTATATTAATGGGCATATTTCGTTTAGGTATGTTTCATTTTTTCTAGTTAATAGTAGACCTCGGGGTCATTATAATTATAATAAAACCAATCATGCTATAGTTTTATAGCTAAATATATTTTCCTTGGAGTTATGCATTCAAACTATGTACACGCTCTAGCTTGATTAAGTTATACATTCTCAATAACAGTCACGTAATAATTGATATCTAAAAAGCTCATGTAAATCCAATTAAACAATTTACATTGTGATATAAACTTAATAACTACGCTTATTTTGCATAGTTTTCTCTTTTTGCATGCCGTTTTGTATTTGTACAAAAGATAATGAAAAGATATGCGTTGATTTATTATGGTTTTTGTGAACGTTGGTTAGGACGCAACACGCGACGCTACTGGCGTCGACGCCTGCATGGAACTGCTGAAATATTATAATCAAACAATCCTTATACTCAAAACACTTTTAATGCCTTCCTTATGTCTTTTGTTCTATCTAAAAGAAAAAAAGCCAAACATTCTAAGAACGCACTTTAAGGAACAGTAAATTAAGCTGACGAGATGAGCAGCTGATAATTTAGGGCCAATCCTATAAATCTACGAAAGCCCATTAATAATTCCCGTTTACGCCTTTTGTCTCTCAATTTGTTACTAATAAATAACGCGTTGTTTACAAAACTAGTTGAAATGTTAATTCGTCACACGCTAAAAAAATATTTTAAACACCAACTCTTAATTTACATAATAAAGAGATACGGGTTCATAACACGCCATTTTGTAAGTGGATTACAGTTGTGATATAGTCAAAAACCTTTGTGAATCCACATTTTAGTAAAAGACGAGCATTATAAAGTTCTTAGCTTAAAATTTAACAGAATTATTACAAAATATGTACCCCTCATGTGATAAAATTAAGGTGGAAATGCCGAGAAAGGTACATGCGGAAAATAACAAAGTTTATTCACTTAATTAATATTCTAGATTATAACTCAAGTTTAATCATTTTCCTTTTTGAAAATGTATAAGCTGTTAATGATAATTAATTTAAAGTTTCGAAGTCTTTAGGTACATATAATACTTCTATAAATGGTGGTGTGAAAAATGCACACTTGAAATGTAATTGAATTCATGGCGGTGTTTAACAATAAATTAAATGCGTGGGATTTACATTATTGAAATATTGCTCTCTTTGGCACGAATACTTGCGTCTCTGTAATTAATGTGGATCCTGTTATGGCATTTTTTGAGGTTTTATTGCAGTTCAGAATGAATTGTAACATAACTATTGTAAATTGTAATCATCAAATTGGGAATTAGAAACGTGAAAATGAAGCTGCGATTTTGATCATCAATATTTACTAAATTCTGAGTGTTAAAAATTCCTTTGCAAAGACAATTGTATAAAAGCAAACTTCCGGAAATTATTATCTTTGCTATCAGTGTACGATTGAAAAGCATTTATTCAATTCAATTCAGAACTTTTAAAAAAATCTAAAGATGAGATTGGTGGACGAAATATCTGGACATTTGATGGAACAGTGAGGGTATTGCTTCCAAACATAACAGAAAAATCAATCACTAATTTAGATAACTATAATTCAGTATATAAGAAGCATCAAAAATTAAATAGTCACCCGCTGAAGTAAAATCTAGCAATTTGGAAAGACATCCTAAAAGAATGAAAAACCCTTTATAAACTTCTTTATGTGTAATTTTAACAAGTTTATAAGATGCTGTCATTGCATTATTATTTTTTTAGAACCTTTTTATGATGGTGAAAATTGATTTATATGGGGAGATCCATTTATATTAGATTGTTTGTGCATCATGTAATTAATTAAATTTTATTTTATAATAAATTCGGATTGTACAGTGCATCCCATTTTGGTAAAGACAGCCAAGTATCTCGGTTGTTGTTGAAGATAGAACCGTGCGGTTTCGCGGTACTGTGCCACTTTTTGTGAAACTCAAGATGGCCTGGACGGATTTTTCCGAACTTTTTCGTTCATAAGTTACAGTGAGTTTTTGAAAATTCACACTTTTGGACCCTTCCATATCTACGAAGTTTCTCAGCGATAATGTCAAATTGAAAACTTATCCCATAGAGAATTTTATGTAGAATTCAGTGGCGCACTCAATTTTTTTTCAGGGTATGGTTATGGAGATACGACTCAAACTTGTGATTTTTCAATGGAACACCCTGTATTTTACCACCTCATTAAATTCTTTTTTCCTTCAAAATGATATATAATATATAAACATAAATTCTTCAAAAATGCTCCAAAATCACTAAAACATTGATTTTTAATAGTAGGCTATGGATTTTTCATACAAAAAAGTTCAAATTGAAGAAACACTACTTGTGATTTTTCCATGAAAGGAACAAGAACAATACTAATACTAATTGACTAACAAAACACAAAACGGAGGTAACTAATAGCAACAAATAAATAGTAATACAAAGTTCATAATGTAGAATAAGCAAATAATTAAATATTTACTCATACTATTTCATTTCGAAATTATTCGGTAACTTATCATTGAATTGTTCAAATTGCTGTCCATTTTCCCTAACACACAATTGACACAATTTCTTAATACGTCTTAATGGATTTTAAATTATGAAAGGACGATTTTGTAAATTCTGGTTCTTCAATATTATTGTGGCTCTCACCGTATATTTTATTTTTCAAAAAACCCCACAAAAAGTCCAACACTGACAAATCAGGTGACCTTGCAGGCCACCTAATGGGTCCATTTGTTCCAATCCAATGGTCCTGGAAAGTTTCTTCTAAAAACGGCACAATCAACCTCGAATTGTGGGCAGGGGCACCGTCTTGTTGGAAGTAAATGGCATTAAGATAGGCGAGAGGAACATTCTCCAGGAATTCTGGTATTACTTCTTCTAAAATTGCCAAGTACCTATTCGCGTTGAGAGCCCCTTCAAAAATGCGGTATTTTATTGATGTCCCCAATAAGAAACAGGCTACATTAAAACCAAATCGACCCTGTTGTTGTTGCTCAAAAATTAGGTGTTGGTTTTCATCATACCAGTGCCTTGTATTTTGCCTGTTAAATAAACCGGCACTGCTTATATGGGCTTCGTCTGACCATATGACTTTACTCAAAATTATTGGTTCAAAAACCAATTACAGAAATTCACACGCCTCGCTGCATCACCATGGTATAAATGCTGGACAATATCCACTTTGTAGGGTTTCAATTTGTGTTTTTTAATCCTTTGTACCCATGATCGGGGAACGTCAGTGTCATTTTCTAACTTCGTACAAGAAGTCTGAGGAAAGACACAGACGCTGGCTAAGACATTTATTTCATCCACTTCATATTTTCCTTGTTATACGTCTTGGGTCGGGGTTTAGAATACGCACCATAATTTAGTAGATTATTCTTTAGTCGAAATATCGTTTCTCGACTAGGTTGACGCCTCTCTAACGTTTTAAAAACAATATGTCATATAATGTCTTATTGTAAATTACTAGTTTACCTGTTTAAATATAATTCTAATGCTTTGTCAGTATTTTCATGGCATTGATTTCTCCACAGTCACTTGATAAAACAATGCTCCAAAAGTCAACAACAGTGTTTGTAGCATCCATGACTTACTATAAAAATCACAAATAATAATCCCTGTAGTAAAACTTTGAAATCCATGGCACTCTATTAAAATTCAATGTTTTAGTAATTTTGGAGCACTTTTAAAACTTCATGTTTATATATTATATATATTCCATTGAAAAAATCGTAAGTTTGAGCCTTATCTCCATAACGATACCCCGAAAAAAATTGAGTGCGCCACTGGATTCTACGTAAAATTTTCTATGGGACAAGTTTTCAATTTGACATTATCACTGAGAAACTTCTTAGATATGGAGGGATCCAAAAGTGTGGATTTTCAAAAACACCCAGTAATTTATAAACGAAAGAAGTTAGGCAAAATTCGTTCACGCCATCTTGAGTTTCACAAAAAGTGTACAGGACCGCGGAAACCGCAAGGTTCTATCTTCAACAACAACCGAGATATCTGGCTGTCTCAACCAAAGTGAGATGCACTGTACAAGCGTGTACATCGACTTGCAAACTGAATAGTAATCTTTTTAATTTTTAATTTTTATTGAACTAAATGTATCTTTATGAATTTTTAATTACATAATAACCGAAAACGTGTTTTTGCAATAGTGAGGAACAATTTGAACAGGTCATATTTTTACATTTATATAAACACTTATCTGCGTGAACATCCAAGATTGCAAATAACCTTTCCCATTTAGATATTTGTGTATAAAATATTTCATTTTAATTGAAGTGATTTCTAATATAATAATATAATGGGGGTTTTATAAACGCGGAAGGACACTAAAATACCGTCGCCAATAATAGTCGACGGAGTGGAAAATTTTAATGCACTCATGAAACCATAAATAATATGATGACAGGATACCAGATTAAAATCTTGAATGATAAAAACGTCAAAATTGACGTCGAGGGTGGGGATCAATACCAAGCTCTTACCAAGACGCTGTGTGAAAAGGAGTGCCGGTGGCACTCCTACGAAAACAAACAAAATCGACCAATCAAGGTAATGACCGTCAATCTTCATCACCCTTGTGATCCGGATGAAATAACGAAGGACATGAGAAGACGAGGATATAAGCTACTTGACACTACTAGGAAATTAAAGTACAAAACAAGACATCCTCTGAACATGTTCATGCTATCATTTAGAAATGGCGAAGACGTTAATAAAATCTTTAATATAATCGACATCATGGGTATACGAGTACAAATTCAGCCAATTAGCCTAAGTTAGTGCCACAGTGCAAGCGGTGCCAATCACATACCCAGAAACACTGTGGTAAAAAACCTAGATGGGTAAGATGCACTGGGAGACATCACACAGTGAATTGTGAAAAACCAAAAGATGCAACTCCAAAATATGTGTACTGTGGGGATAAACATCTAGTTAACTATCGAGGATGTATAATCGCAAAAGCGATGCAAAGCATCAAGAATAAACAGCTCAAGAAACCCAGCCTACCTAAACATTCACATAGGTCTACACAACCTAAAACAACAAACGTAGCTACAACGCAGCAAGGAACCGAGTTTAAGAACAAGACCTATAGTCAACCAGTGTCTGGCAAAACAAATAACAACAATGTTAAAGAAACAAACGACGCCCATTCATCCATTGACAGGACGCTTCAACAAATATTAGAGAAGTTGAGCAAAATAGATGAACGAATATATAAATTAGAATATCGCGCACAAGGTGCAATCCCTAAAACTGAAAATGGCTAATCAGTTAAGAATATTAGTATGGAATGCCAATGGGCTGCTGCAACATCACCAAGGGTTGCAAGCAGTCCTTGACATAGAAAAATTGGATGTATGCCTCATATCTGAGACTCATTTCACGAAAGAGTCATACATAAAATTCAAAGGATATAAAGCCTGTCATTCAATCCACCCGGATAATGCACCGAAAGGAGGAAGCGCATTTATAATAAAGGAATCCATCTTACACCACCAAGAAATGGGTTATGAAACAATGGAAATACAAGCAACATCTGTCAATATTAAAACAAAATCATGTGATGTAATGATCACCGCATTATACTGTCCACCGAGACATACTATAAAGAAAGAACAATACGTAGACTTTCTGAATAGCCAAGGAAACAGATTCATCATTGGAGGTGACTTTAACGCAAAGCACACACATTGGGGGTCTAGACTGATAACAACTAAAGGCCGAGAACTTTTAACAGCATCTAATCAGCTAAAATGCGAAGTATTATCAACCGGGAAGCTAACGTATAAGCAAATCTTGAAACCCATTATCTATGGCATCCAACCAACTTTAGGGTTGTGCCAGCAAAAGCAACATCCAAGTGATTTAGCGTTTTCAGAACAAAGCACTAAGGGACATGGTTGATGTACCTTGGTACTGCCGAAACAAAGGTATCCATCGGGACTTTCAAATGGATACTGTTGACCAAACCATCACCAAACTTGCCAGCAGCCATGGACAAAGGCTACTTAACCATGTGAACGCCGAGGCCATCCAGCTCCTGGACAACACAAATCTGCTAAGAAGACTCAAGAGGGCGAAGCCCTTTGAGTTAGTGAAAGTGCGATAGTGCAAAGCAAAGCATTGTGCGGGAAGTGTGCTACATGTTATGTTTAGTGTAGTTAAGCTACTAGATCACAAGGCAAACTAATGAGTAAGACCTTAGTTTTAAGATTTTCAAACGTGTTCATTTAGGTTAAAACAAAATTGCTCATTGATTTATTACTGATCAGATTGTAATATACATAAAAGATCTTGTAATAAGTATCTTTTAAAAATTTAAAAAAAAATTCCAAAGCGGTCCGCTTCTATCAAGATATAGATAATACAGTTTTAGCATATTTCGCTTTATATTAAGAAACTTTATAAAGAAAAAATATACAGGGTGAGGCACCGAAAACGAAGCAGATCGAATATCTTGAATACAAATCTTTTTTGGAGAAAATGCAAAAACAGGTTGAGTTTTATTTCATAATGGGGACACCGTTCCATCATATACCCAACTGTACTACATCCCTGCCCTCCCTTGTATTACTATTACCAATAAAATTTAAATAGGTAAAGTACTAAAATTTAAATAGGTAAAGTACTAAATGTGACACATTATTGAATAGGTAATTATATAACGAATTTGGTTATGTGACAGTTCATTAACTTTATATTTTGCCGCCATCTTGTGGGAACAAAAAGTGTTCCGAATTTCATATAACGATACTTCATTCGAAAGTCAAATTCGGCAATTTAATGCACAATTCATAATGCAAATGACAAAATTGGAAAAGTATACTGTGTATGAACATGAAAATTAAATTGGAAAACCTATTATAACTCTAACTTCAATATTTAAAACTAAATTAATTCACCGCAACAACTTAAATTAAGATCACCTAATATTTCAGCAGGACGGAGCTCTTCCATATTTTGCTACAGCGGTTCGTCAGATGAAAGATTTCCTAGACGTTGAATTGGAAGAAGAAGATTTATTGAATGGCCCCACGATCTCCTGATTTATCCCTCTTAGATTACTTTTTATGGGGATATTTAGAAAGTAAAATATACACGACCCAGCCAGGTTCATTGGACGAGTTACGTGAACGTATTGTAGCGTCCCCTAGGTACCCCATCCTAAAAAGTGTAAATTGAACTTATTCGCAATAATGCAAATTCAAGGACAAAATAATTGCAAAGTGATTTGTCTTGACTTTACTGACAATAATACTACTATTACTCAAATTAATTGCTTGCCTTACATTGACTTTTCGGGCAATAATTAAAACATTACAATTTATTTACAAGTCTGATATTTAATTACTCACAAACCTCAAATTTGATCAAAGAATTGACCTGTCTAGTGGTAGCTACGCTGTGTTATTTGAATTAGATAGGCTTGATGAGGTTATGTTGCATCATATGGGACAGGTAAACAATAAACCCACTCAAATTGGAATCAACGAGCTTTGTTCAAATGACGGTTCAACCGTTAATTTACTATGTTGGGAAAGAACCACCAATAAAACCCACTTTATTCGTAAATAAGTAATTAATAAGTCAAATAACAAAGAAAAACAGTTTAGCTACACATAAACACAATAAAAACAAACAAGAGTTATCACATCTACAATTGTGTCATAAATAAATCAGAATAAAACCAAACGTGTGGCCCTATAAAACCAATCACGACGGTCTTTAAGTAAATACGCAAATTAGAAAATTATAAGGCAGATTACGGTACATATAAAATATAACAGTAAAATTGCACAGGTAATAATAAGGTAACTACAAGTACAAAAAGAAATAGGTAAGGAAGTTACACATATACAATTGTATAGTGAATAATAAAGCATAAAATACATAGGTACAGTTACAATAAATTACATATAAAGAGAAATTAGTTCGCAGGCAAGCAATTCTAAATAATCAGACTGAATCAAATACAAAAAAAAACTCATTAAAATATAGCTTTACAAGAGCATGTGCAAATAAATTATAACAACGTTACCGATACAGAAGTGACTGCTTTAGAAAATACAGCACTCCTTACTCAGTTTACATTTATCTATACAAAACAATAAAAACAGTAATAATTGGAATTTGAAGAGTTTTACGGTCATATGGACCCGTGTGTATGTAAATCACCGGTATTGCCTATTTACAGCTGTAACCGAGATTTATCTGTTCCACGTTTGCCCAGGCCAACTCTCTCTAAATAAATATAATCAACAGACAACAATCCCAAGTCATTCTAATAATGCGGTGGGTTACGGTACTGTCTAAAGCGCACCTCGTTTCTTTTAACAGATTTCAATTTAAGGACCGGTGCGTAATTAGATACTTCTTGCAAGGCAATGATTGATTTTAACACGATGTACAGGTATGTTGAATTGTTTGCTGGGAGCTTTAATTTCATTAAAATATCTACTTACACTTGAATATATTCCATTTCGTTAAACATTTTATCACAAACACGACGAGTTAGGATACGCGATTTAAAGTTCGACGCCACGGCGATTAATTGTTGATTACTTTTGGAAAAACTTACATAAAAAGAAAAGGATCAACTCGAGTTTTTAGTTGTTTCACTAAAATATACACGATCAAATATATTTAAACACAGAGCGGTTTACAATGAGAGTTTCTAATTAAAACAATAAAATCGATCCGGGTAAATCAAAACACTAATCGTAACTGCCTCCCACCTCCGGCTTCAACTAACTATATTTACTCCCGAAATCAACCCCGTTTTTCAAAAGTGATAAATAACAAGAAATTATTACGTGGGCAGATTTTTCGTATTCATTATTGAACGAAATCTTAATTTTAAAAATATGTACTCGTCCGTTGATAAAACTATACCTAATATCAAGTTCCAAAGTAACAAACAACGTCTTTGATCGGGGCGTGTACCGATATAATTTATTGTTACATTTGTGAAGTTACAACCAGAATATCTGCTGATTCATTTCAGCATTAAAGAGCAAATAATACAGTGCTTAACTTTTCGCAAAGCTTTACGATAGTGAACATATCCCTAACCAACGAGTAAACTATATATATATATATATATATATATATATATATATATATATATATATTATATAATAAGTCGATTTAGCGATAGTGAAAAAGAAGTCGATTGCAAAATTTCTATACCTACATATTTATATGTAGCTTGGTAGGTAATTAAAATTACTACTTCCTATCGGAAGCCAACTTAGAAAAGTGAGATTACGGTTAAATAAAATTTTACACCACGGTTTAGCCCAGCAAGGTACATTAGTTACGAAACTTACTGTCGATTGAGAGGTCTCTTCTTTATCAAGTGGTATATATATATATATATATATATATATATATATATATATATATATATATATATATATATATATATATATATATATAGTTTACTCATCGGTTAGGGATATGTTCTCACTATCGTAAAGCTTTGCGAAAAGTTAAGCACTGTATTTTTGCTTTTATTCTGAAATGAATCAGCAGATATTGTTTTGTTTTATTAAATATACAAATAAATACAGCTGTTGTATTGTTTATTAAGTTTACATGTGGTAGTAAAGTTCAACCTTCGCAATTATTGTTCTATTCTAATTATTTAACCTATAAAAATTCAGTGGCGCCAGACTGTATGGTTAACTGGTTATAGCTAAGGAATTATCTCAGCCACCCTTACCACTTCAAATTGGATTACTTATGAAATTGCGCTATGGATTTCCTGTATATTTTTCGCCTGTTTTACATTTTGGAAGAGTGAATTTGATTAACAAAATATCTGATTGTATTACATAAGACACGGTGTTGTCATTTATAACCAATGTAAAGAATGTACAGGTTGTCTCGATTTCGATTCGGGGTATGTGAAGAACAGCTTGAGATAAGTAGTTGTGGTTTTCTGTGCTACCTTTTATGAAACGAAAGATTGAATAAACAAAGTTTCCATGCGCGCTTCGTTTCTGATATAAATTGTTACACGTCCAATCCGCACTAGACGTCGCGTATGCTTACCTTAGTAAGCGGGTTTCCAAGCCAGCTACAGTGGAAATGGGCAGGGTCGAGATCAAATGATTGAATAACAATCTCAAACACCTTACATTTACCATAAATTCTAAACTTATACAGCTCAGTCCGGGAAAGATGCGCCACCACAATCTTAAATTTTGCTAAAATAAATCGTCTTAGGCGAGATGGGAAATTAATCCTATCTGATCATGGAAGACAGGATTGCAGCCTACTCAGTAAATTCATACACTAACTTCTCAAAGTCAAACACACTTCCAAACAAATCGCCTCAAAGCTTCAGAAAATTTAGACGGGTCGTTATAACTTACTGAACACACCCTGTATAAATGGAAACTCCAATTCATAAAAAATAAAACGTTAACTTATGTAGTTTTTAAAATGCCCCTCGTATATCTATAAATTTTAGATTTCTAACTGTTATAAAGCGTTGAATTAAATCAATATTCACAATTTAGTAAATTCTAAACAAAATAAACGAAATGGGTTTAACAATGAATTGTTATCTTAAAAAACAATGTTCGTTGTCTGCTGAATATTCAACGTTAGAATGATTAGTGCTAGTATCATCAATAAAATTGTTATATTTTATTAATACTTTATCTTTAAAATCGTATTTAGACATTCATAAAAATGTTTAAGCTTTAATACTTCAAAACGGTAATGTAGGCTAAATAGTGAAAGAGAATCAAGTAGTTTGTTAGTAGAGTTCTGCTTTAATATTTCAAAGCTAAATGAAATTTTGTGATGGATCTGGCTCATTACGCAATTTCCAATCGATCCTTAAATTCAAAAATATGCAAAGACTAATTTGGCTTATCAGAAGGTGTAACCAGTTAGGAAGACGATTGACACAAATAAACGACAAAGTAAAATAGATAGTGTTTGTATATTGACAAATTCTGCATATAAATTATATTCGCCCATAAATATGTTACGATTAAAATTTCCCCTTTCTTAAAGCTAAACACAACGAAATAATTAAAGTTCGATTACCTATTGAATGAATGAGCCGTACTTAATGCAACAATAACAATAAAGAAAAAAAAATGTATACTTAAAAGATAATCGTACTTGTTTTGGTTCAATAAAATTTTTAAATCTAGTCTTTACTTATCACATTAACTAATACCTTTCGGTGCTATAGTTATAATCCATATGGTCTACTTCAGGTAATCCTTTAAAAAAAATTCTTAGATGCACTAAGGACAAAACGCGAGAGGTAGCCGTATTCGCCCTACGCACTCGGCTATAGTAGGTACTCACTAACGCAATGTATATGGTTTGTTCACTCGCGTCCGGGTATAGCGGTTCTTTAGCCTAACGACACATCACCTTATACTGTGATATTTGCCCTTCAAAACGTTTACCACAATAAAATAATGGTTACTTTCATATATATATATATATATATATATATATATATATATATATATATATATATATATATATGTTTAAATCGCCGTATCCATGGAATACGTTATATGCGGAGAGTCGCCGTCAAGCTACTTGGTTAATTCATAATCAAAACTGTATAAAATGGGAAGAGGGGCATACAGCACCACACCAATTTCGCAGAATTCTCAGTCGCTTGATTCAACCTACAGATACTGTCTACGTCAAGGGTAGAGAGAAAGCGGAGGATTACATCAGAAAATTTGTTACCCTTCCCGCTTTGCAACCAATTTGTGCGCTCTGTATAATGTATACCATCTGTACGATACTTATGTAATGCATTAAAGCGTGTACACTTTTGTTAAATAAAACTGTAAATGTATATTTTTACTTATTTCTTTTATATATCGTACAATATGAGTACATTCTGATATATATATATATATATATATATATATATATATATATATATATATATATATATATATATATATATATATAAACACTTTGTTTATCCGGGCGTTGTCTCGCGTCTGCGGTGATGCTTCTGACTCCTGCCAGTACAAAAACGTCGTTTCGGCAAAGTCCCATTTTTCGAAGCGTCGTTTTTGTACTGGCAGGAGTCAGAAGCATCACCAGCAGACGCGAGACAACGCCCGATAAACAACAGTGTTTCATACTACACCGGAAACGTAAAATCAACCATATATATATATATATATATATATATATATATATATATATATATATATATTATATTATCATTATGTCCTTGCGCTCTGTATAATGTATACCATCTGTACGATACTTATGTAATGCATTAAAGCGTGTACACTTTTGTTAAATAAAAACTGTAAATATATATTTTTACTTATTTCTTTTATATATCGTACAATATGAGTACATTCTGATATATATATATATATATATATATATATATATATAGAACACTATTTTTATCCGTTGTCTCGCGTCTGCGGTGATGCTTCTGACTCCTGCCAGTACAAAAACGTCGTTTCGGCAAAGTCCCATTTTTCGAAGCGTCGTTTTTGTACTGGCAGGAGTCAGAAGCATCACCAGCAGACGCGAGACAACGCCCGGATAAACAACAGTGTTTCATACTACACCGGAACGTAAATAACCTAAAATAATATATATATATATATATATATATATATACACAATATATATATATATATATATATATATATATATATATATATATATATATATATATATATATATACAAACACACATTAATGTTCTTATTTGTTTTCATACAATCACTGTGGTATTGCTAATGATTGTACACATTCAATGTCAAAAATGATCGCCAGTGTTTAAACTAAATTTCACACTTTTATTTCGGTAGCATAAATGGTTACATCTAGGTCTTTTTATAATAACCTTAGGTCACGCGTCTCACAATCGAACACCAAGAACAAAATATTTTCTGTATTAATTTCTAATCTGTCTAAACACTTCTTATTTCTTGAAGAAAATCACTAATGTTTTCCTTCAACTCAAAATATATTACACTAGTTATTTGTGAATGTCTATACGGTTTATCCCCTTAAGGGTTAACGCAGTGGCTAAACAGGCCCTGCTAAACTATAATTTTCACAAAGAAACTCCAACAACTAACCATTCTGATGGTTATCACGCGCGCAACCCGTACTAAAAAACCTTTAATCATCTAGATTTACTTACTACCTTTAACTCTTACCCATCCAATTTGGGCACTCGCTTATATACCTCCTGCCCGCCACGTCACAATAAATTCGCGCTCAGATCAAAATTCACCTATCACAACGGAGTATTTCGTGCGTTTTCACATCGCGTCACAATGTCCAACATGGGCTCAATCACGCTACCCTTATAAAACACTCGCCGCCATCTTTATTTTACGTGAAAATTTATAAAATCTCCTCGAAGAAATCGTCTATGCTCACCATATTCATTCAGTATATTCACCAGATTATATCTCAACTTTCCATGCAAATCTTACGTGAGCGCGGATTTGATTTCCGCGTCATTTACGCGAAATTCACTTCACCAATATTGCAGAACATTATGAAAGTTTCTACAAACAAAAATATGCATCCATATTCCTTAGTGTACATTAATAAAATATCAATATACTACAACTCACTCTCTCATACGTCTACAACCAATTTACGCAAAATATTATTTCTCAACCAAATTTAACGCTTTCAACGCGTAAATCCTTCTATAACATTCAAATATTCCTTCATACGATAACTAAGGCTTCATTATAAATCCAGTGGCGTATCACTTATACAACTTACATTACGCACACACAAAAAAAATTCTTTTCACGCAAAACACGGTACCTACGTTATCAAAATACTGCTACACGGTGAGACAAAATAACCTTACATTATAGCGATTTTGAAAATTTGTCATTTTAGATGCTGATAGATATTTTTTCGCAGAATCAAGTAACTTTTCTATAATTACTGCGGTTTCTTCAAAATAACCCAAACTTACCTTTTTTAAATGAGACAATTGGTTTTGTTTGTCCACAGTTTTCCAAAAATAGTATAAAACTGTAGTTATTTTCAATATTAAGCTCAAAATTTACATTATTCCAAATTTAAATTTAATAGGTGGTCGAGGCGGAGATAATAAAAATCTTTTTTTCAAAATTTTATGGGGCAACGTACCTATAAAACGTTACAAAACTGGCTTATAAAAAATTTTAAAATTGATCACCATTGTGCCTTAAACAAGTTTCGCACATTGTTCTGATCCGCCTTATTGCATTTAAAACAATAACAGTGCTCAACTGTAGTTCCATAAAAGCACTGTCGGCGTTGCGTAGTTCCGCCAGAGTTTGATATTGGGTTCTATAAGTTTTATTCGTATCCCAATAGAACGAAATCTAAAACTGACAAATCTGGTTATCTGGCTTACAGGACAACTTTGTAAAAAATATACAGGGTGTCCTATTTAAAAAGATAAGTTGTGTTATTTTGAGGAAACGGCAATGATTACACAAAAGTTACTTACACCAATAGATTTTACGTAAAAATATCAGTTCTCTCTTTATTTTTAAGTTACCTGCCAACATAGATACGAGGGGATCCCAAAATGACAAATCAAATCAGAAACGAAGCATGCCATGGAAATTTTGTTTAGTCTATCTTTTGTTTCATCAAAGAGTAGCAGAAGAAGGCGAAAACTGCAACTTCCTATCTCAAATCGTTCTTGAGATAACGCGCAAAACCATTGAAATTGAGACAAACGGTACAGTTTCCGTTTTATGTAGGTCTGAAGACAAATTTATTTCTTGTTAAGTAGGTCACTTGATATTCAACAAGATTCGTGCAAACAAAGTTAGCGTGAAAAACTAAGTTGGAACGCTGCATTAGTTTCGCGTAACGGTGCTACCACACTTGCCCTAGGTTTCCTCGATTTGCTCTAATGCAAAATATGATGAAACAGAGTATAGCAGTCATATTTTCGAGTGAATTTGTTTTTTAAGTACATAAACCTCTGCGTCACTTCTTATTTTATCCTCGAATCAGTAAACTGACTGTAACAATCGAATCGGTAACGTGAATTACCATATTGACATATTGGATAACGCAAATTATTTACATGTAAACTAAACACAGAGCAGCTAAAAGCACATTGGGCGTAATGCTCCTTTAGTAATTTTTGTTCAGTGGTATTTGAATGGAACTTTTAGTAGAAAATTATAATATTAAAAATAAATAATGAAATCTTATTCATTAACTAGTGATTGTTGGAGTAAAGTTTTATTTCAGAAGTAGGTAAATGTAGTCACATCTATTATACGTCGTTGGGTTACAAAAAACTTTCTTCCAGTTGGTAATCAGTGAAATCCCATCGAATTAGAGACAAGAATAAATTACTTTAAATTATCACCTAAACTGACCCCAATAAGGAAGGCAGTAGTAATTCCATGTATTTAATTACAAAGCTCGAGGTGTGGCTGGAGCGCTTTAGCTTTAGGGACAAAAACAGTGATTTCCTTTGCTTTATCGACTGCGAACGGGATTACTATCAAACAAAAAGGTCAAAAAAAGTACACTGTAAATTTAAATACACCTACCTACACATTAATAACCTTCAAACATTGTAATTTTTTTATGACTACACTTAATTTAAGTGTAGGCTTTGTAAGCACTACACGTATAAACTGACAAAGCAAGGATACGCCAAGTCAAATAAAAATAAACATATCAACAATTAAAAATTAAAGTCTTTCTCATTGTACTGATATAATTCGAAATGCCCAGGATCGCTTCCAGAATGAAGCCGAGCTCGTTTCTATAGCGACACCACCCACTTGCATTGCATCCTGCACTTGTTGAAGCTTGCGAAGGGTATTGTTAGTTCGAATAAATTTAATTTACGCTGACGGTTTTTGTGGCACATACCTTGTTTATAAGAAAAATTTGATTAAAAGTTAACAGACAGTGCAAATTAGTTTAATGGAATTGATTTATAGTACGCAGGGTGAAAAAGTTTTTTAACTCTTCAAATTGAGTAGATTTAAGTAAAACGTTTCGAATACGAAACGCGTTTTTGAAATTCTTTACATTTCACCTGAAAACTCTCACAATCAGAATTGGAACCCTTTTGAGGGAAATCTAGTAAATACAGGATTTTTTTTGTTGTATTATTTTTCAATTACACCGGGATCGTTTATGCAAATAAAAAATGTTTTCAATGCATACAAAAAATGGTTATTTACGCTCTCTCATTTTTATACGAAGCGTAAATATTTAGATTTGTCGTAATTTTTAAATGAATTTTTATCATTTGATGAAAAGAAATACGTTAAACTAACAAAATGTATTTAACGCTCTTCCAAAAGAGTAATTCAATACCATGTGCATTATTAAACGGGAGTTTTATTAAAATGGCCTATCATAAACCCTGAATAATTTGTATTTTTTGCGGTTATTATCCATGATTAATGAAAAATCAGTTTTAGTTGTAGTATTGATCATGAAATGAACCTTTTCATTTTCGTTAGTCATCAAGTTTACATCTTAACATCTGAAATAACCTTATGAATATCAGATACCTCAATTAACATTTTCTTGTATGAGTAGTAAAAAATATCCAAATTTAATTGTGATAAATGCGGATTGTGCAGAAATGCAAAAAAATTGCGAGTAATTACATAAAAAAAGCTACATTTATTTGTATACAAGGTAAACGTACGAATTCTTGAAATCAAGCAATTAATTTAATCGATTCTCGACTGGGCAGACTAAACAGTCTGCAGACTTCGATGTTTATAAAAATGTAGAGTTAATAACCGCTGCAGAGACAAAAATAAAAAAAATTTAGAACGATAGTTTTAATTGAAGGTGCGTACAGGCTATTGATATAATATTATCTGCATCTATGAAGTTACATGATCCTTTTAATTGTCCCAAAATTATAAAAATAATATTTGGTGAATGGTTTGACTGTAAATTTACACTATTCTTCGACAAACAAAATACACCCATATACCACAGTAAAATTATGAAAACCACTTGAGCTTTTTGGCCTAAAAATGTTTGCAAACTACCTGTTATCTGCGTGTGCGTGTGTGAATGTGCGTGTGCGGGTGCGTGCGCGTGCGTGTGCGTGTGCGTATGCGAGTTTGTGCGCGGGTGCGTGCGCATGCGCGTGCGCGTCCGCGTGCGAGTGCGAGTGTACGTGTGCATGCTTGCGTGCGAGCATGCGTGCCTGCGTACGTACGTGCGTGTGTGTTTGTGTGTGTGTGCGTGTGTGTGTGTTGTTGTGTCGTGTCGTGTCGTGTCGTGTCGTGTGTGTGCGTGTGCGTGTGCGTGTGTGTGTGTGTCGTGTGTGTGTGTACTACGTATGTACGTGTGTGTGTGTGTTTTGTGTTTGTGTTGTGTGTGTGTAGTGTGTGTGTGTGTGTGTTGTGTGTGTGTGTGTGTGTGTGTGTGTGTGTTGTGTGTTGTGTGTGTGTGTGTGTGTGTGTGTGTGTGTGTGTGTGTGTGTGTGTGTGTGTGTGTGTGTGTGTGTGTGTGTGTGTTGTGTGTGTTTGTGTGTGTGTGTTTTGTGTTGTGTGTTGTTTATTTTTATGTTGTATGTTGTTGTGTGTATTGTTGTATGTGTGTTTATGTATTATTATGTGTATTGTTGTATGTGTGTTTGTGTGTGTGTGTGTGTGTGTGTGTGTGTTGTGTGTTGTGTGTTGTTTGTGTGTGTGTGTGTGTGTGTGTGTGTGTGTGTGTTGTGTGTGTGTGTTGTGTGTGTGTGTGTTGTGTGTTGTGTGTTGTGTGTTGTGAATGTTGTGTTGTTGTGTTGTGTGTTGTGTAGTTGTGTTGTGTGTTTGTGTGTTGTGTGTTGTGTGTTTGTTTGTGTTGTGTGTTGTGTTGTGTGTGTGTGTGTGTGTGTGTGTGTTGTGTGTGTGTGTTGTGTGTGTGTGTGTGTGTGTGTGTGTTTGTGTGTGTGTGTGCGTGCGTACTACGTCATGTTCGTGTATGCAGTGTGTATGTCTG
Source organism: Vesta saturnalis (assembly GCA_036346205.1). Taxonomy (NCBI): domain Eukaryota; kingdom Metazoa; phylum Arthropoda; class Insecta; order Coleoptera; family Lampyridae; genus Vesta; species Vesta saturnalis. The sequence goes on from JARFJB010000417.1 coordinate 3,682,959, forward strand.
TGTGTTAAGAAGGCAAACACATTTGCTCTAATCAAACTATGACACGCGTTTTGCACGTTGCCATAAACGAACATAGCTCACTGTCGTAACATGTACTTGTTTGAAGAATTGATGGTTAATTTCTGCGTCTGCGTCTGCGTGCGTGTGTGTGCGTGTCTGTGTGCGTGTGCGTGTGCGAGGTCGTGAGTAGGTGCGTACGCATGCGCGTTCGCGTGTTATGCGCGTGCGCATTGCGTGCGAGTGTACGTGTGTGCGTGCTTGCGCGTGCTGTGTGCGTGCGCGCGTGCCAGATGTGTGCGTGTGTTTTGTGTGTGCGTTGTGCGTGTGCGTGTGCTGCGTGGTGTGTGTGTGCGTGTGCGTGTGCGTGTCGTGTGCTGGTGTATGTGCGTGTGTGTCGCAGATGCTGTGTGGTGGCGCGCTTGTGTTGTGTGTGTGTTGTGTGTGTGTGTGTGTGTTTTTAACATTTTAATTAATGCTATATCAAAGTTCAGCGGTAGTGATTCGGTACCTTTTCGAAATTATGAATTTAATCTAAAAACTTTTATTAATGTAACTACTGTTGATACCTTTCTTTAAATTATTTCAGTCGAAACTACTTAACCCATTCGCAGTTATCTTCAGCTCCCTCCAATGGCGTAGCTTTATTCTTAATTTATAAATGAGATTTCTTTTATGTGTATGAATAGCGTTTACTAATTGATTGTATATTACACTTTTCAGTCAAAAACATAAATATTGAAAATAAAATAGTTCTCGATTCAGAAAATAAAAGAAAAAATGTAATTTCGGAAAATGCATCATTTCATCTATGGAAGGGAAGTACAGTGGGTAGCAAAAAAGAGAGAATTCCGTTGAGCGCCATACACTATATATCCCCTCAAGTTGGAAATCGAACACACAACGAAAATTATGTTCATAATGATTGTATACTACAATCAGAATATAAAACAATAGAAAGTATAAACTAAATCAAGTATCAACGGCGCACACTGCACCAATCTTTTATTACAGACTTAAAATTTTTTATTAATTTTATTAAATACATAAATAAAAAGTTTACCTCGAGTATGATAAATAAACTTTTTATTTATGTATTTAACAAAATTAATAATAATTCTTAAATTACATATTTACCTTTGAACTTATTTGAAAATTTGTATTAAATTAAGATAAATTAAATTTTATTACAAATAATTATAAAATAAAGTCAATTAATCAAAATGTTCATGTTTTCCCACGAAAATAAATGTAATTTAGAAATAATATTAGCGTAAGTAATAGAAAAGGAAACAACATTTTTAATAATGAAAAACGGTAATTGCGGGTCTAGTGATCTCAACAAGTCCGCCTCAAAACCCTTAACTAACCTTACCTACTGTAATATGTAGCAATACAGAAAATACATAAACAAAAGGAGAAAATAAAATACCTGTTTTGGCCTGAACATTGATATACCGGAATTGGTATTAAACCGTTTTTTTTCAAAGTTTAACCAATACAGTACCTGTTTTTTTTTTTGCTTGGATTTTGGATATGGCCCACATCCAAACAAAAAAACAAAGATATGAAATTTTAAATTTTCACTATTCTTCCACATGATTAAAATATTTAGATTTTAGGTTTAAATGGTGTATTTGTATGTTTATAATTATATAAGTCGGCACTACCGTTGTGAACCTCTTCCATGTATACGGATCCCTACCTGCACGCAGGTAGGGCATACCGCTGACGAGTGTCCTACCCGCTCCATACGTTGCCCCAAATGTGGCGAAGGTCACAGATCCTCTTCCTGAAAATCAACCCAAAGTGCAACAACTACGGGGAAGCACACCCTTCCTACTCCTTTAAGTACCGGAAGCGACGGGAACCTCCCAGTTCCCCGTCGAAGAAGACAATCCTTGAACCCATCCTGTCTTCCGAAGAGTCCGACTTGGAAAACACCGAACACCTTAAGCCCAGTACTGACACCGAGCCCTTCTCCATTAAAAACTTGTCCTCACCTACACCCTTCTCAGCATGTTTCCCGACCGGCGAAATAGGGTCATTCGTGTCCTAGATTCGCTATCCCGATCCTACTTCCAACAGAGTACCGGTGTCTGAGTATCCGGCACGTGGACGGAGGTGTCCGTAATCCGAATACCTAACTCCTAAATCCCTCCAAAATGGATATCCTCGCAGGGACCAAAATGCCAGGGGCGTTCGTCGGAGACACTCCGTACTTAAAAACCTCTTACACGAACATAACATACACATTCTATCCATCACGGAAACAAAGCTCACAAACAGATGCACACTTAACTTTAAGACATATATTGAACAGGTGGTAGGCATGTATACTCCATGCCAGCCGGGGAAGTACCACCACCCTTACTATGGGCTCCTTAATATTGGGTCTTCGATTTTCTGAGCTCAGTAAGGGCTGCCGGTTACCTTTCCCATCATCCTTAATCTATCCTTATTCTTCCTTCTCGCCCTCACTGTCTTCCTATCGGATTAAAAGTCCCAAATTAAAAAATAAGATGGCTGTGGTTTCTAGGGTTATAAATTCCGGACGTAAAATCCTGCCCTATTTGGATGTCCGGAAGGGCAGGGCCCAAGCGACCTTGGTCATCGAAAGTATCAACCTTCTGATTCACTTCTGCAACATCCGCGGTATCAGGTTTAATCCTAATGCTATTCACCAACATCTTGAACAATTACAACTTGATATTTTGTTTCTATCTGAAACACAAGTCTCCTCTGAAAGCTCCGAGTCACCCGACTTGCAATTTCCTCAATACCACCTTCACTCTAACTTTCGATATAAAGGAGGTGTATGTGCCTACATCAATAACAGAATTGCTTGCAAGAGGGTTTCTTCCTTAGAAAATAAAAATTTTGACGTGATTTGGTTTAAACATTCTGGTCCTAATTTTGTGAAATTCTACTGTTGCATTTATAGGTCTCCTAATGACAGCAACTTTCAAGACTTCTTCGATTACCTTAGTATGAAAGTTGACTATCTCCTGTCTCAGTTTCCATCTTGCGATATCTCATTTGTAGGCGATTTCAATGTTCATAACTCTAATTGGCTTCAGTTTTCATCTACTACAAATCCTGCTGGTCATAGTGCAGAAACATTTGCTATTTCATGTGATCTCACACAAATGATTTCTGAACCCACAAGAATCCCTGATAACCCTAACCATACTCCACATCTTCTAGATCTCTTCCTTACATCAAACCATCTTGTTTATAAAACTTCCGTTCTTTCGCCTTTAGGTCTTTCCGACCATTGTCTAATAAAATCATTTCTACTGTACCTAATTCCACCGTTGTTCGCAAAACCGATAGAACCTTGTGGTGTTTTAAGTCAGCTCGATGGAGTGATTTACGGGATTTCTTTGCAACCTTTCCATGGCGTGAATATTGTTTTAAGTCGTCCTCTTCTTCGGACATCGCTCTTTCAGTATCTGAAGTCATCCTCATGGGAATGGAGTTATACATTCCCAAAAACAGTACCGTATAGGTTATTCACGTTCCCAACCCTGGTTCAATAAGGCTTGTGCTGATGCAATATCTTTAAAAATAAATGTTACAGTAAATGGAAATCTAATAAATCGGTCGACAGTCATGTAGAATACGTTGGTGCTAGAAATATCTGCAAAAGTGTCATCACTAAAACTAAAAAGTTGTTCGAACAACGAAAATGCAATGAACTAGCTACATCTCCTTTAGGCAGTCGTAAATTTTGGTCTTTAGCTAAAGCCATTAGTAAAAACTTTGGAACATCTTCATTTCCCCCCCTGACGTCTATTGACGGATCGGTAGTTGCTGATTCTGTAGACAAAGCCAACGTTTTTGTGGATTTGTTTGCATCAAACTCGTGTCTCAATGATTCTGGAAAAGATGTGCCCCTAGTCAACTCTTCTTCATACTATGAAACCAATTCATTTTCGGTACAAGCTCTTGGAATCGATCATCAGTAGGCTTGATCTCAATAAGGCGACTGGCCCAGACGGTATCCCAGCTATTGTCTTAAAGAAATGTTCCCCGAACTAGTACCAGTCTATCTAAGCTCTATACGATCTCTATGTCTTCTGGGAATTCCCTTCATCATGGAAGTTAGCAAATGTTCAACCTATTCCCAAAAAGGCGATAAGACCGATCCCTCAAATTACCGACCAATTGCCATCACTTCCATTTTGTCTAAAATCATGGAAAAAGCATCAATCAGCAACTGCTCACGTTCCTTGAAACCAACAAACTTCTTAGTGACCACCAATATGGGTTTAGGCAAAGTCGTTCAACAGGTGATCTTCTTTCATATGTGACCCAAGTTTGGAACAATACAGTAGAGCAGTCCGGTGAAACAGTTGTAGTCGCTTTAGATATCTCAAAGGCATTTGACCAAGTTTGGCATAAGTGTTTACTTGCCAAACTCACCTCGTTTGGGTTAAATGATACGCTCATCAACTGGGTTTCTAGTTTCCTTGATAAGAGACGAATACGTGTCGTAGTTGATGGCTTTTTTTCAAAAGAAGTTAGCATTAATGCGGGCGTAGCACAGGGATCCGTTATAACGCCTCTACTGTACATAAATGACCTTATTTCTTCAACAACTAACCCCATCCATTGCTTTGCTGACGATAGCACTCTTCACTGTAGTTCATCTCAGTCTACTCATAGTGATAATCCACCTTCTATGACAAATCAAGAAATTAAAGCTGAAATGGCAAATTCAATCAACAAAGACATTCAACGTATTCTTGAATGGGGAAGCAATAATCCAGTTAAATTTAATGCTAACAAAACTCAATGTTGCCTTATGTCCGCCAAAAAAGATCGATCATTTCCTGTTGTAAGTATGAATGGCTCAGTTCTTAAGTTTTCAGACTCTGTTTGGTATGACTTAATCCTTAAATCTATCATGGGTTGATCATCTTCTGTCAGCTACCAAAACAGCTGCTCGTAAAATAGGCTTTTGTACAGATCTAAGCAGTACTTTACCTCTCGACAACTCCTTCTGCTGTATAAGGCCCAAATTCGGCCTCATCTGGAATATAATTCTCACCTCTGGGTTAGTGCTCCCCAATACGCTCTCGATATCGTTGATCGTATTCAAAAGAGAGCGATTAAGCTTATAAATGTCCCGTCCTTAACTACTCACATACAGTCCCTTGAGAATAGAAGGATGGTTTCAGTCATTTCTTTGTATTATCGTTATTACAACGGCTATTGTGCTGCTGAATTATATTCTTTGATACCATCTCGGGCTATCTTTGCGAGAAACACTCGGTTCGCTCATTCACATCATCAGTATGCAGTACAAATCTCCACTTGTACCAAACAGACGCAATCCACATTTTTCAACACGGCTTCTAAACTCTGGAATGATCTCCCTAGTTCCTGTTTTTTTCTTACTTATGATATGAGAAAATTTAAGGTAGCTGTTCATAGGCATCTATTGGCAATTCATTATCCCTCTATCCATCCTCCTAAGTGTTCCTGAGTGCTTTAGCACGATAGGCTAAATTTGGCCTGTTCAGGTCCAACGGTCGAAGTAACAGTGAAAAATGTCAATAATCAAATAACAAATTTAAAAATGTTTAATCCAAGTTATGATATAATTGTAAAGTTGTGAAAACTTTAATTTGAATATTCTGATAAGGAAACACTTTACATAACAGAAACTTCATCGAATTAAAATAATCCAGCTCACAATCTTAACAAAAAATCAGGTTTGTTAATAAATGCAAGTGACATTTACCGTGAAAACAATTTGTACATTTTACATAATTTTAATTTCAGCGATTGATAATTATATAGACTATTTTATATATTGAAAAACGAATTTAGGTTTTATTCGTTTGATTTTTCAACAATCTAAATTCAGATCTAATCAATTCTCGCCAAATACATATGTACCTGACAAAAGAAGGATACGTACTAAAGTGATTGACAGATAACAAACATGTTCTATCGATCAATAGCTTAAAAATATTCATGGCACTTTGCTATATACAAAAACTACAGGAAGTTTTTTGATTACCCGGTAATATAACAGTTTTATAAACGTATAAATCCAACTATGGATTGCAATTTTGTTACAAAATAACTAGATTGTTAATAAATTAAATATTGTTAAACTGTCTTGAAGATGACAAATCAGAACACCATCCAACGGTCGAAGGCTAACAGTGAAAAATGTCATAATCAAATAACAAATTTAACAAAATTTAATCAAGTTATGATATAATTGTAAAGTTGTGAAAAACTTTAATTTGAAATTGATAAAAACATTTACAAACAGAAACTTCAAATCAATTAAAATAATCCAGTCAAATCTAACAAAAAAATAGGTTTGTTAATAAATGCAAGTGACATTTTACCGTGAAAACACAATGTAGTACATTTTACATAATTTTAATTTCAACGACTTTGATAAATTATAGTGCTAATTTAATATATCATTGATAAAGGATTTACTTCCGCGTCTAGGGATAAACAGCAAAAAACCTAGACATATCAAATGGAAAAATTAAAATTAAGACGTACCATTGGGCCTTTTTTAATTATAAGATGCTAAAACCTACTTAAACTAAGGTTTTCTTCCTCTCTATTGAGTTATTAGGATGTTTATTTATCTCTATAGCTTCACATCGTAAACTAACATAATCATCAGTTCATTTTGACAATATTTCGTTATTATCAAATCGAATGTCATGATTTAAATTATTTAAAGCGTGCTCAGCTACCTCAGATGTCTCTGGCGGACCTAATCTACAAAATCTCACATGTTCTTTACGTCTTGCATCAAAGTTACCGTTTGTGGTTCCAATGTATACTTTTCCACAAACAAGATAACTTATACACTTCGGAAGATAATGATAAATTTATTACGTGAAGGCAATTAGACAAAAATTGCACACATTCGTCATGAAAACAAAACATGGCATTAACTTATTAATTAAGAAAATTCAACTATACAATTACTATATTTGACTACAAAGTAATTGTGATATATTACAATAATGTTTAACTTCAAGGTACTGCCTTAGGGTCTTTTTGAATGTTTAATAGGGATGGTTTTTAAAAGTGTTTGAGAGATGGTTGTAAATTTTAATTGGCGTACAAAGTGGGCTATTCGCTGTGATGCCTAATCTGCACTGTGGTAAATGAATGAAATCAGTTCTAGTATTGTATGTATGTGAAATATTGTTTGCCGCTTTAAAGTAGACTTCAGTTTATGAACGTAACTTTCAGCTTCAAGAATATATAGAGAAGTAATTGTAAGTATGTTTAGTTGAATGATAAGTGGTTTGCAAGACGTTTTGGACGAAACTTTACTAATAACTCAAATGTAACGTTTTTGTAAAAGTAGTAAGTTGTAAGAATGAGGACTACAACCCCAAATGACTATACCATATCTAAGTCGTGATTCAATTTCGGCGTAGTAGACCATCTTTAACGTGCAAATGGTTACAGTATCTCTGAGGTATCTGATTTTAAATATTGATTTTGAAATCTTTGGGTTAAAGATAAAATATGTTGTTTCCATTTTAAGTTTTGCGTGAAAGTAATATCTAATATTTGTAAAAATTCCGTACATTCAATTGAGGAGTCATCAGTTAAAATATTAATATCATGATTCATATTCTCAATAGAGTGCAGATTGATGTCATCTGCATATAGAGTAACGAAGCAGTTTAATAAGTAAAAACGAGGTCATTTATATACAAGTTAAATAGTAATGGAGAGAAAATTGCTCCTTGTGGAACACCAATTGAAATTGGTAGAGCATCTGAAAAAACTACCGTTTATTGTGATTTATGGCTGAGCATATGCGTACAACTTTAGATCTATTGGATAAGTACAAAATAAACCATTGAAGTGGTGTACCTCTTACTCTCAACTATTCTAATATTAGAATTAAAATTTCGTGATCGACACAGTTTTTATTACTTACTGAATTGAATATTTTCCAAGTAGCTTTTAGCGTTATGTATGGTTAAGCTGTAATAGTTGCTTTTAGCCTGGTTTACTAGATTAGCATGATTTTTTTTCATAGTACTTTTTAATGTGGGATATCGTTTTTGTAAAACGTTCATGTAGTTAATTTGTTTACTAGAGTCCCGTATCTCAGGCGTAGTCCATGCTTTAGATTTAGTATTATGTCGGTAGGTCTTTAATGGAAAACATATATTATAATAGTGTTGTAGAATATCGAGAAATTTATTAAATTTATCTTCTACGTCACATGAAAAATAAATATCGTGCCACGTTTCTTTTGTTAAATACGATAAAAAAAGTATAATATTGGACTTGGAAAAGAACCCTTTGGAATTAACATTTGTTTTTAATAAACAACATTTGGTAGATAAGTTGATATTTTGATTAGTCTGTGAATCGAAAAGTGAAGGTCCTTAACTTCACATTCTAAAGGTAAAGGCACATTGGTACAAACATAGCATAGTAAATATGGGGTTAGAAAGTTTTCCTACCCTCGTGGGTTTATTTACAATTCCATTTAAACTAAATGGCAACAGTGGGTCTTTCAGTTGCGTGTACTTTCCATCAGTACACCCAAAATTTACATTGAAGTCACCAATAAGAAATATTGGCACTGATGAATCTTACAATTCATCAGAATAATGGTCATACTTCAAATAATGCAGAAACTTAATACATGGTCTAATAACTGTATTCAAATAAAATGCAGAAAACTTTTTATAATTACTTGCTCAAAAAAGGTGATAATGGGTTTGAAACATCTTTAGGTGACGTTAAATGTTATTTCAAAACCTTACATGTATTACTACTGATGAAAATAACTGTTTAGATTTGTATAACATAAGTACAAATATACACCATTAAAAAAACCTAAAAAGCTAAGTATTTTAATATTTAATTTATTAAAGATCTAGCTATTATTTATTAAAATAAGATTAGATTACATACTTGGCTTTATACGTTTATCAAACAGTTATATTAATAGCAGGTTTATATTTCGTCTTCATATTTCATAAATTTATTTCGACATTTAGGTTAAAGGTGGGGAATTCCGGCCCCCTAAGCTGTTTTGTCGATAATATCCTTAATGTTCATACAGTATTGACGGAAATCGGGTAAATGAAAGCTTATAGCCCATCCAAGGAAACGTATATTACAAAAAATTATTTTCAAAAATAAAAATGTTACAAATCGTTAAAAAAAATACATAGTGGTCGCCATTACCCGACACGATTGAGTAATGGCGGCCGGATCCGCCATTGCCCGCGACTTGTCTTTATACCTTTTTTTAAGAGCAGAAATCACAAAAGTTCCGCGTTTAGTATCGTCACATACATCGTGAGCCCACTGACCACACACACAGCATTGCAGCCCCAGCTCCCATGCTTTACAATATCACCGCATATTATGCATATGTCTTCCTTCACTTCTTTTTTACTTGAATCACTGACATCCTCATTTTCTGAATCTTGCTCTTGTGTCACCACCACCGGCTGCTTGGTTCTTTTCTGGTTTACTCTTGTTTCAGTAGTGTCGGATGTTCCTGGTTGATGTGTATCATCGCCTACAAGTTTGCGTTTCGTTCCTTTATTTTTTGCATCGTCTTTCATCTTCTTCTTTAGTTGAAGTTGTTTCTTTTCCTCTTTCTCGTCTAAAATTGACTTCATAGGAGTAGATGTGAATATCTCGGAATGTTGTTTCCTACTGGCTTATTTTTTTTTCTTTTCTGCCTGTATTCCTGATGGCCCAGGTAATGGTATCACACCAGAAAATGAAACTCCAGATGGTTTCTGAACATTTTCTTCACCTTCGTCATTGGTCTCGTTCAAATACACTATTGCCGTACTTTCATTCTGAACATTTCCAGCTTCATTAGTATTCGTCAGCTGCCTGTGCTGGAGTAAAGGAGTCAGCAAAAGCAAAATCTTCATTGTTGAAAGGGTCGGGATTCATGGGAATATTCAAGCTTCTTGGAAGCCTTTAATTGCCTATCCCTTTCATTGGTAGTGATCCTTTCCCCGGCATAACTCTTCAAATAGCTAGAACACTCTGTATTGTAAGCTGTTTTTAATGAAAAGTAAAAGTATAACAATGTTTGCAGGCGGTGTGATGTGTGTGGCGGTATAGTTACGATGATAATTCCATTTTCCTTACAGAACGTGTAGGCCTGTAGCGTGTAGTGAGTAGCATGGTTATCTGTCAGCAGCAACACAGCATCTTCTTTGATTGATTTGACGTATTTTGAAAATGATACAGCCATTGCATGAACATATTTTCAATTATCCATCCATTGTCAGAACAGCAATAGAGTGCACTAGGTAGACCATTTCTCTTCAGTTGCGCATGCAACCTTTTACGCGCATAAATAAATAATGGAGGAACATAAATTCCTGAAGCACACATTATAGTTGTTGTTTGTCCCCTTTCGTCACTGGTTATAAACTCTACTCTTTTTACCCTCTTTCTGCATATATTTTTACTGGTTTATGAACCGTTGTGATGCCAGTTTCATCAGCATTAAGGATTTTCGTGGGTGAAAATTTATATTTTTCCATCACCCTATCCAAAATTTTCGTAAAAGCGAGGCATTTAATAGAGGTAAAGTACCTCTATTAAATGCAGAGATTCTATTAATACTGCTTGTTTCCGGTTTTTTCAGACGAATGTTTTGATTTTTATTAAGAAATCCTTGTAGTCATCCTTTACCAGGAGATTGGTTATTTTCCGAAAATGGATTATCTGTGTTATTTTTTGTTGCGTAGGTAAACGCGCATCGTTTAATTTCATCGAGCGAGATCCCATGAAAGACTTTATTGAAAGACTTTATAAAGTTTGACAACTTGCTTCACAAGAAGCTCTTCATCGGCTTTGGTAAATACCGACTGACGTCCCAATCGAGAGCCCGAAGTGTTTTCAAAGTGCTCCGAGCAATTCCAAATGTTTTGGAAACCTCTTTCGTACTTCTACCATTACAGATGACATTTAATGCAGCATGCAATTGCTCGGAAGCCCATGCGGCTTTCACCGTTTTTCTAGTGTATTTACTTGGCATACTTCAATCTTCTTCAATCTACCTAAGACAGCCAAAATAAGGAAAAAGGCAATTATAGGTGATAGATGCGGGTAATACCGACAGACCGGCATTACCGGAACAGAGCAAGCCGGATTACCCGAAACTAACCTATACCACGTGTTTGTATGCGTGCCGTATATTTTGTGATCAAAACCTCAATCTGTTTATATCGACGTATAGAGTAGGAAATTTGCAATATAAAGCATATTTACCCGGATTATAAAAGTTAGTAAGCAAAAATTTTACGTATCTCCTAAAAATCTCAAATTACGTTTAGCCAAGTTACAAACCACTCAAGCGGTTGGCAGTCGCAGAATTTTAAGCACACATTTCACTGTAACAGGTGGCGCAGTTTGTTTCCTCGCCTAAAAATTGATTTAAAATGGAAATACCTAGTGGCCGGTATTACTCTTCTGGCCGGCATTCCCCACCTTTACCCTAAATTAATTCTTAAAGCTATTACCATTCATTGAGTACGATAAGTTTTATTGCTTATCGAAACGTTTAAATTATATAAAGGATAATTAAAAATACACCATTTAATACCCAAAAGATAGGTATCTTAGTTAAACCTCGATAAAAACTATTGGTTCACAGAGTTTACCGTAATGGTTTATAAAATAAATAAATAAAAATTGAATCGTTTGGTCGCTAATAAATACCAGCAAGTCCGGTGAGGGGCGCGAAACCAGGAATCGCGTATAGAGCAGTATGGTTGAAACGCGTGGTGTGATTGAAAGGTAGGTAAGAAAGAAAAAATTGTACATGTATATGTACACTTTTAAGATTCATACAGTAATTATACGATCCATTATTTATACATATATATCTATTATGTCCTGACGGTAGACATAACTGTCCGGTAGTAGGACGATACCGTTAGTAGGGAATGCTACATCGTCCGGGGCACGATTTGGCCAGTAACCGGTCTGCTCGCTAGGGTATTACTCAAGAGAACAATACAATTGCCTCGGATCGACCTGGCTACAAGGGGCGGTCAAGGTCGAAACAGACAGGCCCCGTTGTTGACGACTGTGCAAGGAATGAATGGCGAGTCGGTACGTGGAATGTTAGAGGTATGCATGGTGAAGAATTTGAAATTTCGAATGTAATGTATGAAAGACACCTTGATATTCTGTGTATCGGAGACAAAGCGCAAAGGAAAGGATGCTGTGGAGATGGAGGATGGCAACCTGGCACTATGGTCAGGAGTTGAGACGGAATGTGCGCAAAAGGAGTTGGGGTGATCATAAGTGAAAGAGCGAAAAGATGTGTTAAACAGTACGAATTGGTATCTCCCCGGGTAATATCGGTTAGAATGAAAGTGGAGTTTCGAAGAATTTTTCTTATTGCATGCTATGCACCGGTGAATGGAGAAAGAGACCAGGAGCGTGAGAACTTCTGGAATGAAGTGGAGAACGTGTTGAACGTATGTAAGCCAAACGAAAGAGTGATTATATTGGGGGATATGAACGGATGGGTGGGTGTACAGAAAGAACATAGTGAACGCGTTCTAGGAAAGTTCGTAGACCAAAGAATTAACGAGAATGGTGAACATCTGTGTGGAGAGAAGCCTGTTTGTATCCAATACTTGGTTTAAACATAAAAATGTGCATATGTATACATGGCAAAGAGGTGAATCTAAAAGTATGATAGACTTGATAGTGTATGATGAACGGCTTAGAAACCTGGTGAAAGACACAAAAGTAATGCGCGGAGCGGAGTGTGGATCGGACCACTTTTGGTTGTATCGAGAGTGTGTTTAGGGAAAAGTGGGCGTGGAGAAGGAAAGCAAAAGTAGTGCGAACGTCCAGAATTAGGGTTGACAAACTAGTGGATAATGGGGCGAGAATGAACTACGCAGATACTGTGAATAAAGAGTTGAATGTGAATGAAGCAGTGTGGAACGAACAAATAAAAGACACTGACGTTGAAAGTGCATGGATAAGCTTGAAAAACTCTGTTGTCAATTGTGCCGTGCGAATATGTGGAAGAGTGATTGTAGGTAGACAGAAAAATGTGCTTGGTGGAATGAGTCGGTAAAAAGGCAGTAAGTAAGAAAAAGATGCGTATATGGCAATGATAGCTGCAAAAATGAGACTGAGAAGAAACGGTTGTATGAGGTGTACAGATTAAGAAACAAAGAAGCGAAGGAGGCAGTGAGAATAAGTAAAGAGGAAGTGATGGCGTGGAAGGAGAGAAATGCAGAATGATTTTGAGGGAAACAAAAACTCTTCTGGAAATGGGTCAAAAATACAAAACATGGCCCAAAACAGAACGCTGCAGGAGGGGTGAATGTTAGAAAAGAAATAGTATGGGACGATTGTGAAGTGAGGAAATGCTGGCAAGAATATTTCGGAAAGCTGTACAGTAGTGAGGAACGTAAGACTGAAGTGTTAAATAAGGAGAATACAGAAGAAATGATGAATGAAACTGAGAAGGATATTGGAATAAATGAGATAGAGAAACGGTAGGAAGGTTGAAAAACGGAAGGGAGCAGGCGTAGATGAAATCACTGGTGAAATGCTAAAGTATGGTGGTGCAAAGCTTATACGAAGATTGAGTGAATTATTCAATGTATGCCTTATGTGTGGAAAAGTGCCGAGTGATTGGAAGAGCGCGATCATTGTACCATTGTATAAGGGTAAGGGGAACAAGAGTGATTGTAAGACCTACAGAGGAATAAGCTTGCTCAGCGTACCTGGTAAAGTATTTGGAAGAATACTGATTGATAGAGTACGAGAAACTACACAATCTAAGATGTGGGATGTGCAAGGTGGCTTCATTCCAGGGAGAGGATGTGTCGATCAGATGGTTGCTCACCAGCAGGTGATCGAAAAGTGTTTAAACGTAAAAAGGAAGTTGTACTGTGCCTTTGTAGATCTGGAGAAAGCATGTGACAGAGTGAATAGAGAGAAGCTGTGGGAAATATTCAATGAATATGGCGTAAATATTGGTCTAATAAATGGAATAAGGGCAGTATACAACGGTAGTCGGGCATGTGTTAGGGTGAGAGGAGGTGTGAGTGAATACTTTAATATTGAGCAAGGACAAGGCTGTGTGATGTCACCGTGGTTGTTCAATGTATACATGGATAAATGTCTTAGACAAGCATGTAACGATACAAATGGTGTAATGGTTGGTGACGTAAATGTACGAATCCTGGTGTATGCAGATGACACAGTCTTATTAAGTGACAGTGCGGATGAGCTGCAAACCGCTCTGAGGAAGTTTGATACAGTCTGTGAGAGCATGGACCTAAAGGTAGAACAAAATTAAGATTGTGGTGTTCAATCGGGAAGGTGGAAAGGAGAGTTGAGTATCTACTCTGCAAGATGAAATTATGGAGCAAGTGGACGAGCTGGTATATCTCGGTAGAATGTTTACTGCAGATGGTACAATTGAGAGCGAGATTGGACGAAGGGTCAATGCTGGAAGGAAAGTGATTGGAAGTATGTGGACGATAATGAGAAATGAAAGCATGAGCCTAGCTGCGAGACGAGCAATCTATAATGGCGTATTCGTCCCATCAGTACTGTATGGAAGTGAGACATGGGTATGTCAAAAAGCACGAAAGAAAAATAAATGCGTGGGTATGAGATTTTGAGAAGCGCATGTGGTAAAACGAGAAGGGACAAGATAAAAATGAATGCATAATGAGGGAGTGTGGTGAGGAAAAGACGATGATGGATAGATATAAAGTTGTACATTACGTTGGTTTGGTCACATTGAGAGAATGAACAACGCAAGATTAATATGTGGGTGAGGTTAGGGAAAGGCCGGTCCGCGTAAAACTTGGCTGAATGTAGTAGAATCTATGATAAAGAAAAGAAAGATAAGGAGTTCTAAAAACAAAAGGGCATGCCAGAGACTATGTATGAATCTTGCGGAAGCTAGGGAGGTATGCATGGCGAAATATTGTGAATGAAAAATAAATAAGAGGCAGGGATTGTTTTGCCTACCCCGCAAGGGAATGGCGTGAAGGTTAAGTAAGTAAGTATATATGTAGTATAAACTCATAATGGAAATGATTTTATGTCGAACCATGATTGGACGAATATACCTTTTTCACAAAAATTTATTCCAGATATCATTTAAGAGTTTGGCATGTAGCTGGTGATTAGAATTTTATTGTAAGGCAAAATTTACACATACGTGACTAACTAATCATAAACATAAGATGAAACCTTTTTGGACTGTTTTACATTTTCATATAATCATGCAAGATTTCAACGATCAGTTTAAAAGTTAATTAATATTGATGCTGTTTTATTAATGGTATGCAATCAAGATTTAGAATTAAGGCACTTTATAGTGAATCAGACCAGTAAGTTTTTTTTAATAAACAAGGGGATGTGGACTATAGCAGTAAAATAAAATGGTAAGAATTTTATATAGACATATCGCTATATCAATGCAATTATCAAAATTTCTGACAAATCGAAATTAATTGCATTCTAGTACCAGGTTGTACCCGTGCTATACTGCAATAAAGGATATTCAATCAAACTTGTGACAAGAAATATAAGGGGGTTTAAACCATCCCTTACACGTTAGCGTGCATTGTTGATTAATACAATGTATACATACCCGTCCAGATAATGAAGTAGTTCATTAAAAAACAATTAAGGGCCTTATTTATAATAATGTACTGTACTGCAATAATTTGAGAATGCATTCATGCAATTAACAAGTTTGAGTACAAAGCTTAATTCTGTATCTAAATAGTACGGTATATTGGGTGCTCCGTCGCTAATTAATATACGACCATCATAGCTTCATTAGATTTAGACGTGATTGATGCCAATTAGAGTCGATAATTCAACGTTACGATATGTTAATGGGGCGTTTACAACTGACAATCATACAAGAATACAAATGCGTGGATGAAAAGCCGCTAAGGTTAATTTAATCGACTAGAAACCTACAAGGGAATTAATATGAAAATTGAGTAGGTGGGTTTTCATCTAATTCATGTGATGTTATGAAACGTTCTGATGAAAAGTTACTTGCAACTTTTGCAATGCACGCAAAGCTGCAATGATATTTTTAGTAAATGTTTCTCATAATTAAGAGATATACTATTAATGAGAACATTTGTATTCCGTAGGCAAATATATTTACTCGAGTACAATTAATTATGCAGGAAGAGGAATGCGAAATGCATAAAATACATAAGATTACAAAGGCAGGGAAGAATAATTAAGCTGGGCGTTTCCGTACTGTGTTACCACCACCGCGACTAATTCATCCCAACACAAGGGACTCATTGTATCACACGATGAATATCATTACTTATTATTGTTGTAATTGTTAGACGAAGATCTCTTACAAACTAAAAACCTTAAATCGGTAAGATCAGTAATCTTCCAAGCGAATTGAATATTTAATATATATTTCAGCCCCAACAAAATTATTATTATACCTTCAAGCTTAAGCTCAACACATTGTCATTTACTGTAGAAAACCTTGTAAGCTTCCGGGGATTTTATATGAATAAAATATTATACTTTACGAAATAAGTAAATAAAATTTATAAGGAAAGCAGATGCTCTTGTCAGGAATGTTCATGGGATACGGTGCCACATTTCCGGCATTACACCTATTTTTCACTTTTTCGTATCCGTTAGATGACGTACCTAACGAGTAGTTTTATGTTTACCTCGCATTTGGGTTTGAAAACTTATGCCGTGCCACAAAACTTTTCTTTTCCATTTTTATATGATGCTTTAAATTTCCACTATACAATGTAAACGTTCAATTACCTCCACGACCTCCACTGATGGATATACAATATTTTGTGTTGTAATTTACAATAAATCATATCCATTTGATACTTCACTTATCTACTTTTTCACAGTAACATCTGCATTAGTATTTTTATTATTTTATATGAATGAAACGACAAAACGCAAAATTTACATATAAAATGACAAATTTCATCTCTGATATAATACAAAATAAATGATATACGAAATTGTACATAACACTATGGAAATAGAAATACACGTGTAATTTTGAAACATTTTCAAATGCTTAACTGTGAGAAGCTGATATATTAAAATTCAATTATACAATGTGCAGTATTTTAACTAAGCGATCAAAAAATGCTCAAAGCCGTTCGGTAGTGTCTGTCATGGAGTAAAAAATCATTCAACGGTAGTGTATAGGAAACCCCACCCATTTTAACTCTGCCATTTTAAACAACAATCCCTGCTGCTTTTGAAAAATGCTTTTCATTCATACCATACAAATGCAGATTAGGGTAAAGTGTTCAAAACTTATGTGATAAATTCGTGCAGTAAGTAAATTACAATAAAATATTTCTTATGTTAGATTAATTAATATGTGTAATACCAAGAAAATGTTTGAAATTCCTTCTTGACTATCATCTCATTACCTAGGTCCTACTTCTGTCAGAGAAACTTAGTATCCAGAAGTTTTTGGTCTTACTAAAAATTTAAAAAAATGGTGTATACGTTAGCTGATAGGGTTAAAATTATTTTTAGTTATGGTTCTGATGATCGAACTGAGCTAAGGGCAGTCATATCATAAATATCATAAATTGTAAACATTTTTTTAAGAAATTGGAAAGTGTTAAATAAGAAACGAGCTGAATGAAAAGTACTGGACGATACTGACCAAATAGGAGTTTTAAGCCATCACAATTCGAATTGAATAAATTCCACCATCATAAGATACAAACCCTTCAAGACGGCTACGACCGATGAATTCAATTTCAACGACTGCAAAATGTGATAGTGATAGTGATAGTGATAGTGATAGTGATAGTGATAGTGATAGTGATAGTGATAGTGATAGTGATAGTGATAGTGATAGTGATAGTGATAGTGACAGTGACAGTGACAGTGACAGTGACAGTGACAGTGACAGTGACAGTGACAGTGACAGTGACAGTGACAGTGACAGTGACAGTGACAGTGACAGTGACAGTGACAGTGACAGTGACAGTGACAGTGACAGTGACAGTGACAGTGACAGTGACAGTGACAGTGACAGTGACAGTGATAGTGATAGTGATAGTGATAGTGATAATGATAGTGATAGTGATAGTGATAGTGACAGTGATAGTGAAAAGGAAGATCTAATCACACAACCAGTCACAACGAAATTTTTATTAGGCTCTAAAAGAATAGCACAAACTATAAAATGTCTGGTGTGAAACAATACGTAACCTTCCAACCTTACAAAGCGGAAACTAAAAGAAATGAAATAACGTTAATAATAATAATTTTGTTAGGATAATTGTGCAACCTCTTGTAAAAATCCAGCTTAACTTTACTAAAATTTTTGTAATTAATTATTTTTTAATTGCCCTACAGTAATCAAGTTGCATAATATTAAAACCAATTGCAAAAGATTGCGCCATATTTCAAAAAGCATCAAATGCTCTTACGTCAGAGAACCCCCAGCCAATCACAGCCAGAGGAACCCTGCATAGAAGCCTCCGCGAATTATCTATAAAGGCGCTACCGGAAGAAATGCACCGAGCTGGTAGTGTAGTGGTGACACAACCTGCTTAGCATTCGGGAGGTAATGGGTTCGATTCCCGTTACCGTCCACCTTGTGTGAGGTTTTTCCGGGAGTTTTCCTCATACGCATGTAGCGGCATGGTCACTGCGTATATACACCTTGTGCGGTTACTTAGGCGAATGCTGGGGTAGTATTTTCCCCTCAGAACCCTAACTCCGTTCCATTCGATCCTATCGTGACCATCTATCGTTAATCCCACCATGCATATATACGTAATGTATGTATGTATGCTGGGTATCCATGATTGTGCCTGAAGGAGCTCGGAAGCTCGAGAAGCCCGCCCACCCCTTGGGGAGGGAATAAAATGTTACCTTTGCTTTTTTCGGAAGAAATTCTATTCTCTACGCACTCCACCTCCTCTAGTCGCTACTCTCGAGTCTCTAGCATCTAGATCCGAGATACAGACCGCGCGCCTGCCGTACTTAGTTTCGTTGTATACGCCGCCGACCTGTCGATTGCCGCATCCATTCATCCGGAGCCGTCGTGTATCTTTAGCCCTGTTACTTCTCCGCCGTCACATGTAAATCAGCGTCATACAATCAAGCTGCTGGATGAGATACGCTAAGGTTAACAGCACGTAAGTTTTATTGCACCACTTTTCTTAAACATTACACCAGACACCCAGAGAAATGACGGGCTGTAGAGTCCGAAAGTTATACACACACCAGAAGTACACGACAGGCTGTAGTGCCTGAAGTCACCTTCTGCAACCATACACGCAAACCAAGACGTTGCTACTGTGGGCTAACGCCCTGAAGTCAACTTCTATTTACTCTAGCAGCAGGAAGGGTATTCACTCTAATTCTACCGCTCCCCGGGAGATCCCTTTATACAGCAGTCGACGGGCTGGACCCAGAATCTTACGAAGGGCTATCCATTAAACATATATTACACATACAATACACCTACCAGATCCTGAAAAAAATAGCAATACAAACCATCGACGCCAAGACCTGGAGATAATCTCAATACCAGAAGCCGTATTCTTAGAGATCACCCGGGTCATCCTCCAGTTAAATAAAGACGAACCCGTGGTGCGTTTAAGTACTAAATTGTATGAAACGTGTTCCAGCGTCTCGCGGACCGACTCCAATTTGTTAGATATTCTTCTAATAATATTTCTTGATAAAGGAAATCCGGTAAGATAAACATTCCTGTATCGCCAGCATATTTTTACGCAACGAAAAACTATCCACTATTTCGTTCCCGAAGGCCTGACTAATTTATTAGCATCAGAATAAATTACGAAAATTATACGGGTAAATTCTCTCATTTTAGCCCCGAGAATAATCGTGTACTTAAGACACCTGCATTCCGTCTGAAACAATTCACATAATTGTTTAATTTAGTTCACGCAGTCCTAAAAGATCGTGTAAACCCGCCTCAGATTAATTCGTTTACAACAATTAATAATAGAAGCAATTTTTAATAATAACTAACGTAGATTAGTTTCTTGATAAACTCCGTCTTCCCTGCATCTAATAGGTAGAATAAGCTTCGTTTATAAGAAAGTTATACGCGTTTAACAATAACAGACGTTTCCTAATAATAAAGAATTAATGCGACTTATTGCCGGGCATAATTAAATGTTATGTATTAATCAATATAAATACGTTCTCAATTAATTAAGAAATCCTGAGACCATCCTGATCAGTTAGAGTAAATAATCAAACGCGTACGAACCATTTGCATACAGAAACGTATAAATATTAACCTGTCCTTTGTGAAGAATTCCAAGTACTGAATTCACATCTATTCATTCTGAAAGCCAAATCACATATAAGAATAGTCATGCGCACCAAGGTTACTTTAAATTATTGATTTTTCTCTTTGACCTGCTTACAAACACCAGCGCGATCGTTGTCCCCTGCTTATGTAATACGGAGAATATTACACAACGCCACCTGATAAATACCACGCCACCGTTTACAGGACCGGCCTAAGCGTTCGTAATAAATCAAAATAAATCGTCATTATCAGGATTTTTGGTCCTACCATACTAGCAATTGAACCACAATAATTTATATTTCCACAGAAACGTCTCAGGAGCCAATAATTCCACCACTATCGTCCACGGGGGAACAACCAAAACGGGCGCTACCAGGAAGGACACTCTGATTAACCTGATATAAAATTTTTCTTGTTAATTTAATTCACTTAGTTTAGTAGGTGATTATTTAGTTTTATAGAAGAAATAGGTAATATACGTTTAAAACGTTTATTGTAATTATTCAAAGTGTGCAGTGTTAAGCACCAAAATACGAACCACCCCCGTCTTGTTAAGACAAGACCTGATTTGGGCTAAACCGAGGCAAATTAAAATAAACCATTTTAATTATTGTAAGCAAAGTGGATTACACTCTTTTTTAATAACTTGATACCAAAAGTAGGCAACATTGTAAAAACAAAAACAATAATCTGTCAGATGGACGTTTAACACTTCATGTCACATAGACGTTAACACACGTGTAGATGCTAACTTCAAAACAAAACGATACTGCAGGATTACCATTCGGATGTGTGTGTGTGTGGGTTTATACGATAATATTTTTGTATTTTAGATCAAATAATTTATCAATGCTTGATTTTGTAAATAAGCTTACACCACCACATGTTAATCAAGTTATTGTATAGTACCCGTTTTTCGTACATTATACTCTGATAAATAAAAAGAATTTTAGCACTTTAGTGGTTTTAATAACGGCTTAAGATGACTGCATCGCGTGATTCTAGCTTGAAGCTTGTTTCATCCACGTAACTTTGCCCTAATTTATCCGACAGTATATCTCTTGAAATAAATGAGATCCCCATGTTGAACTCAAAAAACAGGCACCCTGTATATACATTTTTCTTTGATTACCTATTTCATGTATTGCTAGTATTGTATTTCATGTGCATTATACTACAATTTAAATATATCGATGTTTAGAACTAAACTGAAGATAAACCTAGTTTTTCTTTTTCTTGCAAATTTGAAAATAATTCATTATTTTTGGTTAAGTAAATTTTTAAATAAAACAGATGTATAAAATTTTAAACCTCCAGTAAATGTTTACATTTATTCTGTATTTCATTTTCTGATTTTATGTGTTGGTTTAAAATTGTTGTACACGCTTAGTTTGAATACAAGACGTATACGAACTAAGCCACGCTTAAAATGACTGATCTATCAGTTATTTCCAATTGTAAGCCTTCCATAATTGACACGCGGACTGATACTCTGCAAGTTCCAATTTTAAAAATTTACCACCGACTTACGCTCCTGTTTGCCTCAGCTCTTTCAGTATTCCTCATAAATGATGTGATAGACGTCAGTGGAAAGCGTGACTTGGTTTATATTAGTCGTTTGTAGTTTGACTCAAATTTTATAAGCTAAGAACATACATATTTAATCTTTTAAGCATAATATTTTATTTTGTTTTATTTTTCAGATGGGATCATATGAAAAGGAGCAGAAATTACTTCATCAATTCGTAACATAATCCCTAAATGACGAAGATATTGAGACTCATACGATAATGGACGACTTTGTTATTGCAGACGAGGAGGAAGGGGACGTTGTAGAACAACAGATATTGGATTCAAACACAGACCAAAAGATTTCCGACAGTAATCCAAAGAGACTTCCTCTTCAAACGCCCTTTTTTTAGGAAAGGATAGGACAACGCAATGGACAAAACATATTCTTCCCAGATTAAAAACAAGGAAATATCATCAAACATTTACCTGGACCAAAAGGACCTATAAATAATCAAAAAGGCATTTTTGACATATGGAGTCATTTTTGCGATGACAAAGTGCTTGAAAAATCTTTGAATATACCAACATGTTCTCAAATTCAAAGATAATTATACACATAAAAAGAAACTGCAAAGAATCTGGTATGGAAATTTTAAGAAACGTACTTTAGATAATTTTTTTTTCTTTCCGCTTTATCGAATTCCGGTGTTAAAAAAGTTAACAGATTTAAAATGATCTGTTTCCAAGTGTGAATGTATTGAGTATTGAAATTGTTGAAAAGATCTGTAATGGTTAAGATATTTAGAATATGGCATTTAAAATTAAAAGGGTACACTTCATGTCGATTAAATGAAACATAATTTGAGAAATACAAGACGTGGGTATAAAATTGATTTTTGATAACGTAAGCTTGAGGCGTGTTAGTTAAATGAGTGTCGTAATTCTTTTTTAAAGTTTACCAAACCGTTTTGATTAGGTTGCCGTTTGTAAGTTTGTAAAATTTGGATGCCGTTGCGAAAATAAGCCGTGGGCTTACCAGTTCTTGGTATCAGCGAGTTTTTGTTGTGAGAAGCGTTTCTTGCAGTCTTTTTAGTTGGACAGGCGCGGCTGACGCTCGGTAGGATGATGTAATATGTGGTGTGAAATGCAAGGGGGGATTCTTTTTTTACGTCAGTCTTGGCTGAGATGTAGAAGAAGGCTCACGTTGTTGCTCAACCGCGTTAGTGAAATGTTTCTTTGAATAGGGGAACTTATTTACGCCTTTACAGGGTTAGTGAAGTCTACCGTTGGAAATCTTTTCCGTTGCCCTATTTGAGAAATAATTTTAAAACTTCGTTCACCCCGGATTATATCGTTGTGTATCGTTTGTCAGAAGTGCCAGTTTCGTATGTCATGAAATGCGGTCCGGATTTTAGAGTGATTATCGCATTTATTTTGCAGATTAATTGTAAAAGGTTCCAGTTATATGTTACTTTCGCGTGCACTGCTGACCCATAACAAATGATAAACCTGCTGTAAATAGTTAACGGTTTAATAACTTTTATGCAAATAAAAGCAAAGGACGCTTGTAAATAAAGTTATGTTTGTGTATATATTAACGTTAACCAGATATATTTTCTTACTGAATCCCCCATGTGCTTGAATTAATTATCGGAAATTTCTTTTCGTTGACAAATGTTTTGAGAAAATTATCCCGAGTCGAAAAAACATTTGTATCTCGTAAAAATTTCCGGAAATAATCGAAGCACTAGGGAGATTACAAGTGATAATGGATCAGCTGGCTTATTTGTACGCTAATGTTTAGCAAATATTGGCAAATATTTTGGAAGTTTTTATAGGAATCGACTACCGACTTTAATTAATTTATTTACCTGGATTTGCAATAAAGGTAAGTAAGTTTGTTTCATTTGTTTGGGTACGTAGCTGTGAATTTTCGCATTAGGTAATACGACCGCGATATTGACGTTGATTGAATTATAGGACTTTATAATATTTGATAGTGTTTCTTGATTTTAGCGTTCATTTGGTATTGATCAGTCATTTTGTGGTTATTTGAGCCAATAACTTTATGTTGAAGTTTATCGAAATGTATAATGAGTTTTGAGTTTTTATATCCTCATTTGGCGGATTTAAACGAAGCTTAAGATTTTATCGAAGTTTGGGTGAACTTTGCGTAAATATTTTTGGCATTGAATTTTCAGGTGGAGGTGAGTGTTTTATTTTGAGTGAACATTATGGTTTCCTGTCAGGTCATTATTTTAAGATCTAGTTCGTGACGTTTTCCCGCTATCAATTTATTTAACAGGTGGCGCCTTTGTGACGTTTTCCCCTTATTTTCACGTTATTGAGTGGTGTCTAGTGCCCTTTTAGAGTGTTAAATAAGAACCCCGCTCATACCATTAAGCTGTGTCCGTTGCCTGTACTTGACCTTTACGGACTGATGCTGTAGTGAGTGTTTGGCCCGTAACAATTGTCATTGCTGAAGTGCAGGCTAATCAGTCTGTTACATTTTTCTCAAGTTCTGAAATCAAACCAATTCCGTCCTATAATGCCAGTTCTTTTTGCAGCATTTGCAGTTCCACAACGTTGATACTCGTGCCGAGAGTAAATCGGCTGGTTGCCTTTAGGGATATATTTGAATCTTTTGTGACAAAGTGTAAGTCTGCATATACACCTTTCGAAAACGTTACAATCGACGAAACACTGGAAGCATTTAGTGGAATATGCGTGTTTCGGCAATACATGCTGGGTAATCCAAACAGATATGGACTAAAAGTATTCGCAATGGTAGATTAAATTATATTAAACCTGTTACCTGGAGGTTTATGTTCTAACACAGCTGGGTGGCCCCTATTCCATTGATAACTCACCGTCAGCTATTGTTCAGCGACTTGTTGAGCGTATTCCACATTCAAGAACAAATTTGAATTGCCATAATTACTTCACTAGTATATTACTTGTTCATACTTTATTGTCCAACTATACTCTCACATTCTTGGACACCATAAGAAAAAATAGAAGAGAGTTTCCAGCAGAATTTTCCAATTAATAAGGAGACCAAAATATATTACTTGTATCAAGTCCTCACCATGACTATATGATTGATGCAGAAACGGAAAAGCCTGAGATGATTATAGATGATAATGATACTAAACGCGAAGCCGGCACGCTTGATAAAATGCGTGCTGGTTACGACTCGCCAAATACTCATCGATGGCTGATGGTGATTTTTTATTCACTACTGAACGTAGTTGGAGTGAATTCCCTGATATTATATCACTTACAAAATCCAGAGGAAAAAGTACCTTGGCAAACATTTTTACATAAACTTTCGTCCGAATTCGTAGAAAACCATCTGCGCGCATCGGTAATGCAATCGTATATTCCTAATACCATATATCTCTGACAATAAAAGAGCTACTTTATATCAGAAATCCAGAACCTGATCCATAGCCAATGAACATTAGGAGACGATGTCACTACTGTGATAGAAAGAGAAACCACCAAACCCTATTTTCATGTGGATTATGTAAGAAGCTTGTGTGTTTAGAATATTTAACTAGTGTTTGTTCAGATTGTTGTGAACATTAAGTTTCAAGAACTTTAGACCTAATTTTTATGTTTTTACATTTGTGTTAAGATTCTCAAGTAGCTCAAAACCAATTTTCCCAAAATAAGTTTAATAACTGAATAGCTCATGTATGTATATATATATATATATATATATATATATATATATATATATATATATATATATATATATATATATATATATTTTGTTGAATTTAGCGTAGAGACATTGACATTGGCATTAAATTATTCATTGATTATAACGTAGTTTTTTCTGGAGATTACGAATCCTTAAAGAATACTACACCTTTCCATTTAACATCTAAAAGTAACCCCCCACCCCTAAAAAGTGGAAAGGGTTAAAACATTACTTACTCTGTCAAAAAGTGTCCCCCAACGACCCATTGTATCCCTAGATATTTCATTTATTTTCATTCAGCCATTTTCTCAATATCGCTTTGTAACACTTTAAAAGGACCACCCTGTATATGAAAAAAAATTAAACTAAACCTGCGGTTAACTAGGATCTTAATAAGTTTACAACTCTTTGATATCTGCCAATATTTCGGAGCATTTATTTTGTTGCTTTATCAAGGCTTCTACAATAAAATAATGTTAAAATTAAGTTAAGCACATTCTATTCCTGTTAATTATTGATGAATTACTAGATATACCTAGTAATCCTTTCGTAAACTTTATATTATTGTACCAACTGTTTATGTCATTAAAAGGAGTTTCCAGTTCCTCATCACTACCTCTAAAGCTGCGCAGTAATATAAAATTTTCCAAAGAATTAGAAGTAAATAAGTCTCTACATTTTCTAGATGTTTTGATTACCAGAGACAAAGACCATTGAGGGTTTAGTTTATATCGTAAAAATACCCATACAGACAATATTATTCCTTGCCAAAGTAATTCTCTTAAAAATTTTCGTCTAGCTGCGATCCGTTAATACTTTTACAAACAATGCGATTATGGTCTTAATATCACTAATTATGATTTGGAGAATAATGTTATACACGACATAGCTGTCAATAATGGTTATGACAAAGTAGTAGCGGGCAAAATAATAAAAACAGTTAACAGGAGTAAAAGACTGCGACAGCTCACCACTTTTGAAAAAATTCAAGACAACTAACAATACTCTGAGATTTCCCATTGTGGCCCAGTATGACAGACTATTGCTAACTGCTTGCGTACCTATAATATGGAAATCTCTTTTAAAGTCATCAATATCACTGAAGCCAGTCTTTGTAGCTTTCAGGACAAAACTGACATACTCCAGTTATCTGGTATCTACAAATCGAATTGTAAAAACTGCGAATCTACATACGTGGGTATGACCACACGTAACCTATTGACTCGAGCCAAGGAACATCTTAAACAAATAAAAAACAAAACAAAGGTACCCAGTTTTCGAATTTTGCGGAACGCGTACTACTGCAGGAACATAATCTTAAAATAGACAACACAGAGGTTTTAAACTCAAACAGCAGCAATGACCTAAACCTCATAAAACTTAAGGAAAAATTTTACATTAACTCTTTCCTCAAAAAAAAGTGTTACCGAATATTGTTATTTGTGTTTAATATATACATTAACTGTTTTCTGTTGTTAATTTCATTGGATTTATTTTAATTGTTAATAGTCACATTCTTGTAATTGTTGGTACTCAACAGGTTTTCCCATATTTTATTTATCCTTATTTTGTGTGTGTGTGTGTATATATATATATATATATATATATATATATATATATATATATATATATATATATATATATATATATATATATATATATATATGTCGGCGTAGGATCCCGTAAATCATGTTTTGACTAAAATGCAACAGTTCATCACCCATCATTACAAACTACGTTTGTAATGACAGTAGAACCTTCTGGCGCCCTTAATAGTAATAAATTTATACGATCTTTAAACTGTTTCGTTTTTATAGCAGTAAAAATAATTTAGCACTTTGTTATTTAGCGACGAAATAAAACCTTACTTGATCAGTCAGTTTATTTCTTGAGTACACCTCGTGACTTTGCCACTTGCATCTAGACAGAGTTGTTACTAAATAGAAAAAGACGTTGTACCAGTTCAACGTAAAATATTTAGTGATTTCTCTATTCGACCAATATTCAGAAAAAATACCGTGGCTACAAAATAAAAGAGATTAACGTATTTAGACATTCCACTAAACTGATCTGGCTGTTTCATGAAAACGCGAAGTTCAATTAGCGTTTTCGGGAAAATACTAGATTAAGCACGTAAAAATTAGTGAGATCGCGTAAAGCGACTGCCTTTATGAGATAACCAGATTTTTCTCAAAACTCCTTGTATTTTCGTGAAAATACGATTTACTGTATACTACTCCGACATTTATTCATTGTGACTATGAAGTTAAAGAAGAATAGTTTTAACCGTTTTTACACATATTTTAATTAATATTTGACCATTATTGTATAATTTGTAAGTATTTTAAGTATTTTAGTTTATAATTGTTGACATCAGTTTTGTAGTTCCTCCCTGAAGATGAAATTTTAATTTCTTTTAACTTCAAAATAATAAATGGTTACTTTCCGTTTACTAATAAATGGTGCGCTTAAAACGCACATGTCACATAATTTTAAAATTTCTAAATTGAAAAAACCTTCAAATAAATTTGGATAATAATGCGGATGGATACGCCTGTTTTAAAATCAACGAAAAGGTAATCTTTAAAGAAAAGGCGCATTCAAACGCATAACAAAAGAATACAAATTACACACCATAAATGTTTTTAGCATTTATCATCTACCACAATAATAAGAAATACAGAAATGTTACCTTAGGTAGAGGATGCCCTTTTGTTACACAGTCATCTGAAATGGACCTGCGGGAGGGCCTCGGCTCTATGGTTGATGTGGACGCGAGGTTGGCAGCTCCCCGTACAAATCAGCCAATGACTGCCTCTCTTTCGATTCACGTGTAAATCACATTTCCCTTTTAAACTTTCATTTTACTTTGATCACCACCAAAAGCTGCATTTTTTTTGTTCTAGGAGATCACAAAACAATTCATAAACCTTTTAGATACGTAAAAGGCAAATGAAAACGATAAAATAGAAAATCTTCTCCAACCATTGATGCGTTATTAGATTCACTTGCGAGAGTTACACTACATTTAAGATGTACGGGACTAACAAAAAATTTATAATTTCGAAAATTATCGGCAAATCTTTGATAAAATCATGGACCTATATATATATATATATATATATATATATATATATATATATATATATATATATATATATATATATATATATATATATATATATATATATATATATATATATAGTATATATATATATATATATATATATATATATATATATATATATATATATTATGAGCTATTCATTTATTCAACTTATTTTGGGAAAATTGGTTTTGAGCTACTTGCGAATCTTAATTCATTCCCAAATACGAGAAATGGATTTTAATTCAAAATATACATTTATGTTATATTCCTATTCGAGTATTGTTTTTGTTTTGAAGTGTCCAAATAAAGGACTTATGAAAAGTTCTGTTTGGATTTAAATACGAATGTGCAAAAAAGCAAACATACATTAGATATTTCAGGATGCGGATTCACAATCCGATTCGGGAAATATGCGCACCAATAGCGGAAGGTTAAATGAGAACTAATTAAAAAATTTTAAAGTGAGTTTTAAATATTTCGCACATTGAATAACGCACAGTTTTTTGATAACGTTGGGTACACAATTGCGTGTGTTTTTTTTTAAATGTGAGTAAATTTTTTAAACGTATAACACCCATTTATGTATTTTTGGATTTGTGATAAGCAGATTTCTCGTTAGTTTATACATTTTAAAACGCATACAACATAACGTACCACATAAGCTTTATAAGTCATAATAAGGAAGGATACAGACTTATTAGTTTATTTTAAGTTTGAATTGGGTAAACCTTACTTTCAGAGGGATGAATACCAGTTTATTAAAGTATTTTATTTCATACTTATAAGCAAATAAACCCTTAGTTACCGTAACCATAAACACGTTCATAACTCCCTTGGAAAGTTATGAACTGGTATCTAGGAAGCTATATACAGTCACGGGAGTTATGTATGTTAATAATCTCGGGAACTTAACAATCCTCGGAACCAACGTCCCTCGGGATTGCAATTTGTTGCCCTCGGTAATTAACATACCCATAACTCCCTTGATATATAAATAACTACAACATCTTGCTGTTAAACTTTGGACTGGTGGCGATTATTTCACATGTTCCTGTATTTTACATAATTATTATTATGTGTGTTCTGATATTTGATGATTATATTTTCGAATCATAATCCACGCTCGAACGTTGATTACCGTCCAGCTCCTCATTCACGCCCTAGTGCGGGTTTGTATCGTAGAACTCATCGAATGCTAATATTTATTCTTTGCTTATGTGACTGAATCAACGGTCAAGTCCGTTCGTCTTCGGTAGCTACGAAAATAAGTAAATAAATTTGCACATTCTGAGTAGAATATCGTATACCATACATTCAGTCTTCTTTTAAGAAAATGTTTGACCCATTGCCTTGGTGCACAATTGCCCAAATGAGATATACTATTATGTTTTTTTGAAAATATCCCATCGTCAGTAGCAACGAATAATCTTGGGATACTTTCTTACTGAATCCCCCACGTGTTTGAATTAATTCAATTCAAAACGTTTGTGGCTCGAAAAAATTTCCGGAAATAATCCAAGCACTAGGGAGATTACAAGTGATAATTCAAGGTTTGGTTATTATGCAGCCCCTGTATGAATTAGGTACCTAATTAGCTTGAAAAATCCACTTAGGAGTTGCTGATAGGTCAGCCCAGCAGAGGTTAGCGTGACTCTTTAGCTGAAGCATAACTAGTGGCTAAAAGAAAGAATTAGAGGGCGCCATATGTAACTTTTACGACGCGAGTGCTGTAGACTAACGTGAAACACTCTTCTAGAGAAGGCAACGCTTATGGGCAGTATTGTAAAAAACTCACGATTTGGTATATTTGTCGTCAACCCCCTACTCTCCCAAGTGTAAATCAGGTTTCCCAAAACTTTGTAAACCACATTAAACAGTTGGTCCACTGTACATCATCTAAATTGCGTACTTAATAAAAAAAAAGGAAAAAATTAATAAACCCAAACAGATTAGAATATACATTGACTCGGTATTCATCAGGGTAAACCAAGTTAACCAAAATTAATATACTTACAGACAAGAACATCATCCCTAAACTTATGCCAAGTAAAGATAAATTAAATATACGTTATCTGTGTTTCACATAAGGAGAATACTTATTGGCACCAAACAAAATTATTTAATTACGAAATAAAGCAACAACGATTCAATACTAGAATTGCACATAAAGCGAGTACTAAATAAACTTCCACGAAAGTGAAGTGAATTCAATATCAAACAGTCGATAGCAAATCAATTAAAGTAACTTAGACAAAGTAATTGAGTACGTTCGCGGGTGTGTAAAACAAGCTTTGCTCATTAACAAGCAAAAAAAATTAATATTAAGTAATAGATTTAACCTGCACAATTGAAGTAAATAAATGAAAGCATTAAGTATCGCTCTAGGTAGCAGCACGGATCAATTAAGAGTAAGTCTGCTCTAGCGTAACTATTTATACAAATTATTCAGCAAAGCTCACTTTACGCAGTTAAACTTTCAACAACAGAACTCTATTTCTTAGTGCCCTAGTGATAGTTAATACACACAGTATCAAAGTACGACAATACAAGCGAAACTGTATAGCATTGGTCAAAGGCCATCAATTGTACCAAATTGTCACGTGTGGTTGAGTTTGACTTGGATTTTTTTTAATATTAATATACTTGGATATGTAGAATTTCAATAAAATGTTAGCTTTCCATGTATACTACTTGAAAATGTTGAAAGGAAATGGATTGATTTTCGTGTATAAAACATTAGCACTATTTTAGATTACGTGTTTACAACATTAATTTGTTTTGGACTGTCATACAAGCTTATTGCGTCTGATAGCAAGAACATTGTAACGTGGTTAAGTAATTCTGCATGCTTCTTTGCTGACCAGTTCGGTTATGAGTGAATCATGGAATATTTATTCGAACTATATTGGCTGCGTTATGGAGGGGATGTTTGTATCTCGGTTCTAGTTATTTTTTAGTGAGAAGTGTCTAGTTTGTTTTTTTTTGAGATTTTTTTAGTGTAGTGGTTAAAAAGAGACGAGATTGTGGATTTTCGTTCTTGATTGTTTTAGTCAGACGGTAACAGACTGTTGACAGAGGTGGTAATGAGACGCTGAGATATGAAGACAGTGCGCGCGTATACCAATTAAGGTATACGGTGGCATCTTGAAGATATCGTAAGGAAGATTACCCTTCACTGTTTGTGGATTTAAAGCTAGTATTCAGTCACCCCAGGGAAGTTTGTATTGACGTTTTGTCGAGTTTATTTACGTTCTCGGATTATTAGTGTAGGGAAAGTGTCAATTTAGTGCTTCCCATTGATTTGGATTTATTCACGCTATTAGCGGATATAAATATTAGTAGATATCGTATATTGGTATATCGTTTCTGGAAAACCTCGCTCGTACTTAGTTACTAACGTGTACTCATGCCCTATTAAAGTAATAGAGAATGAATTCTGTAAATAAAAAAAACAGAGAACTTCGTGTGAATAGGTTACAGATTTGTGTGAACAAAACCAGGTATTTAATGTAAGGCGGCCTGGATTAGATTTAAACATTTCACTGATCATTTGCGAGTATAGGTTAAAATAAGTAGTAAGTTTACCTGACGCTACTAAGAGTTTTCGTTCACTGCGTTGGTTTGTGTTTGAGGATTAACTGAAAATTCAATTGTTATTTTCCAATCAATTAAAAGGAATCAATTGTAAGCGAATTGATTTTTTAGTCGTAAAGATTTTTGATCACATTTTGGTGCAAAAAAAAATTTATTTTTTCCTTCTACCCGTAAATAAAAGCGTGTTTTTAAAGAAGTTTCTTTTTTCTTGGTATTATTTTTGTTTTTATGAAATTACATTTTCACTCACACTTAATACAAAAGTCGCTACATTTTATCATTTATTTACATATGGCAACTGTTATGATCGTTTTCTGGTCAATATACCTAATGTTATACAGGGTGCACATTGATTACACCACGAAGAATTGAAATAAAAATCTTAAAATTGTAAATATTTCAAAAACCGTTGCAGCTAGACAAAATTTGCATGTTACAAAAATGTAGGTTATTTCGATTAATGTAATAATATACAGGGTGTTGCATTTAAGATAAGATAGTTATCTACATTTAAAGCAAAGAACTATAAATTCATATTTTTGGTACACCCTGCATAAAAATTAAGTCATAATATTTCTTAAAAGATAAATGTCTGCACTAATTACATGCAAAGTTATAAATAGATTAGGTAGTAACCTCAAACTAAATTTTTAAACTACGAGGAAAAATAATTTTTTATCTAAAAGTACAAATATTTCAGAAACGGTTAAGTTTATCTATACATGTTTAATAGAAAGTGGTTGTTTTTCAGAGTAGAAACGAAATCCGCAGTAAAACTGTACTATTTCATTTAAAATAAGAAAGGTGGGTTATATACCGCAGTTATAAAACACTTTGTATGTGCGAAAATATTTTTAGGTTATAGTGTGCTTGAATTCAAGCAACTTTTGTACAAAATATTTTTTCTACTGTGCACAGTTTAGCCGCAAATTTACTTTGACGCATTAATGAGCCACCCTGTATATACATTCAGTAAATTTAGAACATTTCTGTAGAATCAAACAAAACTCACCATTTTGTTGCAGAAAAGTACAAGGAAATATATTTAAATCTTATCACAGTTAAGTAAAAAACGATTAAGTGGAGGCACACTAACACGTACTTAACGTTAGATTAGAAACAATGGACGTCATGGTTTGGAACGATACAGAACGTACCAACAGAATAACGATTATTTACATTTAGTGAAGGATATACATTATGTACACAGTAGAAGAGTTACAATATTACTGGTTGACTTAATTAGAAATTGGTACTATTTGCTACCGAATGCAACAACAGTTAGCGTTTAGTTTCAGTCACGTAAGTAATGAATCATTTGTATTAGTTTGTCCAGATACTTGTAAGAGTGGTAAACCACGAACCGAAATCATTATTGTATTACAATATCGATAAACTTGTAAACTATACAAAAGTTACATTCAGCAAAATACACTAGTAGCTGCAAAATGTTAGCGTGAATATTATCAATTCAATATATTTTTACAATGTAGAAGACTATCTTAGACGAGCGTTCTTATACCTTTCCCGTCTAACAAGATTTTAGAGTACATTTGCCTCGCGTTGAGGTGGAGTTGGTTCATACATTTCAACGCAAGTTGAAAAATGCATAGTGCATTGGTAATATAGTTTATTTTATGAGACCCACTTGGTGGGTAATTCGTAAGTTACCAATTGATGGCAAGATTCCAATCAACGTGGACTGTAAAAAATGTATCCTTTTATTTTAAAATTTTCAATTGTTATTAAGCCAATTCAAGACAAACCAAAATTAACAATAAAATGAGGGCATTTTTACTGTAGAACGTATCCTGGCATTTCTTCAGTTCGTATGGTTTGCAGCAGTGGGTTTTAATTATCAAGTAGCCAAAGCTTTAGTTGGAGGTTCATATTGGGGTTTCGAAGCCCGTCTGTCCAACCGGAGAATGTACGAGCAAATAGATATCCAAAACGTGTTGGCCGATTTTGTCCAAAATTTGTACACCAGGATTTTATAGTTGATCATGCCTAAATATAATAACTAGGGCCCAAGTAAAATTGTTATTTATTTACCAATTTCCTAACCCATTCTCTTGATGGGTAAGCATGAAATTTTATGATTTCAGGGAGTTGGTCAACATTTTGGGCAAAACCTTATAATTTATGCCGATTTTGTTGGAAAAACGGCTAAATGTATTTGCTTGATGAACAAGTACAAATTTTTTGGTTCTAAGGAGATGGTTACGATTTTAAATCAAGGATGGGTGTTACCTTTATTTACAGGTCAATTTTTCTGGAAAAACTCCCAAACAGATATCCCCAATGGTTGGAAGTTGGTCATTATTTGCAACCAAATATGCTCAGAAGCTTTATTACACACCAATTTCATTTGGAAAACTTCCGAATGCGTTGCCTAAATGGAAATCAATTAAATATTATGGTTTTACTGTGTTTGCCATCAAAAGGGAAAAAGATAGCCAAAAGCTTTGTTTATACTCACCAACTTGGTTAAGAAAACGGTCAAAACTTTTGCTTCAATGGGCAAAAACGATATTTTATGGTACATAGCTGATTAATATTTTGGATCAAATACGCCAAAAACTTTATTAGTACATCAATTCCGTTAGGAAAACGTCCATACATTGAATGGGTAGAGAAAATTAAATGTTATGATTTTAGGCTGTTAGGAATCATTTGGTGTTAAGGACACACAAAAATTGAAATTGTACTCCAATTCTGTTGGTGATAGCGTATAGTCTCGATGGACAAGAACAACTGTTTATGGTTTAAGGGTGTTAGTCATCGCCTTAATAGAAGAGAACAAACTTTAATGTCTTTAGAGCGTTGGCTACTATTTGAAGCTAAAGATACCCAAAAACTGTACCCGTCAATTCCTTCGTAACTCGTTGCTTTAATAGATAAGGGTGAAATTGCATGGTCTTCCAGTGTTAGTCACCCAAACTCATTGTTTATGAACCCATTTCGTTACGAGAACGGCCAGATTACTTTGGTGCACAAGAAATAAATTTTATTGTTTCGGTGCTAGTCATTAGTAAGATCTGCCATATTCACATCTTTGGTATAAAAGATAATGTTACAAGTCCGCCTAATTCATTTTAGCAAGGTTAGAAACGTGTCCGAAGTTTACTTTATAGTGTAACTACTCCTTTCTATATTTAATTATTATTTTCTTCGTGTGTTTCATTGCAGTTTTTTCTGGAACCTTTCTCATTCAGCACAGTTCTTAACATCGAGGCAAAAACCTCAATCAATAAAAAAATGCGTATTACTAATTTATGGAGTTAGCTTCACTTTAATTTCAAGAAGATTTAATACAGGAAAGACGTGTTTCTGGGAGAATTGATTAATGACACCAATTTACTCCTCAAAAAAAGCGTAACAGATGTAATATAGAAGCCGAAGTGCGATTAAATAACTAAATCACCAACTACAATAATAGTGGTATTCCTCTGCGGCGTCTCCCACAATTGCACAATGAACTAATATTGGTTTGCTTCCATAATTACACCGAATAATTTACAAATTTACTGCTGGAACCTAGTTTAACATAATGTCTTTGATAAATAAATATATATTTTGGGAAACATTCTATCCAAATCTTGGCCACCTTTCATGGAATTTGCATCTTGACCATTGAGAAAATCCCATATGCCGCGACCCCAGCGAAGTTGCTGTATAAATTTACATTTGACCAACACTCATCGGTCATAGACTTTAGCTATTGATCACCAAAGCAGTTCGTTTTAACAGAGGCCCAGCTATATTGGTGTATAATTATACATCTTGGGCAACATTTGGCCGAAATTGTGACCAACACTTGTAGCTCTGTCAGAGCCAATCCATTCTATCAAGATCCAACCAATTTGTACATAAGTATACATTTTAAGCAACATTTGGCCAAATTGTGACTGACACGTGGATCACAAAATTTAGCTCTGAGTCATCGAGGCAATTCATTTTGCTGCGAGAACAACTAAGTTGGCGTGGTCTACATTTTGTGGAAAATTTGGGCCAAATCACAGAAATTATGTATTGCTTATAGAAACAATCAACCCCAACAAAATTTGGCCCAATTTGTAACAAACATACAGAGATCACAGAATTTAGTTCTTGGTCAGCAATCTATTTGGCTGTGATTCCAACGAGATTGGTGTGTAAATATAGGTTTTGTGCAATGTTCGGCCCAAATAACTAACACACGTGAGTCACGAAATTGGTGTATTAATGTAGCAACATGCGACCCAATTTCTGACTATTTTGCGCATTTGGTATCGATAGAATACCATATACCGCAACCTCAACGTGTATAAATATTCATTTTGAGCAACATACATCCCAAATGTTGCCAAACGTTCGTGGGCACGAAATTTAGCTAAAAATAATTTAGTGCTTTACAAAAGGCTAATATAAGCTTCTTATTTCTACAAGTTTTGCTAATAAAGTTTTATCGTGTCTCATATTGTTACCTAGGTACTGTCGAACTTGACCATATCTTCGATATTTATTGGTGGATCTGGCTAGTCATCAGTCCAAAGCTTTATTTTGTAATAAGGTACCTGAAACTTTGTATAAAAATACAAAAACTGGTTAGTGATGAGTCCAAAGATTCATTTGATAATAAATACCTGGCACTTTGTATGAAAATACAACAACCACAAAACTTCCTTCAGACTTGTGTGTT
The DNA here is from genome assembly GCA_036346205.1 of Vesta saturnalis. Classification (NCBI taxonomy): domain Eukaryota; kingdom Metazoa; phylum Arthropoda; class Insecta; order Coleoptera; family Lampyridae; genus Vesta; species Vesta saturnalis. The sequence goes on from JARFJB010000417.1 coordinate 3,719,911, forward strand.
GTGTACACAGTTACTAATCATTGTAGCCCTCAACGCTCACTTTGGATGGAATGAAAAGTGATGGTCACAATTTTTTCCTTTACCACTCATATATATATATATATATATATATATATATATATATATATATATACTGTGCTCTTGAATTTTTGGACATAGGGAATTCCATGTTAAAATAAACTATTGTAAATATTGGCTTCCCTAATTATTTTACAGTCAAATGTCAAATGTAAAACTTCTTAAGGAAAAAGGCTGCTTCTTATGTTACAATTGTATTTACATTTGGTGCATTCGTTTTCGAGAAATTTAGGAAAAACTTAAGGATTTTAACATGGGAATTCCCTATGTCCAGAAATTCAAGAGACACAGTGTGTGTATATATATATATATATATATATATATATATATATATATATATATATATCAGTAGTTTTAGCATAAATTGACACTATTTATTGGTGCTAATAAACTATGAGAATTAGAATTTCTACTTAGGCATAATTTTGTTTAGGAATAGTATAAAATACGACTTATTTAGTCCTTTTCAGGAGTAAAGTAGTTCAGCTTTAGATACCCTGCCACAGACAGGAAAAAAGCGGCCGCCAAATTTTTTGTAATTGCAATGAACATACGAAGAGTATACGAAATGTGTCTTTTAATATAGTCTCATAATCCGTTGTAAGTTTACTGGTTTCCAATGATTTTTCTATTCACTTAGTAGAAGTTTAAAAAGAACACAAACAGTAACGCAAGTTGTAAAATGAAGTATGATTAAATAATTTGTCTAGTGTGTTCGACGAACCAGTATTAGCCCGCCGCCAAGCAGCCTGCTGGCACAATCACCAGCGCATCAACATAAGAGGAGGAGACCAAAGAAGATGCCGTTGTTAGACGTCGCCCCGTTAGTGTAGGTCCTACTAACGGTTCCAACGACGTCTAACGCTACCCCGCCCGATGCTGCGAGAAAACCCCACCCAAGGTTACACCGACGAGGACTTCAAGACCCAGAAGGAGAAGCCTGCAACTCTGCCCACTGACAACCTGTTCCGGGCACTAGAAGAGTTCACGGTCAGCTCTGCCGCCATAGAGCAAACAAAGTTCCGAGGAAACATTCGAGGCAGAAAGTTCCGCCGGTAATCCTTTGACAGAAGAACTGGGTCGCTTTTTACCGAGAACTACGCCCATAACGAATCGCCTTCACGAGGGATAAGGTAATCAACGAGGGAATCCGTATACATCCTGACTCACTCCAGGACCGAGACAGGCAAAGAGCGAGCGCTTTGCTAGGGTAGTGATACTTGGAATCTCCGTAAAACTTTCCGAAGCCGATGATAGCTCAAAGCTGAAACTACAAGGTATTAAAGTTCTTTCTGTTCAGGATGAAGCAGCGAGGCCGTACGACCCCCTTGCGTTGATAGAGCTACCAACAGTGGAGGGTAACAAGATGCGGTCTGTAGGGTACGTCTCCCGCCTCCGAGAGACCGCAGAAAACTTGCGGCGGGAAACTGGCATCGAGCAGTGCAACTTGTGTCAGAGTTTCCACCGAACACAGCGTTGCTGCAGGGTGGCAGCACACTGTGTCAAGTGCGCCGGAGATCACCACTCCAATCAATACACGAAACCCCGAACCGACTAGGCCAAGCAGGTTAACTGTGCGGGGAACCACCTTGCTAACTCGGGATACCTGAAGTTCCCTCGATCTCCACAGTTGAAGAAGCTCCGAAGCAACAGAAGAGGACACCGCCGCTTGTAGTGCCTTCTTCAACTTGGACTGAAGTCAGTTACGCCAGACTGATGGTAGGAAAAGTTGAGAAGGCGAATGTACTGAAAGTAGCTCCCGGCGCTGTCGTTACCCCGCCTGCCCAACCTGCCTTAAGGTTCGACTCCGTATTAGCTCTTCTTGGAGGTCTCAATATGGAGAAAGCCCTACCTGTCATACGCAAGGTGGCAGGGACGCTCGCTTAACCGAAAACTGTGATGGACCGGTGGGGAGTGATCCTCACGCACGGTTCAGATGCGGTTTCCCTATTCGGTAATCATACAAAGGTCCAACGGAAGACTGGTGCCCCAGGATAAGTATATAGTATCCACTTTTATTTAATTTGTCTGTTGTTATGTTAATACCGACTAATTATTCACATTACTAACACTTGTTTCCGGGACATCAGCAGCACCAACTACACCTACCGACCAACAACAGGAGTGTCCTCACAACGATACAACTCTGAGACAACCACCAACACAAGATTTTTGATATCCACAAAAACCAACGCAATGATGTCACCAGGTATACCACAACAACCCATTAACCATGTATTCTACGCGCTGAAGAGGATGAAAGATTCCTGAGCTGCGCGCCTTCAAAACTACACAATACTTAAACACTGTATTATGTTATATATATATATATATATATATATATATATATATATATATATATATTGTTTTAATGTATCTAAAGTTGAATGAACTCTGTTGAAATTTAAATGATTGTGTTACTAAACATATTTCGTAAGGGTTTATAAGAAGATCATTACTATTAGACGTTGCTTGTTGTTACTTACTGGACTCATTTTTCGTATAAAACAGAACCAGACGACATTGAGTTAAAAAACTCATGGGCTACTATATTAAAAAAAATTGTGAATGGATAATGAAAAATTAAAAAAAAAAGAATATTGAGCTACTTAAACAAAATATTTAAAGCTGTAAAAAACGTATAAACAAAATATAAGTAAAGAAACGGAAAAGATATAGAAATATACACAAGGAATGTAAATAAAACAGAGCAGATAACAATGTGTATTTATTAACGTGTAAGAATAATTGTGTATTATCTATTAAAATTCAAACACATACTTTATTGGTAATAACAATAAGTAATCGTAAATGTAAAGTAAAATTAATTATAGAACCGCTACGTTATAATAAAATTGTCAGATAATTTGAAAGGTATGATGTAGTATAAGGTCTTAAATATTACCATAAGAGTATAAACATATAACTTGTACATAACTCTTAAGTACAAGACTATTCATTATTTGAAACCGATTCATATCTTCTTCATTAGCAGCCTTTAGTTTTCCTATAAATTAATGTTTTATTGATCGATATTTATTGCACTATAATTTTACTGTTGATTATTTATTGTAATTCAAAATAACTTATTCGGCAAAGTGGAAATTTAGTTACTTCTCCTGTACAGTACAATTACAATTTGCATACGTAGGTGTTAATATGCAGATTTTAACATTTTTAGTATTAAATACATTGACAACATAATTGTTAAATAGAACTGCGGCATTATCTGAAATGTGTACAATCTCATTGGAAAACAAATTCTTAATATTTATAATGAAGCCATCAGATTATTAATTTAAAGCCTTCTTCATAAAAATAAACATGCTAAGGATAAATGCAAATTCCAGTATTATACACTATTCGACTAATGGATCCTGTCCCACGCCAACATGTTAATAACAGCCATAGAAATTCAATACTTGTAGTAATAAAATTAACACATACAGAACTGTAAACAACAGTTTCAATTTCCTCAAATTAGTGTTGTAATGTTAAATGAGATCATTACAACAGTTATAAAGTTGTATTCTAAATGTACCAAACTAAGTTTTAATAATAAACATGAATTTAGCAGATTATTGCTAAATCATAAATAGAAAGGTGATTGACAGCTAAATGTATTTCTGTTTATTACTGTCTTTATACAGATCTCGAAGCACCAAAAATGATGATTGCTTGAGCATTTTTTTTGAAGTCATCCGAAACTGACAGAGATCTAAAAGCGCGTCAAGTTTTCTAGACACTCAATACAAAATCTTTGGTAAGTTCTGTTTGGATACATATCAGAAAAAAAAGCACACATATTACGAAAGAATAAGAAGAACAGAGTATCTTTCACAGCTAACACAAATGTTGTTAAATGTTTATTTAATGCCAAAGATCCAACTAACGATATTTTGAAGTCGAGTGTATAAATTAAACAGCAAATGCTGTAATTATGAACACATTATACGATACAAATATAAACACAGAAACAAGGCAGAGAAATTATGCCCAACACTTACCATATGAGTTCACAAAACAACGTTAAATTATTTAATTTTCGTGATAAAAACAAAAATTAGATGTTTTGGAAGCGTTTACCTTTAGTGAACGAACAGGTTGATATTACCTACCGTTAGTAAACATTTTAGATATAGACATATAATTGACATCAAGTTACTTTTTTACCTTAATGGTTTACTACCGTAACTACTTGTTATTATTTTACGTGTAGAGGGTGTCCAAAATGTCTGGAAACGGCTTAACAACTTTTTTCAGGCCAAAAAAATTTTAGAAAGTTTTTCTCGAGTTAATACTAGATTCAAAATTTCAAATGGGACCCATATTTTTTATTTCACATTTGGATTCAGACAGAAACTCTACGTTTTTTTTTAAGGGCCCGTAAAATAATTTTGTGTAGTAAAAATCGAAATTTGAAGGTTTTGCCTACTTTTACCCTGAATATTTAATTCAGTGAGGAATTTAACATTTTATCCTCCAATAATACCCTAGAGGGTACAAATTTGGCATTGGGTCGCTTAAGGGCCTAAAGTGATAAATTTAAATTTATATTAGAAACTAAAATGTAAATTTCTTTATTAGATCAAATTCTTTTAAAACATTTTAGGTTTCCTACAAGAGGCTCTTTCGTAGGGGTCTATAAGGGGATTTTATTTCATCAAATACTCCAGATAAAAAGACGGTATTTACGACAAATTTAGTTTTTTGCTATTCAGGACTCTACTATTTTGGACCGTACAAACGGACATTAGAACCCTTAAAAATTAATGACGTATTCTGACGTAAAATTTCCCGCTGAATCCAAATACGAAATAATAAAGTATGGTACCTATTTGAAATTTTAAAGTTGGGCACTACAGGACTCTTTTAGGGCATGGGGCCCAACATCTTATATTACCATACGATTCCTCCAGAAAATTTACTAAAAGAAGCATTTTTAAATTTTCATTTTTTTGTTCTGAAAGAAGCGATTAAATCGTTTTTAGACTTTTTGAACACCTTATATATTTTCTCTTGATAATGAAACGTGTTGTATTGAAACGTGTTGAAAAAGAAATATTTATAAAAAAAATTGTGGCATCGTATAGTATTTGACACACTGGTGCTACTAAACATGGAATTGCACGAAGTAAGGTTGATGAAAGTAAGTTCTGTAGGTCTAAGTTGGATACTAACCTCTTGAAAAGATTGAGATAAGAAACTCGGAATCTTCTTCCGTATGGATGGATACTTAAAGCAAGGAATGACAACTGATTGAAGATGAAGATCAAAGATTTGAATTTACCTGAGTCGCTAGAAATTGTATCTTTCTAGACCTTGTGATCAGCCAAGTTATATTTATACAAAGATTTTCGTTCATTATTTGGAGAAGTTAGAGAAGTAATCAGTAATTGAAAGTCACTCGTTAAAAGAAATAGTGAACCGAAGCGGAAGGACAATGGGAGGAAGAAAATAATTTTTGAGCATATGAGAATTTCTTCAATCACAATTTAGCCCTTTCACTGCCAAAAACCTCAAAACGGTTTTGTACCTAAACTGGAAAGTTTGGCAAGGCGGTATAGTAGTAACTGTTATGCGTGCTTGCCTGAACAGAATGTTTCCAGACTTTCAGTTCCAATGGAGCCGTGGAGTGTAGCCCACGTATGTTTTTGTAGTGTTTAAAGATGAGATTCTATTACGAAATGGGTGAATATATTTCAAAAAACGGAGTATGTGAAGCTTAGAACTCCGCGAGGAGATGCTAGAATTGTAAGTAAATTGGGGGAATATTCACCGGGTGCAACGAGATGTAAAAAATCACACATAGTTATTTAACGGTACGTCATCCTCGAGCTCAGGAGGTCAGACTGGTCAGTTTCAAAATCTTACATTAAGGATGTTTAAGAAATGCGCAAAACGACTTCATGAGACGACATAGACTTGAAGAGAGGACTTTAGAATTGCTGATGAATAAACTCGTTTTGGTAATGAGCGACGGGGTTCATTTTGATTATCGGGTATGACAAACCACAAGATCTGAATTAACGACCTGTGCACTGTGACAGAGTAAGTGCTTGAACCTACATTATTGGGCTGTATTTTTTTGTGAAAATAGATATTGTCAGTTAACAAAGATTGTTACCTTGCATGTTGCGTAATCATTTCGTACCAGAATTACGAAAACCACGCATAATCTCTAACCAAGTTTGGTTCCCGCAAAATGGGGCGACATGCCATATAAGTAGGGTACGAACGTCCGTTTGAAGAAAACATATGTCGGCCGCTTGATTTCACTGGCGTGCGGGTCAGAAGTGACCACGTTCTGTTTCTAGACAATCACTTTGGGACTATCTAAAAATTTACAATAGTTTATATAAATACACTTGAAACCTTTTCCAAAACCATAACATGAAAAAATGGAATGAGTTCTTACTTAGTTGATTGGTTGTTTCAATGTAACGTTATTTGAGAGTTTACCAGGGATGGAATAAGTTGTACACCTTAATGCCTAAATTTTTAACACCCTGTATGATAAAGATATAAAAAAATATTTTTTTGTAGCTTGAACCTTTACCTAAAAAAAAGGTGTACTTGTTTAATATGGATAAAATGAACTATTTTCGAGAAAAAAAAATTAATTAATTATTGAATCAAATTCAATTCAATCGATTATCTTCAAAACGAAAGGAGAAAAGTGGGGTGTACCGTGATCCTGTTACACCTGGTATATATACATATATATATATATATATATATATATATATATATATATATATATATATATATATATATATATATATATATATATATATATTTAAAGCCTGTCCGGTAGAACTGAACGGGTATCGGATTAACAAGGAGGATTGTCAATATATGGTTCTATTGTGCTTGAAACCGCCTTAATGCTTTGCTGTCTCGTACTTATTGTACGTGACAAAGAAAGATGGATATATTATGAATAATGCCTCTATTTCTGCCGAACAAAAGCGTTTGCAACTTTCACACATAATGACAAGGCAATAAGAATCAGATGCAGGTAGAATAGAAATTCAATAGGTATAATAAAATGCCAGTGGTTCTCAACACTGCTTTAACATTACATTTAAAATTTATGGAAGAATGCAAGTTTTATAATAAACATTTATAAAAGCCATTCATAATAATGAATATTCGATTAAGTATAGGTATTTCAATTTACATTTAGAAAGTTCATTGTATACCTAAGTATGGTAATGACGTTTTAGTGTACTCCAATTACAAAAGAATCCAAATAAATATGCAATACTGTAACAATAAGTAATTAATAATAGATTATTATACCATTTAGTAGGTACATATAGGTATAAATAAAACAACTGCAATATCTATATTATCATTATTCTTTGAGTAAGCGTTTATATAAACTAACCATTAATATAATGCTGAAAAAGTTGAGTAAAGAAATTCGCGAATTAGTTTTAAATACAGTCGATTATTTTAAAGAAGAAAAGAAAATGGTGGTCCACTATTATCTACATTTTCTGTTCAACAAAGAACAGCAAACGCGTTAAAACTTTCGGTTTCGACGGTGGGGAAAATCTGTGCTTTAAAAAAATGGCGGAGAGTTGGAACCTCCAGTGAAAAAACAGCGTGTCAAACTTTGCACTACAGATTTTCCAGAAAATGGAAAACAAACAATTCGTGCATTAATATGAGATGTACGCGAAGAAGGAACACGTAACGTTAAATTCATTATTAAACTTCTTAAAATTGAGAACCGCGTATGAAATAGGAAAAACCAGTTTGGCTCTAGTGTTAAAAATATGGGCTTTAAATTCCAAAAACCAACAATGATTTTTCAAACCAAGGAAAGAAAGTTTTTGGAAAAGTATCCTCTTAACCCGAAATTCAAATTTTTTTAAAAAATATATTTATAAAGGTGCGAAAATGTACTTGGAAGATAAAGGAAAATTTACATCAACCAAAAATTTAAAACTTTAAATTGAAGCTAAAGAAACGGTTTTACAGGGTCAATTAATTTTGGTACAAAAATAAATAAATTTCACATAATTGAACCAGAAGTTCAAAAATGGTTTGGGAACATTTTAAAAATTAGGGAAACCATAATAATTGTCCTTAAATGCTTAATTTAAAAAGGGAAGGATAAAGTTTTTAAAAAAAAAATGAAGGTTAACCCTAAAAAAAGGTGGGAAAATTTTAAAAAGGAAATGGAATTCCAAAAAAAAAATAAAATGGAAAATTTAATCATATATCTTCAAGGAAGAATTTTGGCCCCCCTTCATTGATTTCAATAATTATTTATTTAAAAAAATAAAAAATATTTAAAAAAAAAAGTGTTCTTAAACTGGAACGACGATTAAAAAGTTGTGGGTATGGCAAAAAGTTTATCTCGGTTAATTAAAGTACTTTTGAAGAAGAGATTTATGAATAAGCCTCTTATTTTCCGAACAAAGGTTGCAACTTTTCAAATTTATGACCAGGAATAGAATCGAAGCCGTAAATTAAATTTTAATTTAATTATAAAAGAATTTTTAATTTTTAAATTTACAATAAATAAAAAGATTTGAGTTTTATAATAAATAAAGGGCAATTAAATTATTATATAATTAGTAAGATTTTATTTATTTAAAAAGTTCATTTTTACAAATTATTAATGTTAAAGGTTTAAACCAGGATTTTATTAATATTGAATTTCATTTATATTGATTTTATTCCTTGTTTAGTTAAATTAAACGCTTTTTTCCAAAATAGAGGCTTATTATAAATACCATTTTTTTTAGTAAAAAGTGAGAAGAAAGCATTAAAGGGTTTAAACAATGAAATTAGAAATTTTGTTTCCATATTCATTTCGGGTTAAAAAAAAAAATTTTAAATTTTTTAAAATTTTTTAAAATTCAAAGGTGAATAGTGAACCAGCCAAACTTTTAAATTTCCGAAAATGGAAAAAAATTGGAAATATAAATTTACAAGGGCCTGTTAAATTATTATTAAATGAAACCGCTAAAATGGAAAAACCTTTGGCTCATAATCTTTTAAAAATAATTTGTCAAACAATTTTGCCAAAAGAAACTTTTTAGAAATATCTCAAAATTTAAAAACAAAGTTTGTTTTACAGGCCGAAATAAATATTTATTTTGTTAAATTTTAAATCGTCAAAGGTTCAAAGAAAATATTGGAAAACGGATCAATTATCTAATATTGTAACAGTAACAGCAAACGGTTAGAAATTTAGTTTTCGGTAAAATCTAATAAATCATTGATTATCAGATAATATGAACGCAAATTTTGATACAATTTTGAGGAATCACTTATAAAAAATTGTAGCCATAATATATTGTCCAAGATGAAATAGTTATCATTATGTAAACATACATAAATTATTATGGATATAAATAGAAATACAGTATATGGTTATTTACCAAAATAATAGCTTGAAAATTCATACAATAGGCAGAGTTAGTGTGAATTGGCCAAAAGAAACTTAGACATATCCAAAAATGTAATCGAACAGTTCTATGACATGTTTTGCGAAACTGCCCGTATCTTGCCATTTCAATAATAGTATGGTATGGCAGATTACTAAGAACAAATACGATAAAAGTATGTTGCATCAGGAACGAAGTGTTTAATACTAAGAACAATCTAAAACATTTAGTGCCGAAATATGTTGCAAAAATGTATTGATCATTACGAATAATAAAGATACTTATTGTTGAAAAGGATATCGTTGGAAAGCAAGACGTAGCTTATGAATACACAGGTTAACACTAAAGAAATATGACGATTTTATCAAGATGTTGGCAAGACAAAGTATAATTCGATACAATTGATAATATTATTATATATAATAAGTATATCTATATATTTAATAATATTTATATATAATAAAATAGTAGTATGTTATATATAATGAAAGTGTCTTAAATTACTTACGCGTCAATTATAACGTTAAGTGATTATAAAAGTTGATTTCTTGCATCAAATATAAATGTTAAAGCATTGTTGAGTAACCTACTCATTTTCAATAACACTGAACAAAGTCATACTGCATGATTTTATTTTGTCAGGTTATGTGTGAAAGAGCAAATGCTTTGATAGATAATTATTATAATATATCTTTTATTTGAGTACAATTATACTTATGAAAATGTAACTGTTTGCTTGTCTATAGCTATATTGACAATCTCTTGTTAAAGTTACGTTTAGTTTACGGTAAGGCATTATTTATATACTATTGATTTATATATAATTATATATATTTAAAGATGGATTCTAATAGCTAGATTTTGGACAACTCAAACTGTTTATTGCGGTAAATTTGTATAATTTAAACGTTGTCAAAATTAGAGGCTCTATTTAATAACTTTATCTACTGTAAAGAGTATTGCTAATTCAATTTAACATTAAGTTAACTGAACTCATCAATTAAACAATCTTGTAACATCCGATAACATTTTGCTATTTTAATATCATCAAATAAGGTAAAAATAAATATTTCAAACGGAATCATTTAATACTAATATGTGAACCATTCCAAATTATATCAAAGTATTTAAATCTAACGTAATTATGTTCGATCATTAAGACTTGACTCATATTTTTAAATAATTTGGTCTACTAAGTGCTATAGTTTAAACCAATCGTAGCTATAATTGGACACCAGATGAAATACATATTAAGGCGATACGGTATATATTTATTTAGAATTTATGATAGCTGATTATATATATATATATATCATTAATCAGGAAACCTAAGCTAATGATAATTCACTTAATGTATTAATTAGTTATTGCTGCTAGACATATCCATAAGCGAAAACCAGTTCTTAATGTACGAAACTGATTTGTACTTCCATATTGTGAATGAGCACCTAGTATTTCATAGAATGAAAAATGTAATTAATATGCATCAACTTAGTTTAATACTATTAGAACAATATGAGATTTACCGTTCTATAAATTTGCAAAACATACTATATTCACGAAGTTGTATAGTTATCTTATTATGTAAAGGATAAGTTGCACGATCTTTTGAATACAATGCATAAAGATACATAGAGATTTTATGTGTGTCAAGACAACTCTTAGTGTACCTGAAGGTGATGATATATATATTTAATAATAAATATTGTATAGGAGTTAAACTATAAATATAGATACCTACAATGAAACCTAATTTTACGTCATTTTTCAAGGTTAAGTCTTATAGGAAAAGGAATTGTTTCGATCGCAAATGATAGTCATTTTCCAACTAAATTAGGATAAAGTTAGACAAAAGTTCATTAATATGTTGACTCTTTCACGTTACAATGAATGTAACCTGATATATATTTTGATAATAATTTGAATACTGAGTTTATTGATATCAATTAAATTTAACTGAATTATTAGCTTATCTATTCAAGGTATACTTGAATCTTTGTTAAAGTTGATTTTTAACGGTATGCATTTAATGTACTAATTTGATATGATGCAATATACTATTATATGTTTTATTAGAATCGTTAAGAGTAGCTTTAGACAACCAAATTGCATTGCGATTTAGTTTAAATATAGAAAATTAAGTCTATTATGTTGGCTTTATCTTTACTTAAATTATCTAGTGTAAATTGTCAATTTATTAGAATACAAAGAATCAATAACTATCGACATGCTAAATTCATATTTATTAAGGAAAGCCGTGGAAACCAATTATTCGAGCATACTATTAATTCAAAAATTGACTTTGGCAAATATCCTTAAATATACCTAAAATTGGATATTAGATCCTAGTTAAATAATCTAGCACTAAATAGTGCTAAGTTTAACCTAAGTTTGTAAGACTTCCAACACTGATGAGCAGATTAGATTATTTATGCAAGATTCTCATAAAGCTCATATTTATGACATAATGGATTAGTTAAAATTCAAGTTGAAGAGTTGATTGCTGCCTTTTAAAAATGGATATTTAACCGTATTGTAATGACATAACTATTTCAGAAAGAATGTAATTCAGCAATTAGTTCAGTATGATGCAAATGGCATTTAAAGATTCCTTTATTGAAAAGGACTGTATGTCATAATTAAGATATGGCATTTTGAAAGGATTAGCTTTGTGAATACATACTAGTATATAAAGATTATTGGCACCGACTAGGTGAATTAATTTAGTATAAATGTGTTAGAGTTAACTTTCTTGATAGTACTTATGATTGTTAAGTATAGTATATTTAGTTTGATAAGATCAATCATGTTATCAATAATATTGGAAAACTTAGAATTTATATTTAATTAAATAGAAATAAATGCTTTTGGACTAAATGACAATTCACGAGCTTTTGTAAGCATTAAAGTTTAACTATTATTACTTCAATCAAGATAGTAGATTTTCATTATTGAACTAAAAATCAAACTTAAGTTTATTGAGATGCAGTGTTAACTATTATAAATAACAATGAAGATCCTTTTAATAAACAATCAGTATTTGAAAAATTCTTTATTGCTATACTTCACTTATACAGAGTTTTTTTAAGTAATAGTTAAGTCATAATTTACGATCATGTTTGATAGTTTTACTTAATGAATGTTGTATACATAAGATATAGTAATAATGGGTTTGTGAATACAATACACTTATGTCAAATAGGGAAACTTAAAAATCTAAGACTACAAGTGCACGATTTTCAATTAGTCAAACTAACGGCACATTATGCAAATACCTGTACTAAAGATGTTCAATAAACTGCCATATTGATGAACTAATCTTGATTAGTCAAGGAACAGTGCTAGAATGGTACCGTGATTTAGAAATGTGAATGTGTCAATGCAATTGTCAGAGGAATCTTTGTTCAATTAATGGATAAAGGCATCATTTGTAACTTGGAGGTCTTTGGAGAAATATGTAACGCAATTTAGGGTAATTTTGTCTTGAGTTTGCACTTGTTGATGATACTAGATGTAGCTAGATATGGTTTAGTTTTATTAAAAACTGTAGTGATTGGACGCATTAGAATGTTTTTTGAATCAATAACAACAAAAGTATTTGTGGAACATTCGTAATTGTATCTGTCACTAAATTTGTTACTATTTTGTAATAACATTAGGTGTTTTTAAGAAGAATGAAATGTATCACATTAACACAGATAATGACCTATTGAATAAACCAAAGTGAGATCTTACTGGATCACTTTAAGAAACCTGTTTGAACATAATGTAATTTAATTTTACTATCAAGAGTGATGTTTTATATGATTGAACGGAAAGTGTGTAATGATATGACATATACGCTTTATAGGAAATCTTCACGGAGCCACGATTTAATTGAGAATGGTGATACCTTGTGTGAATATCATAATACGATGCCTGTTGCATCTAGAATACGATGGAATGTAACATAAAATGTGCTGAAGTAATACAAAGTGACATCTTGATATAGCTGATGTGATTGGTAATGTACAAAGCAAAAAGATGCTGTGGATGATGGATGGAGCCTAGCAGTATGTTAGATTGACGAGAGTGTAGGCGAATAAGTGGGTCTTGGATGAAGGAAAGCGAAACGTATGTGGAACAGTCGAGATTGGTAACTCTAGGTATATGGAGGTTAGAATGAAATATTTCGATGAATTGTTTCTTTGCAGTATGAGTTAATGGATGATGAAGAGTTGAGAACTGATCGAATATGTTAATGAACACTGACTTGAAATTATGATAAGCATAACGAAACAGTATGTAGTGAATTTGAACGTGATAGGTGTGTACAGAGACACATATAAGGTTTAGGAAATTTCGAGACCAAATAGTGCTTGAGAATGGATGAACTTGGTAAATAGTTAGAAACTGTTTGTACTCAATACTGGTTAAACATAAAATAGTAGAGTGAATCTAAAAGTATGATTACTTGATATGTATGATGAACGATAGTAACCTGAGATAAGACACAAAAGTAATCGGGATAGGAGTGTATGGACCATTTTGTACCGAGTGGTTTGAAAATGGGCTGTGAGAAGGAAAGCAAACGTAGTGCGAACGATCGAATTAGGGAAGAAAACTTTGAAATGGGCAGAATGAAATACACGACTGCTTGATAAACGGTTTAATGAGATAAGCAGAGGAACGTCAATACAGATGGACGTTGAAAGTGATGGATAAGTGCTGGAAAAGATATGTTGACAATGTGTGCGATAGTGGAAAGTACGACTGTAGTAGCGGAAATAATGGTTGAATGGAGTGAATCGTAAAAAGGCATATGTGAAGAAACTGAGACAGGAATGATGTGAAAATGAGAGAAAAGAAAGATTGTAGAGGACAGTTAAGAAAAAGAAACGAAGAGGCTGATAATAAGTAAAGAGGAATGGATGGTGTGGAAGAGAAAATGCTTAGAAGATTTGGAAGAAAAATCTTTGAAATGGGTAAGGAAATGCAAAACCTGCCGAAATGACGCGTAATGAAATCGAGCAACGAACAGTATGGGCGATTGTAATGATGAAATTGAAGAGTAAGGAAGTGACAAGTAGTGATGGAGTAAGCTGAAGCGGAAATAAGGGATTGATGAGAATGGTGGAATGAAACTGAGAAGGATATTGGATAAATGAGGTAGAAACGGTAGAAACTTGAAAAATGGAAACTAGTGAAGGCGTAGATAAAATAACTGGGAAATGGTAATGTATGATGAAGCAGAGATTGAGTGAATTATTCAAGTACCTTAATGAAAAGTGCCGAAGGAAGAAGAGCTGTATGTCTTGTACACTGGAAGAAGGGTAAGACAAGAGTATGGAAACTGAGAGGAAATAGGTTTGATACATGCTGGAATGATTTGGAAAATACTGATTGATAGATTAGAAACTTGATTAGGGTGTACAGTAGGTCAGCCGAAGAGGATGGTATAGATGGTTGATCTCGAGAGATAGAAAATGTTTAAATTAAACAAGCGACTGTTCGTTAGTCGAAGAAGCATATAACGAGCAATAGGAACGCGTGGAAATGTTAAATGAATATGGCGATAAAGGTAGATAAATGGATAAGGGTGATACGAAGAGCCGTGCAGAGTTGGTAGATGAGGTGTAATAGAATTATTAGTAATATTAACAATGAGAAAGGCTGTGTGATGTACGTGGTTGTAAGTAACATGGAAAATGACCGATAAAATGGTGTAATGTGATACTAAAGCTAAGTTTGGTGTATCAGATCGAAAGTCTTGATTAAGTAATGTAAGTAGTTAAAATGCTCTGAGGAAGTTTGAAAGTCTGTGGAGCATGGACCTAAAGGTAAACGTGAACAAAATAAGATTGGTGTTCAATGAAATGGTGGAAAGGATGGTAGAGTATTTATTGCAAGATGAAATTGACAAGTGACGGTTGAACGTGACAAGTGCTCAATATGAAATGCTGGTGAAAGAGGGAGAGAGAGAAGGTTAAAGTAAATTATATGCGAACTGAGTAGAATAATATATATATAATATATATATATATATATATATATATATATATATATAATATATATATATATATATAATATATATATATATATATATATATATATATATATATATATATATATATATATATATAATAATGAAAGAGAAGTTTGAGCACGAATTTTTAGTCAATACACGAAAAGGAGGCCTTTCCTCAAAACACGAAATAGGCAAGTTTAATATAGAACACGGAGGAGTATTTATACACGACGAGACACGTATTTAACTAGGTTCCTGAATGAGAGGGTTAGTAGCAAAACTTTTATTATATAAACACCCTACTGCAGGAAAAAGAACTAATAGTTTACATTAGTACTTGTGAAATTAAAGTGCAATGCCAAGAAAATTAATGGTATGATGTCTTCAAGAGAACATAATGGACAAAAGAACTAGAAGCAAATGTCCAAGTTAAACAAGTCAACCTAGACGTTTAAACCGCTTTTATTGTTTTACACGGAATACAACAAACTATTAATTTCTTTGTACTACGTTCTTACTGCAGTTGAATGTTAATTCCAGATATTAAATGTCTACTTTAATAAATAAATCGGAGGCCCCAAAGGTAAACAGTTTTAAATTTAATATAATCTTTTTTTTTGTAAAATCAAAAATTAAGATAAAATGGCATTGCTAATTCAATGCACAGACCACTTATAAGGCATTTAAATGTATTGTACAGTGCACAACAGTAAAACCAATAATAATGTTCAGTTAAACACTAGTAGTCAATAATACATTACAGTTTCCCAATCAGAGGCCAATATTTAAACCTGCTAGAATTAGTAACAATGTAGTAATAATACACATAAGAGGCCAAGAGGATAAATTCATTTACCTGTAGATTGTCCTATGTTTACAAAAGGAAATATTTAAAATTAAATCGAAGTACTATAGAATTGACTTTGTAAAAAAAACACAGCAGATAACTAGATTAAATTTTAGCATAAAGCATTTAAGAAAACAATTTTTCAAATAATTAACTCAAGTTGGCCTATAACACAGTTAGGCAAGGCCATACATTTAGATAATTTAAAGTGTATTTGCATTCACACAAAAGGCATATAGGTAATGGTTAACTTAGCTTTGGAATTCGTCCTGTTGTCGAATTTTAGTTATAGATCTTCGTGCTATCCATTAGTAAGTATCCAGGTGATAGCTTACAAAAGTGAGAGGTAAGTTACAGCTTTAACAAATTGTGTGTATATTTATCGGACCCAGAGTAAAAATATGTTTGTGGTTGTCGGAATTATTCTCAGCGTAGAATAGGAACCTCTGTAATTTCTTACATAAGACGTGTTGACGAGTAGGCATTTAAATAGACTCTTACCTTAACAGAGTGTACAAGAAAACGGTACACACAATAGGAATTTCGAGATAAACGGTTGTGTTCGTCACCAAAATTTACAATTATAGATATCGGAATATGTACTTTCCTTAAAGCTAGTAACTGTGAGAAGACTGTGGTGTTGATGGCTAAAAGTAAAGAAAGCTTTATAATAGAAAAAAGGAAGCGAGGCATATCTGTAGCGCTAACATTCAAATCCGCAATATGCGTAAGAAATAAACGATACTAATAAATCATCTCCCATAATAAGGAATAAATATAAATCCGACTCTAGTCGATGGATCAATCTTATCCAGAAAATTATTAGATTCTTCAAGGAATTAAAACGTGGCCTGTACCTCCTTGTTGAAAAAACAGAAAAAACTGAACGTTCTTTTTGTGAACTTAATAAATCACTAGAAATTCAATTGTGACACATTGTAACCAGTGGTTCTAAATTCTAAAAATGTGTATTAAGTAAGAGTAACCATCAACAATTTTAAATATTAAACGGTTTAATTTAGGATAATAGCATAATGAAGACAACGTTAAATAAGAAAATAATAGAAATAGCAATGAGCAACTGACTTTAATAGCTATCTATGTAACATCCGAAATAATTGATGCTAAGCTTTATACCTGGGAGAATGTTTTCGCAGATGGTACAATGGATACAATTAGACGAATCAATGCTGAAGGAAGGTGATTAAATACGTGGACAGAATAGAAACGAAAGCATAACTTGTAATTGTGTTTGAAACTTATATGTACGTATTTTTTATTTTCGTTTTTTTCTATTTAAATTATCGCGATATATCGTTTGTTATATTGTGTTTCGGATTAAATTTGTCTATTTAGTTATTTCAGCACAGTTACCGATTCACTTTCAATTAAAAATCATTATAAAATAAGACAAGATTGGTCTGTATTACAATATGAACTCAGAATGCATATGTACTAAGTAAATAAGTTGCTTACTTGGAAAAGCAACCCTTGCAGTTTCCTGTGTGAAGACGAAAATATGACGCAATCTTCCTTGATCATTTACGGGAAGGGGCATATGGTTTCTACCGCGTTTTATAATTTGAATGTATGAGCAGTGTGATTTGTTGTCGTTTTTAAAATCAAATATGGCGTAGCTGAAGAAGAAGCTTATGTTCTCAGTCTTGGAATGATGCCGTAAGAGTCAATGCTCGTTTGCGCTTCATTGCATACGAAGTTCGGTGTGTGGAGGTAGTGAAATAGTTACACCTATCTAAAATTAAGTGAGAAGCTATCGTGGAGTTTGTCTCGTTACCATTAATTGGGGATTATTTTGTGTCTTCTCGCCTCCTGGAGTATTTATCGTATCGATGTATCGGTGTCGTAAATAGCGTCCATGGTTCATAACGAATGTTTGCTCCTTTGGAGTTATACAGTGCCTTTTACGATTTAAGTAAGAACAAACCACTGAGCTATGCCGTGGCACAAATTTTTTGGTCTGTAACAAGCTGAGAAACGAGCAATTTATAATGCGTTTGTCCGTCAGTACTGTATGGAAGTGAGACATGGGTATGTCAAAAATCACAAATGAAAATAAATCTGTGTGAGAGTCCTGAGAAGCAGATTGTAAAACGAGAAGGGACAAGATAAAGAATGAATGCATAATAACGGAGTGTGGCGAGGAAAAGAAAGAAAGGAGTTTTAAAAATAAAAGTATATGTGAGAGACATATGTATGAATCTTGCGGAAACTAGGGAGGTATGCGGAGGTAGGAAAGCGTGGAGAAAGATTGTGAACATGAGAGGCAGGGATTTTTGCCTACCCCGCAAGGGAATGGCGTGAAGGTTCAGTTAAGTTGAATGATTTGTTACCATAACTACTTGTTATTATTTTACTTGCTTAATAATGATACACGTAGCATTCAAAATTGTGATAACACTGTGAATTATATTTTAAAATACTAGTGCTATTTATCATGTTTTTGTTTTTGAAAGCCATGTTCATTGACGTTAAAATAATCATGATAGAGTGATTTGTACACAAATTACAAATTTCTATGAGGATATTAGTAATACAAATTCATAAACCTTCATTGTAAAATAAATTAAAATTCCATTAGGAAAAGTAAAAATCGCGTTAGTACCAACATTGCGTTCTCTCACCACATAATTTTTCATGGTTATACTGTTTGTTTATTATTTTATTTGAATTACTGTTAATAATTTACAACACAACAATTACAGTCCCAGATTGTGTTAATCCTTTTTTTAATTAGTAAATCCGTAATCAGAAAGGATTATATCAACACACATGAATACTGTATAATACACAATTAAAGCAACCATAGCAATCTTAATTAAAGGAACATTAAATTAACCAGGTTTATAAAGTTTCATTTAAAACAAGCCATATTATTGCAAAAAGAGTCGTGCCAAACCACAATCATTAAAAAGATTAACATTTTATGCGCTTAAAAATACTTCAAATGCGGGCATAAACCTCATGCAATTTTAAACTAAACACGTAACTACCATGTATAAATTTACTTCACCATTAAAAATGTGGAATTATTAGTGTTGATATTGTTAGAATACATAATTCTCTTAGCAAGTAATAGTAATTATTTTATTTCTTTTTCTCTTTATGTATTTTGTGTTGCAAATACGATGTTAATCTCCTTATAATTTACAAAATAACAAGGAGACGTAAAATCAATTTCACTATTATTCTGGCTACCAGCAAAACCGTCTAAGTGACATTTTACTGAAGGGTGAATTTATATCTCCTTAATAACGTTACATTAAAATTACTGACCAAACATGTCGCTTATATTGCAATGCAAAACACGACACGCTATTGGCGTTCCGTAACACGCATTGTCAATAGTCTGAAAACAAAGACACAAACGTGAATTCGATTTCACGCAAACCTCAATTATTCATGAATTTTGGCGCACCTTCTATAGTTTCCTTAACGGTTTCTTTATGTATCATTCTTTACTTCCTACAGGATTTAGGGATAGGGTATGACAAAGCCTTAAAAGCTTTTTATCAACTTAATGGCGAGATCATAAAAA
Source organism: Vesta saturnalis (assembly GCA_036346205.1). NCBI lineage: Eukaryota > Metazoa > Arthropoda > Insecta > Coleoptera > Lampyridae > Vesta > Vesta saturnalis. The sequence goes on from JARFJB010000417.1 coordinate 3,739,809, forward strand.
TAAGTTTTTGATTTACACATCTTTCGCAAGCGAATGCTTAAATTGATTTATTCATCTAATTCTACGTCAAATTTTATGTAACGTAATGCAAAAAACGTGAACGGTATTAAAGCTATTGCGGTGGTCACCCTTCCTCATTCTATCCTGTCTCCGATGTCAACTAAAAGCTCTTGCTCTCTTAATTTATTTTTATTTTCTCATTAACTCTTTGTGAAAATAAATGGGGACATTCTAAACAGTCACACAGTCCAACAATTCCGGAAAACGCGATTCGATAAACTGTTTTGAATGCAAAATGTTGTGACTAAAACCCTTTTAACGTTAATAAGTGTGTTTTGTGTAACCTTTTTTAGGTTTTAAAGTTTCTGTTTAGTTTTCTTGATAAATAGGAATATGAAAACTAAATTGAGTGTATCTTAGATGATAAAATAAAGAAAATTAGCATGCTTTGCAAATTATTAAAGTTTACTTTGCTGTGTATTTAATGCTTTCATTCGAAGCTTTCCTTCGAGTCGCTTCCTAGTCTTTTCCATAGAGGATTTGTAATTTAAAATGTTTACTTTTCAGTTAAAATACGGTAAAGTTCTAGTCTAGTTAAAAATAACTTCTTAACACAATAAAAATGCGTGAATATTACAAAAATCTAATGGGTGGGCAAATAAGCGGGATAAGCTACTGTATCTCAGGGCCTGTCAATCTGACAATGGGAAAAAAATCATTTTATTATGGATGTGGGCATGAGATAATACTTGAAATTATTTCGAAGTTCCGTATTTCACCGCTAGTTGAAATTAAATTGAAATAACAAAACTCTTAATTTCTAAAACTCCTATATAAAGGATATATATATATATATATATATATATATATATATATATATATATATATATATATATATATATATATATATATATATTAGTTTTATTAATATAGAAGGAATTTATTATCTATGTAAGAAAAGAATTTTGAGCTGATATACATATTATTAAGTATAGTTTTATTTATTGATAATCAATCTATCAGGTTCATCTTCAAGGTTTTAATTAAATTTATTCTTATTATTTAGTAAATAAAATATTTCTTAAATAAAACTAATTTAAAAATTATGTGAAAAGGATAATTACGTTTAGGTTTCTGACTAAAATTTTAGGATGTAAATAGTAAATTGAATTTTAAGTGATTTCAGGTGAATTAAATTAAAAAAATCTTTTAAAATAAATTAATATTATATAAATATATTATTTAATAAATTAATTATAAATATTAAATTAATAATTTAACACCTTATAGAAAATTTCCAATATAACTTATTTTAGAAAGTTTAATTTAGTAAATATAAATAATTTAAGTGTCGAAATTATTACTACATTTCACAAAATTCAATATATCTTAAAAGCCTTTAGTAGAGGTAAACCTTAATGAAACTCATATTTTGACCGTATAAATCGAAAAAGTAAGAATATAAGGGTGTCCCATTAAAAAACAACTTTGACATGTATCGGGTTTTGGACAACCTGTATATGTGACATTTTAAAATGTATCTGATAGATATGTATTTACTCAAAAATAAAACTTTCTTAAAATAAATACAATCTTCCTCTTAGTGAAAACCCTGTATGATTTAAGTTGTGCTTTTTTAAACTGTGTATAGAACTACTTAAATAAACAACTTTTTCAAATAACATTTTCGTTTTGCTTTAATTGTGCTGCCTGTTCTATCATTAATTATTCGCGTGTTTACCGGTGTTTAGCCTCACCACTATTCGTTGTTATGGAACTGCAAACAATCTCTGTGATAAGACGGCTGTTAATTTTGTTTGTTTCTGTTTACACTTTTATGTCAAGCAGAAATGTCAATTGTGTTAATCGTGTTAGGTTTCAGTCAGTTTGTGATTATTGAAAAATAGAATGGCATGTATGAAAATAATGAACTGTGGACATGCTGTTGATTTATGGGGTGTATGCGGCTGCAGCCGCAAGGTATGCAGAACGCTTTCATAAGACACGACATCCCGTAGTTTTATAAACTTTCAAGCAAGGGATATGGTTATTTAAGAGAACATCTTGGAGGGCATAGGAAGACCAGAACTGTGAATATGCAGAATGAAGAACAAATTTTGAATATTGTTGAGGAAGATCCACGATAGTAAAGAAATTGCAGGAGGTCGGTAATCAAACAAAGTGTGGAAACATTTGGAAAATCAGTTTACCCATTTCACGTAACGTACACTACTTCCTCAAGACCTCCCGTAGTTGAGTTCTGTGCATGGCTTTTACAAAACAATGCAGATCATTTGAATTTTCAAGAAAAATTTTGTGGACGAGCAATATTCACCAGATGGAATCAACAATTCCGCAATGGTTATTTGAAAATCCCATGCTATACGGAAATCAATTTTCAAGAAAGATTTGTAAATGGAATCTCATTGGTCCATCTTGCCAGACCGTTTAACGGAGAATTATCTATTTTTTGAAAATTATAATACTAATATCATTGTAAAATTCGCCATTGCTAAAGTTGTTTCAAATTGACATTGTATGATCTATCGATTAAACTAAATAGGAGTTTCATATTCTTCTCCTAACAACTTTTAGATAAATGGATTTTGGAAATTATATAATTTCAACAGTTGGTAGTAAATTTTCATGGGCTTTTTACAAAGTTGTCGTGATTAAAAAGTAAAAGCTTCACCCTTAATATTTTATGAGAATTAATTTTCTATGAAGTGTTACTTTATAAGAAAAAATTCAACTGACGTTTTAAAACACGGTACATTTGAATAACCAGTTATTGAATTTAAATTTGCAGTAGAACATTTTGACACCTTGAGAATCAATTTTTCAAAAAACAGAAACTTATTAATAGCTTAACATCCCAACAGTTAGTTACAACGCGCCATGAAATTTAGAACAGAACGGTGACAACTTATTAGCTCATTTTAAAATACAATTATGCTTAAAAAAAGTTCACTTTAAAACAGAAATATCTTTTTACTATAAATAAGAAGAATTAAAATGTTATTTTAAGAAAAACTTGATATTATCGAGGATTAGTGGCAATGATATACACTAAGTTTAAAAAAGCCAATTGAAAAATAGTATATGTATTTATATAAATATAATTTCTAATAAAATAATGTATTTTTACAATTTCCGTTCGATGCTAAAGTTGTTAGTTTTCAAATAAAGTTGCCATGACTATTTGATGTTAAAACTTTAAAATAAATAATTTGCAAATTAACATTTTCTTATGCTAATTTGTCTCCTTCTAGCTCCAATAATTCATCCGTAGATAAGTATGTAATTTTAGCCATAAACACATATCAGGTATGACTGTACAATCCATGTTAAGACGGCTTAATTACTGTTGTTTCGATTATGAAACTTTAGGTGTCACGAAATGTGAAATTATTGTGTTAATCGCGTTTAGTTCAGCATTTTGATTTTAATAAATATAGAAGGCTTGTGTGAAAACTATGAACCTGACAACTTGATTTAGGAGAATTTCAAATTTCGTGACCATGTATCAGAAGTTTCCTTAATGAATTTGACATAGTTTTAGAAATGCATTAAACAAGCGAATGTCTATGTTAAGTGCAATTCATTTTGAGGCTGTGAACCAGACTACTGTAATAGCCACGATGAAGAACAATGTGATATGTGAATAATCAAGTTAGTACTAGAGAAATTGAATGGTTAATCAAACAAAGTTGGAAAAATTAAGAAAATACATGTGAATTACGTACAATTAGCTATTCTTAATGACAAATATGGATTATTTAGTCAGTGCTTAAAAACAATGGCATTATAATCAGAATAATTTTCGTGAAGAAAATTCACATGTAATGGAATCAAAATTTGATATCGATATTTAGTTATTAAATTATATGTCTAATACAAATAACGTATTTTAGAAGATTTTATCAATTGTTTCTAATGAAATGGATTTATTGTCCATCTTCAGTATCGTTTAACTACAAATATCAATTAGTATGATTATAAAACATAATGATTTTCAATGCCTTCTTGACTAAATGGTTTAAATAAATTGATATCATCATGAAAATCTTAATGAATAAATCTTATTCTTTAATATGTAATGAGAAGGATGCATAAACCAAGTTTCATTCGAATCATTCTATACAAATGTTCCTATTAAAAGCTGTCATCTAGAATTTTGGAAATTATGTTTTGTTTATTTTACTTTTAAAAACATTTTAAAACCACAACATGCTTATGAATATCGTATTTGGTAAATTTTACATTTTAATAAAATTTAAAATTTGAAGCTTGCAAATAACGATGCTCTAAGTTGAACGCAAATATTTTAACAGACATATACTTTTGTCACTAGGGGTTGTTAAAATTTCATAAAATAAGGTTTTACGAGCAAACGTAAAATAAAAAATAAAGTAGAAGAATTATATCAATCCTGTATTCTTAGATAAAACTTGGATTATTAGTCGATGGATCGCACTAAAGAAGACATGGCATGATAACCCTAAGGAATTGAAGAAGCCATATGGGCGAAGGATATAAAGTTTATTGTAAGTGTCTAGTTGTTAAAGTTCATAATTCCTAATAAAATAACTGTATTTTAGATCATGCAGGTAATGAAGATGGATTTATTTCCATGCTTCACGTTGTTTTCTAAAAGTTCACAAAGTGCAAACTATCATGAGATATGTGTGCGGAGTTGTTTACAAAATGGTTTGAAAATAATTTAATTGCAACTTAAAATAACCATCTATTAACTTGTATTCGGACAATTCTAATCATTCAAAATTCTAGACAAATTTCAAATAATTCATCTAAGAAGGAAGAAATATGTACATTTTATTAAAGCACAACATAGCTTATGAACCTAGCATGTTTAAACAATTACTGTAAATTCGCTTTACATTAACTTGCGAACCAAAGGTGTACGAAATCAGATGAAATAGCATACAAGTGTGGACACATATTACAGTTACCACCACCACTGTCAATTTAATCCAATTGAACTTGTGTGGAAACTGATGAACACTACATTACAAAAGATAGGAAGACATAATTCACAATTTAACGATGACCATGTAAGATATATGGATGTAATCCTTGCAACCAATTGATGGGACATATTGGCAGAAATGCATTAAACATGCCGAAGTGTCTATGTTAGAGTGGCGGGAAATTGAAAAACATTTTGAGGCTGTGCAACCATTAATTGTATCTGTTAACGATTACACTTCTGAGAATGACAGTGATAGTGAATAATTTTTTTTAATTTGATTGTTTTAATTCCAATGTAACATAAATATTATAATTTTTATATAACATATTGGTAACTCTACAATAAGTGGAATGAATACATGTTCTGAGTTACGTAAATTGCTTTTCATTTAACTTGGACAAATATGAAATCTATTTTAATCATGTGCTAAATTAAAATTTTAAACGTCTATAATTTCGTGAACTTCGAACTACATTATACTGCAATAATCACAAATGTATCGATATTTATGTTATCGTAATAGTCATTTACCAATTATGTCGGTTATATCTTGAGAATAACAAACTACAGTTGCAACTATTTATCAAGATATTTTCCTCCTGAAATGGTTTAATTTATGAATAAGAGGAAATTTTGTTTACTCACAAATATCTATGCCGTTACGTAGTAAAACATTATAATTTTCAACCTCTTGATATGGTTAGGTAAATTTAGCATAGATACATATTACTGATTTAATGAATCAAAACTCATAGTTGTGTAATTTTGAGAAGTGCAGTCATTAAGACTTTATTTGAACTAAACATAGTTGCTAATAAATACTAAAGGCGTAATTTGATAACAGTGTTTTTATTTTATTCGAAAATTTAAACACGGTATTGAAATCTATTCGATTAGATTACATTTTAATAAAATGTAGTTGCCAAAGATGTGATCTATGTGACCAACAGTGATTATGGCGATATCATGCATCTAGTTGAAGAATTCATAAAAGGTTTTACCCTTTATAATTGCCACCATGATGTAACGGTATTTATTATATCAAGAATGCAAAATGTAAATAAATTTGCATAGGAAAATGCACATTTATTTTAACATTGCTTGATTAGAGTTATAACAATTAAGTTTAATTTTAACGCTCACCGTAACAAGTAAAATCAAATCTGGATAAACCATGTTTGTAATGCCTGATGAAATGTAGTTTGAACATGTTATCGAGCATTAAATACAGTACTTAATCTTTTGGGTGTATAAAGTGCGGACTTTTGATTTCCTTAGAACCCTTACCTTTACCTTCCTTCCTATTTTAAACACAAATGATAAAATTCATGTTTTTAAATTAAAACCTAATTAATCCTAATTCAAAAATACCGATTATTGCCACCTTTGCCCTCAATTAAGTACGGGAAACAAAACAACTTTTAAATTTTGTTGGGACTCAAATTTGAAAATTGACATGGAATACTTGAATTTGGTTTGGAAATTGGAAAATATGCCTTCAAGTATGGTGTATCATTGGTAAACCGAATCTTTCCAAAGGAACAGAAAATTCCACGCTGGTCACAAATCACCCTAATGGATTCTCTCTCTAGATTTCTCCTTGAAGTGAAAAAATAAATTGAAATGCACTTAAAAGGCAATCGGAAAAAGTTAACTTTTTTTTGGGAATTGTTCAATTTGGGTTGAAACCCAAACCAATTTTTAATTACAATTTAATCAAGTTTCTATTGTGATTACTTTTTTTTGATATTAAACTATTTGATAGGCCAAACCAAAAGGTTTTGATCAGTAAATTTAAAGAGGAAATTTAACTTTATGCGTCATTTCAAATGATTTTAAAACATTTAACAGGCTCAGGCGGAAAATTTAAACCGGGTGGATTAATACGATAAGCAAACCTGTTCTTTTGGACGTATTTTTAATAATTGGAATTTTCAAAATTTGAAAAATATTCCAAAGATTAATGAAATTCGAATATAAATTCAGGAACTTTTTAACAAACCTTTAAACGGTTTTTCAAAAACTTTAACAAAAGGAACCACTTCTTGGAGTTTTTCCACCAAGTTTGACGTTTAATGAACGCAAATGTTTAAACCTTCCACCTTAAAACATATAAAATCATTTGCTAAATTTTATGCACCCTTGTTAATTTGATTTATCAAAAAATCTAAACTTTAAAAAAACTAAAAAATTAACAAGAAAATATGTTTAAAATGTGTTTTTTTTTTTTCTTGGTTTCGTTTGTTGTTTTTTGGTTGGGTGGTTTTTTTTTTCAGCTTGTAAGCTTTTGCCCTAAAGGTTGGGTACTGCATGTCCGGCCGGCCGGGTCATGCTTCTTCGCTGCTTTCTGCGGTTGCTCGTCCTTGCTGCTCAGTGTGCCTTTTAATATGCGGATAATTTTCCTCCGGATTCGTTTGCTGGTCAAATCCGGCTCTGTGTTCCTCATTCTTGGTTGTGCCCCTCGCTTCGGTGATTTTTGGGGTGGCGTTTGCGTTGTCTTTGTTTTTTTTTTTTATTGTGGTGTGTTTGGGTGGGTGTTGTTTTTTGTATGTAATTTTAGGTATAAGATAAGAAATTTTTTTGTTAGAAATTTAAAATTTAATGGATTTTTTTAAATATGTAAATTTTTTTATTTGGGTAAAAAAAGTGTTTTTTTAATTTGTTGGAGGTTTTAGTATGGGTTAATTTATGATTTAAATTTTGTTGGTATTAATTGTTTGAAAGATGAAATAAAATGTAAAATTGGTTAATTATGAAGTGAAGTGTAATTTAAGATGTTTTAAATTATGAATGAATATATAATTTTTTGATTTATAGTTATTTATTTATAATTTGTAATTTGTAGGTTATTTTATTGTATATTATTTTATATGTAGATTACCCTAAGTTAAGTTTGCACTATACTTAGCTGGCTTGACGTTGTAATTAAAAATGTATATTAAAATAGCTTGTGTTAAACATGATATTTTGACGTATTTATCGGCCATTTTTGATTTTAGAGCCGTACATAAAAATTTTTAGAAATTTCAGAGGGCTCTTAGGCTAACATTTATTAGTATACCCTAAGGTACCTCCATACCAAATTTTGGTGCTTTTATCCTCCAGGTAACGGTAATTTCGTTAAGCCACCTCACTAAAACGTTGGAATTTGGCAGAGGCGTAACAGAAGTCACGTTTTGTAAATTCACAAAATAATTCTCATTTACGTAATTAGAAAGATACGTTACATATACGATATAGCACGAAACATTCTATATTGCCAAAATATTCTTACAACGGCGGTAGTTATAATAAATGAACTAAACGAACAATACCTTATACAATCCCTTCAACGTGCATAAGATAGTGGATGATTTTATTCCTCAAGAGAGTTTGAATGATGGGTTAGTGATGTTGACGGGGGAAAGGAAATCATGATGACAAATATGTTTTGTACCATAATGTACACATATCATTCATAACTTTAGGCCGACAGGTGACACAAACCTTACGTTTTTTATTTTAGAAAAAAATTATTTCTATTTTCCATAACTAAACATTAAGACTTTTTACAAATATTGATCTATTTGTTCTTTTTAAGCTAAAATTTTTTAAATAAATATTTCTTACGTTTGTCCCCTTCTGTGAAAATTCCCTGGTTGCTTTACCGGAATCCCAAGATAGCAAACTTTCTCTTGAAAAGAACGTATAACACTGTTATTAAAAATTAAAATGTTAATTTTGTTGAATAATTTTTCTAAAATATTAATACAATGCTCAATACATAAATATTTTCTTCAAGATTAAATCAATAAATAGTTATAGAATTTAATGATGTATACAAAATTAAAGCTTAAAGAATTAAAGGTGTGGCAGTAATCTAATTTCAAGATTGTTATTAAAAATACCTAACAATATCAATGGCAGTTTGTTAAGCGTTAAAAAATAATTGTTGACCTTTTTACTTACTATTCGTTTGCTCTCATTCAATTCAAATTGCAGGATACAAGGTTTATTTAGTGAATATGTGATCAGGTGATACCGTATTGAATAATTTAAAATTGTAATTATAAATGAGCAATTTATAAAGTGAAATGCTTATTAATTTAACGCTTCAATTAATCACTGCAGTCATTAGACAAATAATTCACAAATAACATTTTGTATAAAATAATGTGAAAGGTGAACAGATTTGTTTAGTATTATGAATACAAGCAAAATTGGTATTTTTAAACATAACATTCACACCACACCTAAAGCTTTCTTTATAATGAAATTAGAAGATGAATGCTTTACAGAACGCAACTGTTGAAATAATGTTTAAATCCCAGAAATATGTCGCATTCAGTAATAAACGCACAATAAAAACCTTTGTTCAAAATATGATAATGTAATTGCTATAATTAAATCTGTTGACAGAATAAAATATACTTTAATTTATGATACAATTGAAAACAAAATTACAATAGCAAATATATAAAGTCGCGAGACACACTTAACATGCAAAGGACTGATTAATTATAAAATCTACATGTATTCTAAATGTATGTAAAGTAGATATGTACCAACCATATTGGATTATCTGTTTCTTGCTTATATTCTAAAATTTATAATCTTGATTTACCATTTAAGTTGAACTTGCTCCTAAAGTGCTTTATTTATGTTATTATATAAAGTTTTTAATGTTTAAAATTAATTTTGAAAAATTATCCATTTGTTTAGCTAACGAGCTAAAAGTTGTCAAAGGTTTTCAAAGATGAATGCAGATGTCTATAAATATTCATTTGCAGTATGTCTAAATTTTTCTTATATATAATAAAATCTTACATAATATCCATTTACGGATAATGTAGTGTCTATTGGTATACTTGTATTAGGACCATATCTTTTTCTTTTACTTAATTGGTATTGTAGTATTAAATGCTAAAAAAATCATTAATAAAAATGTTGATAGGGATTAGAGGTTGATAAATTGGGTCGGACGAATGTGGCATTGAACTAACCTGGCGTTACATCACTTTCTCTTGTAGCGTCCCCTAGGTACCCTATCTTGAGAAGCGTAATTTGAACTTATTTGCAATAATGCAAATTCAAGAACCCAACAATCGCTAAGTAATTTATCTTGACTTGATTGACAATAATGTCACTACTACTCAAATTAATTGCCTGCTTTACTTTGACTTTCCGGAAAATAATTAAAACATTAGAATTTATTTACAAGCCTGATATTTAATTACTCGCAAACCTCTAATCAAACGAAGTGGCCGTCTAGTGTTAGGTACGTTAGGTACGTTAGGTACGTTAGGTGCTATCTAAATTAGATAGGCTGGATGAGGTAAGTGTTGCATCATGAGGGGCAGGAAAAAAAATGAAACTACTCAAATTAAAATCAACGAACTTCGCGCAGCGGTGGTTCAACCCGTTAATATACTCTTCTGAAAAAGAACCACCAATAAAACCCATTTTATTCATAAATAAGAAATTGAATAAGTACATTAATAAATCAACTAACATAGAAAAACAATGAAAGGGTTAAATGTATAACAAAACACCATTAAATCAGGTTAAAGTGCGTACAAAATTATAACAATAAGAGAAAATGAATAAAAAGCAGTTTAGTTACACAGAAACACAATAATAAAAAAAACACTTCTAGTCACACTCACAATTGGGTCATAAATAATCAAAATAAAAAAATCATAATAGAAATCGTAACACCAAACATGTGGCCCTTTAAAAATCAAGCATGCCGGTCTTTAAGTAAATAAGCACATAAAACAATAAAACAAATTACGGTACATATAAAATACAACAGTAAAATTGCACGGGTGATAAGGTAAAGTCGTGAACAAAAGAAAATAGACAAAGAATTTGCAAGTACCCGATTGTTTAGTGATCACCAAAGAACAAAAATCTATAAATCGTATTACAATAAAGCACATACAAAGATAAATCAGCTCACAGGTAAATAATTCTACTTAAACAAACTGATTATAACAAAGCCTTACAAGGGTAAGTTATAAATAGATCACTAACATCGTGACCGATATATAAGTTTGAGTGTGTTAGAAAAATACGGTGCTCTCTCTGGTTACATTCATGATACAACAAATAAAACAATAAAATAAAATTCAAGGTGTTGAATGGTTATCTGATCTTGGGAGTATGTACAGGGTGTTTTTTCGTTAATATTATAGGGTATAGGCTAAATGGTAAGAGATACAAAAAACTAAGATACGTGTCCCGTTCTGTTTTTAGTGTTTAGTTTAATGGCGCAATCGGATCTACGCTAACTAAATTGGTTTCGAAGATACAGAGTGATTCTCAAAATCTTCCGGTTTTATTATCTCTACTCGGTTATTTATGGAGATAAAAAAACTTTGGATACGAAAGTTTATGACTTTTTACGTTAATCCAGTGGCGTAAAGGTCACGTTTGTAAATTCAAAAAAATTCTCATCTACGTGATTAGAAAATACGTTACATATACAATATAGCACGAAACATACCATATTGCCAAAATATTCTTACAACGGCGCTAGTTATAATAAATGAACTAAACGAACAATACCTTATACAATCCCTTCAACGTGCATAAGATAGTGGATGATTTTATTCCTCAAGAGAGTTTGAATGATGGGTTAGTGATGTTGACGGGGGAAAGGAAATCATGATGACAAATATGTTTTGTACCATAATGTACACATATCATTCATAACTTTAGGCCGACAGGTGACACAAACCTTACGTTTTTTATTTTAGAAAAAAATTATTTCTATTTTCCATAACTAAACATTAAGACTTTTTACAAATATTGATCTATTTGTTCTTTTTAAGCTAAAATTTTTTAAATAAATATTTCTTACGTTTGTCCCCTTCTGTGAAAATTCCCTGGTTGCTTTACCGGAATCCCAAGATAGCAAACTTTCTCTTGAAAAGAACGTATAACACTGTTATTAAAAATTAAAATGTTAATTTTGTTGAATAATTTTTCTAAAATATTAATACAATGCTCAATACATAAATATTTTCTTCAAGATTAAATCAATAAATAGTTATAGAATTTAATGATGTATACAAAATTAAAGCTAAAGAATTAAAGGTGTCAGTAATCTAATTTCAAGATTGTTATTAAAAATACCTAACAATATCAATGGCAGTTTGTTAAGCGTTAAAAATAATTGTTGACCTTTTTACTTACTATTCGTTTGCTCTCATTCAATTCAAATTGCAGGATACAAGGTTTATTTAGTGAATATGTGATCAGGTGATACCGTATTGAATAATTTAAAATTGTAATTATAAATGAGCAATTTATAAAGTGAAACGCTTATTAATTTAACGCTTCAATTAATCACTAGTCATTAGACAAATAATTCACAAATAACATTTTGTATAAAATAATGTGAAAGGTGAACAGATTTGTTTAGTATTATGAATACAAGCAAAATTGGTATTTTAAAAAATAACATTCACACCACACCTAAAAGTTTCTTTATAATGAAATTAGAAGATGAATGCTTTACAGAACGCAACTGTTGAAATAATGTTTAAATCCCAGAAATATGTCGCATTCAGTAATAAACGCACAATAAAAACCTTTGTTCAAAATATGATAATGTAATTGCTATAATTAAATCTGTTGACAGAATAAAATATACTTTAATTTATGATACAATTGAAAACAAAATTACAATAGCAAATATATAAAGTCGCGAGACACACTTAACATGCAAAGGACTGATTAATTATAAAATCTACATGTATTCTAAATGTATGTAAAGTAGATATGTACCAACCATATTGGATTATCTGTTTCTTGCTTATATTCTACAAGAATTTATAATCTTGATTTACCATTTAAGTTGAACTTGCTCCTAAAGTGCTTTATTTATGTTATTATATAAAGTTTTTAATGTTTAAAATTAATTTTGAAAAATTATCCATTTGTTTAGCTAACGAGCTAAAAGTTGTCAAAGGTTTTCAAAGATGAATGCAGATGTCTATAAATATTCATTTGCAGTATGTCTAAATTTTCTTATATATAATAAAATTTACATAATGCCATTTACGGATAATGTAGTGTCTATTGGTATATTTATATTAGGACCATATCTTTTCTTTCTTAATTGGTATTGTAGTATTAAATGCTAAAAAATCATTAATAAAAATTTTGATAGGGATTAGAGGTTGATAAATTGGGTCGGATGAATGTGGCATTGAAGTAACCTGGTATAATCGGCGTTATATCATTTTATCTTGTAGCGTCCCCTAGGTACCCTACTTGAGAAGCGTAATTTGAACTTATTTGCAATAATGCAAATTCAAAAACAACAATCGCTAAATAATTTATCTTGACTTGACTGACAATAATGTCACTATTACTCAAATTAATTGCCTGCCTTACTTTAACTTTCCGGTAAAAATTAAAACATTAGAATTTATTTACAAGTCTGATATTTAATTACTCGCAAACCTCAAATCTGATCAAACGAAGTGGCCGTCTAGTGTTAGGTACGTTGTACTATCTAAATTAGATAGGCTGGATGAGGTAAGTGTTGCATCATGAGGGGCAGGTAAAAAATAAAACTACTCAAATTAAAATCAACGAACTTTGCGCAGCGGTGGTTCAACCGTTAATATACGCTTGTGAGAAAGAACCACCAATAAAACCCACTTTATTGATAAATAATTAATTGCATAAGTACATTAATAAATCAAATAACACAAAAAAACAATGAAAGGGTTAAATATATAACAAAACACCATTAAATCAGGTTAAAGTGCGTACAAAATTATAACATTAAGAGAAAATGAATAAAAAGCAGTTTAGTTACACAGAAACACAATAATAAAAAACACATGTAGTCACACGCACAATTGGGTCATAAATAATCAAAATAAAATCGTAACACCAAACATGTGGCCCTTTAAAAACCAATCATGCCGGTCTTTAAGTAAATAAGCACATAAAACAATAAAACAAATTACGGTACATATAAAATACAACAACAGTAAAATTGCACAGGTGATAAGGTAAAGGCGAGGACAAAAGAAAATAGACAAGGAATTTAAGTACCCAATTGTTTAGTGATCACCAAAGAACAAAATATAAATCAAATTACAATAAAGCACATACAAAGAGAAATCAGCTCACAGGCAAATAATTCTATCTTAAACAAACTGACAAAAAACTCATTAAAACAAAGCCTTACAAGGGTAAGTTATAAATAGATCACTAACATCGTGACCGATATATAACGCGTTAGAAAAATACGTGCTCTCTCTCTGGTTACACATTCATCTATACAACAAATAAAAACAATAAAATAAAATTCGAGGTGTTTAATGGTCCTTGGGAGTATGTACACGCTAATTGACTTTTACAATTAGTAACCAAAGCGTATCATATACCCGTTCATTAGCCCACCTCTACCCAAATGTAAATGTAAGCAACAACCAACAATACTAATTCGCACAAATACCAGAGTCAGAGGGCCCTGTATAGCCTTTTATTTAGCATATTTTAGCTTAATGAGTACGCGTACGAATAAGGTACCTTTGCAAGGCAATGTTTGATTCTTTTAATACGTTACATAAACTGGTAAAATGATCGGCTGCTAGCGTTCATTTACATAAAAATACATACTTACACTAGAATATTCCCTTAATTGATCACAGACAAAAATCGTTAACATACGCGGTTTAACCCCGAAAGAAAAGACAACGTAGTGTTCGAATTCAAAAGAAAAATGTACACGCAAGGATTATTTTAAAGACAAACTGTTTACAATGAAGGTATTTAATTAACGCAAATCTGGATCGATTGACACGCTAACTGTAACTGCCCCCTATTCGATTTCAGAACTAACTATATCTACTCCCGAAAAACCACCCCCGTTTTTCAAAAGTATTAAGAAAAACCAAGAAACGTTCATTTCCGTTGGAACAGTTTCATATTATTATTGCACGATATCTTATTTTTAAAAATATGCATTCGTTCGTAACAAACCCTAAATTTCTCTCTCGAATTTCCAAGTAACAAAGATATCTTTTGATCGTGGCCCGTTCAGCCGTAATTAATCATTAGAGCAATGATATTTTTACATCAAGAGCGCGCATAAAAAATTACAATGATTTGTGTTTTATGATTTTTACATACATATTAGTTACAAATAATCCTACATTCCTTACATAAAGTTTCTAAATAAAATATTTTGAAAACATTAGCAAATTACGACGTATTATTAAGATATTAAAAATCCACTAATTATCTTTTCTATCGTGGTAACAATGGCGATTTGACAAACGATTATTACAATAATAAAATTTTCGCGATCCGCTACCTACACTCTCTTGACCAGTTTCCAATTATACTAAGTTTGCCTCAATATAACATTACTAAGTGTCTCTTTTGGGAAAGTATAATAAAGTCGCTTCTTTAATAGTAGCAAGAGATCGTGTTTTTGAGATGGGCTGACTTTTAAATTCGTACTTGTTGTGACCGAAGGACTGAATCTACTACTGATCTGTCTAAACAAGGGAGACTTTATGAAACGCATTACCTGTATCCCATGGTAAAGTTACCTTTCACATTTCAGACACGTAATAGCGGTATCATGCATCCATATTCATAACGTAATGGCATCTTTTACTAAAAGCCGTGATGTAAAATTGGCGATATGGACTACTGCATTTTATTTTACAGAAAATCTAGGGTGACCAGACGTCTCTGATGCAAAAGGAGGACGACAAAATTAAAATAAAAACGTAATAGCTATTTGTATTACTACTTTTCCTCCCGAGAATGAAGGAGGAAAAGGCACTTTACTCCCATGTAATACATATGCTTTTTCCGCCTACCTCAAGTAACGACTCATTTATTTGAAAATTTATTTATGATATCTATAATTAAATAACAAGATTATCAACATTGCCATCACCATTAAAACTAAGAAATGCTTTATTTTTGGTTTATGTCTAAGGTGTTATGATATTAATATTGAACGTACAGTTCTGGACAGTTGTAATATGAATATCACTGGAAGATAGCGATGGAGCCAGATCCAAATCAGTATTGGTAGTATTCTCTCTGAGCGCATTGTTGCAAACTTGATAACCTCTAGAAGTACTAGGTTGATTGGTCAATTTGAACTTGTTCATAGATTTCCATTATTTGCTTAGAAATTTTTCTCTTTTTTGCGAGAGATCGTTCAACATAGCCTTCTGTTATGGACGTTGATTTCCAACCTCCATGCTGTTTCAGAGCTAGAATATCTCCACCAGCATTTACTAATAGAGTTTCAGAAATTCTTCTAAAACTGTGGCCTGTATAATGTTCGGCATTTGGAGGTTTAAGGTATTCCAGCAATTTTTTGATTAATGCATTTTCCTGCTCTGAAGCACACAAATAAACGTTTATGTCCAGTTTTGGGACGTAGCGAGATACATTCTTTATAAATCCGAATTGACTGGTGAAGCATTTATTATGAATGACCGTTGTGAATTTGTTTTTGAGTTGGGAATATTTACTATTGTAAGAGTGTCTTTATCTTCAATGTCATCCGACGTCATTTTAATGTGCTCGTCACATCGACATGCTCCAGCAATTCCGAAAACAAGGAGAACCTACGAATTAAGTTACAATTAAATTATCACAATTTTTTATTTATTTTTTACATTACCTAGTAGTCTACTGTAACATAAATCAAAACCAACAATTAAAAAAATTAACAAAAAAAGATAACTTCTTTATCCCGGGATTGAACCTGCCACCAGCAGGTCTAGCCCAAACGTGAAACGTGCGCTTATCCACTACGCCACCAGGAATGCCAGTATAATGTTGTGAAACCCATGAGTAATGTGGGCTGAGTTGTTGACGGATATTTATAATAACTAATTTTATTTTCAATTTATTCACACTCGTGGAATGTTACTAAATACCTGCCTACCTACCTCCTAACAATATCTTACCTTCATTAATAAATATGCATTATCGGGGGCTTCTATTAAAAATGTGCTTACTTCTTTATTTATAAATGTTTTGGCCTTGTTGAGTTTGTATCCTGCGAATCGTCTTTTTAAAAAAGCCGTTAATTTTGGGTATTTAATGTTCTCTTGCATTTTACTTGCGCTATTGTGCGTAGCATTGAATATTTTGACCATAATCTTGTTGCTTTTAATGTTTTACTTAATATCGAAAAGTAACCAGGTATTACATTTTCGGAATAATTAGTGATATGGTTTTCTTCGGCCCATTTCTTATAATGTGAGTACTATTTTTCATATCACTCTCTGGAATTTTTGTAAGAGAGATATAAGGGCTATATTTACTTCTTCTAGGATATTGGGCGGTGTATTTGTATATTCTAAGTCGCTTGAATCACTCATTTTAAAGAATTATTAAATTTTAGTGAACGTAAACTGGGTACCCACTTTAACACTGTTAAAAATGTCAATCACTTTGAGAACTGTCAGCCTTTCACAGCATGCTGCAATATTTTTATCCTAAAGTCGAAAATCTTACCGAATTTTTAAGCCAAAAAATATTTATTTAAAGTGTTAAGTATAAAATGTTCATAACTAAATTCTACCGTTTTGCAAATTATATAGGGTGTTCTATAATAAAAACTGGAAATTTAAATATAATATTAAAGGTAGGGTAAGTCAATGTATATACTGACTTCACTACTTTTCCTCCCTAGGGAGGAAAAGTATGGCTTTCTTGCCTAATATGAGGCAGGAAAGTGTACTTTCGCTAGAGGGAGGCGGAAAATCTATTTTTTTGTTTGCCCCCTAGATTTGGGGTGGTTTATTATTACACCAAAAGTTTGCTGGTATTAGACGGTTCTCACTAACCTCAAATCTGATTATATGTAAAAATTAATTTAACAGTTGCCACATTTAGTTGAAATGAATAGTAACCACGGGTTTTTCCCGTTTCAATTAAAGCTTTGGCACGAGGAACTTTGTTATTTATCAAACTGTGAAAGGTTTTTTTTATATAAATTATCTTGTTATCTAATGTTTAAGACATTTTGAAGTGACAATATAAATCAATTGCAAACTTTCAAACTGCTCTGTACGTTGCTATTGAAACGGATATTTAAAAATATCCTCATTTTTAACACATAAAAAAGGCAACATATATTAATCATGTGAAAATAAATTTATCAACTCTGACGTTAGTGAAAAATATTATACCAACTTTGTAAAAATAACTCTCAAAAATAGGGGGCAAATAAAATATATATGTTTTATTCAAAATTTGAAAACTATAATCTATTTCAACCTCACTATCACTCATTTTTATACAAACTGTATATTGTATATAGTTAATTTTTAACAAATAATATTCAGTTATTTAAAGAAGGTTGTCATCTAACGTACAGCGCCCTCTATTAATGCTAATGTGTACATGCAAATGAATTGATAAAATAGAAAATTGTCTATTAGCAATATTTCGTGAAAATCTTTGTTTCTTATTTTCAACATAAAAATTCCTCAGTGTGAAAAATATTGTACTATATTCGTGCATAATCTGTTTTACTGCGTTTGCGCACATTAACGTGTGCGAAATATGTACTCACGCAGTAAAACAGTCGATTACGCACTTATATTGTAAATATATATTACAATTACGCGAAATGATTTAAGTATGGCTCTACCAGGCGGCCTCGAGAGTGGCGCTTAACGTAGAGTTTTTACCGTAGGAGCAAACACAGTTTCGAATATTTGTTCAACTTCATCCGTGGAAGAAGGAATAGATACCGCTGGGCCAGCGTAGTCAACAAACCTTGAATACTCATCAGAAGAGGAGAAGACTTCCAAGTAGTCCATAAAAAATGAAACAAGCAGTCCCCGAGGAGGAGCGCGTTTCTCTGCTTATTCTCTATCGAGAGGATGACTAGGTCGCAACAACGCGAACTCTATCGTAGTGAGAAGGCCAGCAAATTAGGATATTATTCACTTGAAATCAAGCACACACTACCGTCAAATAACCGCCATTCTAAACAACATAACTTAAGAATCGTCATAATAGGCATTCTAGCGGGCGATGACATAATGCAAGAAGCAGCAAGAGACCTCACAGACTTAGCTCTCTCGGTCTAAATGGTATCAGTGATGCACGTAGCCAACCAGCGAATAAACACCTCCATGGTCTTGGTACACCTGGTAAGGATAACCAAATTGTAATAAAATCTTCTCCATGGCGACCTTAAGATACGTGAAGTTAAAAATGGAATCACTCCACTTCAATATGGTATAGGTCAATGCCACAAATGAGAACAGTTCGAACAGATCAGGCACACAACAAACGAATGGCACGCTCATGCCAGATGTGTGTGCAGGTGCATACAAAACCAGAAATAAAAGAGGAGAGACATCGCGAGCTAATGCAGCTGCTTTGCTTCGGGGGGGGGGGGGGGGGTACAGACAAATCTGCCAAAAAGCAAAATGGAATATCATGAAATTGATGCCATCTTTAATAGCAATACCCCGACTATCATAACCGGGGACCTAAACGTGAAACAATCCGATAGAAATAATGAAACCTCCAACAAAGGTGGAAAAGCACTACGCCTTAAAAGATATTATCGTCGAGGGAACAACAGAACCAATCTACTATTCGTAATGAAGCGAGCCCACAATTGAGAGCCAAATGGGCCCTCATGTTAATGCTAAATTGTATTGATTGAATAAATAATAAAATCGTGCTCACCCGATGGGTGCCAAATTTGTGATGAACTTATTATTGAATTGAAAAACGTAATCGATCATACAATTTATTACTGTAAGAAATTATAACAGGATACCCCTCTATTATACATCATCTAGTTATAATTTACGTTGAACGTAAATTGTTAAACTTTGACCAATAACAATAATTAAACGGTCATAAATTATTTAGCAAAACTTACCTCCGATATCTATTATTCATACTGATTTAGCAGTAATGCCTTTTTACCTTCCAACCTACATATACATATGTAGGTATTGAAGGTGCGTGTACGTGTGCGTGTGCGTGGTGGTGTGTGTGTGGTGTGTGTGTGTGTGCGTGTGTGTGTGTGTGTGTGTGTGTGTGTGTGTGTGTGTGCGTGTGCGTGTCGTGTGTGTGTGTGTGCCTGTACGTGTGTGTGGTGTACGTGTGAGTGTGTGTGTGTGTGGTGTGTGTGCGTGTGCGTGTGCGTGTGGTGTGCGTGTGCGTGTGGGTGTGCGTGCGTATGCGTGGTGCTGCGTGTGCGTGTGTGTGCGTGTGTGTGTGGTACGTGTGTACGTGTGCGTGTGTGTGTGGTGTGCGTGCGTGTGGTGTGGTGTGTGCGTGCGTGTGTCGTGCGTGTGCTGTGGTGTGCGTGTGCTGCTGTCGTCGTGTCGTGTACGTGTGATTGTGCGTGTGTGTGTGCGTGTGCGTGTGGTGTGCGTGTGCGTGTGCGTGTGCGTGTGCGTGTGTGTGAGTGTGCGTGTGTGTGGTGTGTGTGTGCTGTGTGTGCGTGTGCGTGTGTGCGTGTATGTGTGCGTGGGCGTGGGGGCATGTGTGTTGGCATCCATGATAACTCTACAAAGAATAAGACAGCCGCTATTTTTTGCTGGATTTCAATTCTCCTGGAGCCGATCAGGTTTTGAAAAAAATCCAGCGGTGGAGTTTTTTATTTATATCAAATATTTATGCAACAGCTATATATCTCTAAGATATAAATATATGAGCAGATATAGATTTTGAAATTGTCAATTAAATATATCCTATATAATTGTTTGATAAGATCAATTTTTTGTGAAAAAATTAATTAAACAGGTAAAATAAGTTAACTGCAATGCAGTTTAACTACACTTAGGCAAGAACAAAAAAACAGGCAAGAAATTTACACATACACATCCCTTTCTCAGCTTACACATTCATCTATACAGAACAATAAGAACTGGTACGCTTAACAGTAAAGATGGAATTTGAGGTGTTTTTAATGCCATCTGGATCCGTGTCTGTAAGCTCCCGTCTCGTTTATAACGAATAAACGGAGTTCTATCGTGCCAAGTTTGCCCACGCATTATTGCTTCTACACAAATATTAATAAACAGTCAACAATGCCGAATCATACTAGCAATGAGGAGCGTCAAAATACTGTCTGAAGCAGACTCCTTTTATTTTAACAGATTTCAGCTTAATGAGCCTGCGTGCGTAATTGAATAGATATTTCTTGATTTTTAATAGGTTACATAGGCTTGTTGAATTGTTTGCTGAGAGCTTAATTTACATTAAAATACCTATTCACGTTTGAATATAATCCTTTAATTAATCACTTATCCACCAATATTTAACGGGTTAAGATACGCCGTTTAAACCCAAGACGATAACGATTATATATGGATATATTGTTTTAAAAAAACAATAAATATTACGTGGGAATATTTTCACATTTATTACTAAAAGAAGTATTAACTTTTAAAATATGCACTCGCACGTAACAAACCCTATATCCAGGTCTCGAACTTCAAAGTCCCAAACAAAGACGTCTTTTGATTTTCGGTATGTTCCGACGTCATTAATTATTAAACTAGTGACGTTTTTACATCAACAATATGCGTATAAAAAATTTCAACGATTCGTCACGCTCCTTCGGTAAAGGCAGTTTCGAGCGGACACCTATTTTGTACCCCAGCATATGTTTTTATTTTTTTTTCAACCCTTAGTTATATATAATCAAATATTTCTTACATAAAACACATGAAATAAAGTATTTCGAAGAACATTATCAAATTACCACTTATTACCAACATATTAAAACCCATTAATTATCTTTTCTAGCGCCATAACAATTCCGATTTGAAAATGTTTATTGCAATAATAAAATTTTCTCGGTCCGCTACGTACAAGGTTTGGTAAACAAATACAGTAAAGTATAAAAATAAAGAATTACATCTCCTAGGTATGGAAGAAACTGTTACAGTTGCCACCGATTATATTCTTTCTCTATATAAAATCGATGTAAAGGGTAGCAACACGTTTTAACAAATCCGCTAGGGGTTGCTCCACGGATGGCATTCAACCAACAAGTTATCTATTGTAATTGATTAAGGACGGTGTAATAACACATTTTTTTTCACAAGAAGATACTATCTACTCTACTTTAGTTAGCAATATACAAATAAAACTGGCGTACCTGTTTCGGGTACCATACCTGGTATCTGAAGGCGTTTGGGTAGCGTCTGCAATAAATCTCCGATAATGATTCATCGTTTTTAGGACTTTATGTAACCTCTTAGTAGTACCTGGAAGTAGAAGTCTCGCGTGATTTTGGTTTAATGAATTGGAATGAATTGAAATTATAATAGTACTTGTTTTGCTTGAGATGACATTTCGCCGGGTAGTCGACACAGTTGTTTTGTAACCGTTTGAATATTTTGTGCTACTTCATATACTGTTATTTCTCTTGTGAGGATGTCAGTGTATGCGAAACAGTATGGTAGGTCTCTCAAGGTGGTATTGGTAAACCTAAACTCACACAACCCGAATTACGTACTTATGGTATGTTCTCTTCGGCTACTTGAATGCGATAGTACGTCCGGACCAGATCAATGGCTGATAAGACCTTTTGTAAGTTTAGTGCTCTGTAATCTCCATATAGCATCCATTCTTTCGATCCTTTGGGCACCATGTATGAGAGAGGAGGTTGCATACGTAATATCGAATGGGCGTGTCATTCCTAGCTGGATCATGAGCTGAAACGGTATACTGCTCCATCCTGCTCTGGGACCAGATGACGAGTCTTGTGAACTATTGGTGGTCCATCAGAGGTCCGAATGAAATGGCGGGTGTTATGTTTGGGCATTCGCTTTGTTATTCCAGGAAATTTATCTGTTTGTTACGATTGCAGATTTATCATTTTGCACTATATTACGTTAGCTAGTAGATTGTCGTATGCAAGATATTATGCCCGATGGTTGCTTCGGTATGTCCTCAATGATAGATCTCCGTGAAAATTTTATTTCGTTGGTTGGTTACAAGGTGGAGGTTGACTTCAGCTCCCAGAGTGCTTCTCCTTTTGGATAACGTGAAGACTTCTGCATCAGTGTTACAGAGGAATTCCAGCTTCATGTTTTGGTCCGTTACAAAGCGTCGGCGGGGTTAGTTGTCTTTGTCACTTACCGCCGTTAATAAGGGACTGGATCGTTTTCTTGACTCAGTTTAAATGGTCAATTTGTAGTGATGTCAACACCTTGTTAGACTATCGTGCAATTTGTTGTTTTGGTTTGAAGCTTAGACAGTGACGTGCTAATTTATTTAGTTTATTTATTAGGAGGAAAATTATCTGCTGAGAGCAATGTTTTCATTCTGTCATTTTTATTTATCTTGCGTAAGATTTTATTTAAACGTTAGTGATAAAAAGTGCCCGCTACTGTTACTCATGTTTAACTTGATCACTTTGTTGTGTACTGATGATAGTCTGTGTTCGCGTTTTATTGAAGCAATTTGTTGTGAAATGCATAGACCATTCGTTTCGTGTATGTAAACCTTTTATTATTCCGACAAGTTCTGTTTGTCCCATTCTTTTTTTGTCAGACAGAATTGTTGATCACCCTGTTATTAGAAATTATATTAATCGTGGTTATTGATAACACGTTATTTTAGAATATGTAAGGACAAGATTAAAATGTAGAATAAGGAACGTGGTCATGTGGTAGGAAGAGAAATTCACTTGGGTCTTTAGTAAATTTAACTCACTTGAAAAAAAGTCTGACAAGTAATATGATTAAGATATGAAAGACCTCGTTACGGTCTTGTTTCAAAATGCATCAAATTATTTCCATTGCAAATATTAGTTCTGTCAGAAGAAAAGTGCAATTTTCTTTGTTCAATAGAATTTAGCTTAGACCATTATACAGCATGATTTCGATTTTATTTATGGTGACTTTACAGGGTTCTGAAAAATTAGTGTTTGAGTTCATAGTTGTTCATATGGTTGTCCTGGATATACCAATTCTGTATTTTATTACAATAAACATTAGTAGTTTAACTTAAATCTATATAGGTGTATGTTTAGGTGATGGTTATTCACATTAGAATAAAGTACAAACGATATTGTCCTTTTTATTCAGAAATGAAACAACTGAAAGAATCTGGTTGTGTTTCTAAAATCAGCATTTAGTTGGCATAATTGAAAATAGGGGTGTAATGGAACAAGAAAAGACACTTACTGGGTGTAACAGAAAAATATGGAAAGCAAGTTGTTCTTACTTGAAAAAAATTCACTTTAAACCCTTGAGATTTGAATCTAAAATTTTCAAGCGATTTTAACTTAGTATATCCAACTACTCTTGAAACTCGAGGGATTCCGGGCTCACGTAGACCGGTCAATTCCGGTCTAGCAATTCCCTAAGCTTTCTTTCGCTTTTTTTCTCGTACTCTATTAGAATATCTAATGCGGGTCAACGATGTGTGAACACGATATTTACTTCTGACTGATAAAGTGATTCTAAATATAAAATATCCGATCCACTTAAAATTTCACACTTTTACAGAGCTTGTCAAAAATCAAATTGGTACATTGATAAATCCTTTCTTACCACAAATATCTTTTTTGTTCTAATCCGAGATGCTATAGAACTTGGCACTCAGTAATCCTGCGAAGAGAAGTCTAACCACAGGAGCGGCTTCCCTTACTTAACCCTATCTGTTTTGACCCTCATCACAGCCGAACTCAACTTGTTTCACAAAATTTATGACGATATTAACCCTTCTGAACAAAGGAATTCTTGTTCTACGTGCAAAATCTTTAACCTTATACAAGTGAAAGCACTTTATCGGTTTTTGATAAACAATTTACGTAACGTGTTGATATTAATATTGCCCATTTTCTATTATTGCTTTCAACCTTTTTAACTTATCATACCTTGCGATTTAATTAGTGTTAGAGTCATCAATGAATATTTCGTGTCTTACCAATATTAGTAAAAGTGCAAGTGATAATTTTCCCACCCCTCAAACGTAAACATAATTTATCATCCTGGTAATGACGTAAAAAAGGGAACAATATTAAAAATAATGGAACTGCATATTTTCTTTCTTGAAGTAAAGATCAAAATAATAGGAAAAATAACGAGATTCTTCTTTCAACGCCAAAGTTATACAGGAATTTTCAGAGTCTTCCGTGTATTGTTAAGTTCCTTTGATTAGACTTGAGCGTCGACGTTCGTCGGTTTGAGGATTATTTCCCTGTTTAATCCAGCCAACCAGATTCTTTTCTTTTATAAATATCCACGAAACCTTGTTAAATATTATAAAGGACGGCTGGAACACAATTCGACTGTAGTGTTAGCTGTTAGATGACTGAGTCATCAATTTCTGTCATCTTGAAGCTTATGGAATATGTGTAGTTAAAGTTTGAAATTTACTGAAATTTTCAATGTTGTTTAGTGTTACCTCAATTATGGTATACGATAATGGTTACATTTCCGGTCCCGTAAGCAATTAATGACAACAGTTGAGTTCTCATTACTGCAGCTGTTCTTTTCCGACGTCTGTTCTCAAACGTAAGATTTATTTGTGTTTTCTACGCACAGTTCTAATCGACTAAACTACCATACCCTCTTAATTGAATAAAGGATAAATGACTTAAGATTGATTATAGGTGTTGGGAAAATTGAAAATTTTCTTATAACTTCTAGTTAATTAAGTAAACGAATCAAGTTGCTCGGATATTAACGTAAGTACATAATATCCATGAAGGAAGGAACAAAATGTTTTTGTGGTGGAACATAAAATGATATCTAAAATCTCCCCTAAGGGTAATTCCTGAAGTATTTATTGAGAGCATTCTGTATCAGATCAAACTCCGTCATTCTTTGCCCAGGACCTTAATAGGTAAGCTATTGCCGTGACTTCAATAATGTCTTAAAGATTATATAGGCATAGTTTATTTTAAGCAAATAAATCTCTTCTGGCTCTTATCAAACATTATTAACGCATATTTTTTTTGTTAACCCTTTAATTTATTTTAAGTCTACATTCGATGAGATTGTAATCGTTGAACTTCTATTAAAACCTCCAAGGGAAAATTGGCCGTAGAATCACCTCAAGGAAAAGTTTTACATAGAGTTAAAAAATCAGATTATAATTTAAATAAGAGTATGCTGCAAAAATTATTACATTTTTTGGCTAATTACCCTAAAATTGTTAATGCTGCAAACCTATTCGGCATTCCATAACACATAAATTGGGCGTTTCTGATCGATGTAATATATATTACGTACCAATTGAAAGTCCGGGTTTTACAGTAAACGGTTTGATTCATTAGAATGTTTAGCAAAAATACTGCCTTAACCATTAAGCGCTTAAATTATTATTTTTTTAATCTTTGAAAAGGTGGCATTTTTATGTTATTTTGGTTAAATTTTACCAAAAAAAATTACAGAATTAATTTTTGTTTTTAGTTTTTTTCAAAAAAAGATGATCTATAAATAGATCGTTGGACGAATAAATGAAAACAGTTTCAGAAAAGAACTATATTTTCTTGTTATAAAATATACAGGGTGTAACGGATGCTGATGGTCAAATTTCAGGGGGTTATCATACAATTAATTTGCAATAAAAAAAACTTATAAGATTTTTTTGGAAAGTTGATTTCAACATTTCTTGATTTCAAAAAATTGTCTGCTTTTTTCCATAATATTATTCTTACACCCACAACAAATTTAGTCCATACCATCGGAAAGAGCATTAAATTTGCTACAAGACAAGTATATATTGGTGTACAAAAAATCTTCTATACCAGGTGCTGTAAAAAGTTAAATATAATAATTGTGAAGTGAGCTTCTTATTCGTATTAAGGAGGAGGTGTTTTTTCTTCTGTAAAAACTACTGCATGAACTTTTGAGTCTGCTATGTTTTTTGCGGCAATATCATGGGCAAAAGTAATAAAACCGTAAAAATCGAAAATACACAAATCTTATATTACTGGATTTTAAGGCTTCTTTAGTTGAATATTATAATATTTGGCTCCTGGGAGGTCAATAAACTGTGCCAAAACGTCCTATTCATCTTTCTCGCTAATGTTCGTTTAACCATGCCCGAGTCGCTTTGCTGTTATAAGCAGGGCAAGTATCAATCTGAATCAGGGAATTAATTCTAATATTCAAAGAAACAGCATGGAATTCACATGTATGGCCATTATGACAATTAAATGTGATATATCTGGTAAAGATTTACTTTGAACAGGGATGAAATGATAAGGGTGAATGTCATTCCTTGTAAGACTTCTGTAAATTGACGTATGTGAAATTCTTCAAAGCCATATTGCTCCATATGCGTACTTTTGTGGGAGTTTCATCAAAAAGCTTCTTTTTAACTCTCCCTGTTTCCCCTTAAATCCTAAATATTGTCACAAACTTGTTTTTGTTTAGAATGCGTCTTTTAAAATAGATAAATGCCAAGGAGGCTCTGAAAAACCACAAAGTCATAAAATTACTTTATTAGTGTTCTTGTTGATTAATTAAGTATCTAAATTGAGGATACTACGTTTTTTCACAAATAACAAGGATCGAGATATTTTATTTGTGTATGGTATTTGCAATGGAAATTCTAGAGCAGCAGTTGTAGAGTATTCACGCCGCTATCCCGAAAGACGCATTCCAAACAGAAAAAACTGTTGTAACTACAATTCGGATTTTGGGAGAGACAGGGAGTGTTCCAATATATCGTCCTCTAAATGCCGATCGAGTGAATCGTCATCAAGATGAAATTATAACAGAGCTTTTTGAAGAAACTTCACATTAGGTACGCGCAGGGCAGCAATACAAATTGGGAGAATTTCGCATACGTCAATTCACAGAGGTCTTAGATCGAACAACCTTCGCCCTTATCATTTGAACCCTGCTCAAAATTTAATGGATAGTTTAATCGATAGGGCAGAACGTGTTCAGTTTTGTACACAGTATATTGTAACAAACCTTGAACGTGTTGTTAATAATTCACCTCTCTGTAGGCAACTAACGTGCATTTCGTGCCACGTGTGCTGCATAAAACATAATTTACTTATTTAAAGTCAAGCCTTCCACGCATAACGTTTGCACATTCAGTTTCAGCGATACTGAAAGGTAGTAGAGCATCCATTTTTGCTCTATTAAATATTTTTTATTAAAAGTGCTGTAAATTTTACGTCGAGTTCATTTGAACTTATTTTACGTTTCAGAAGTTTGCATTTCAGGCACTTTTACTTTTACTATTACCTTTACCTTTACCTTTATCTCTACCTCTACCCCTACCTCTACGTCTACCTCTACCTCTACCTCTACCTCTACCTCTACCTCTACCTCTACCTCTACCTCTACCTCTAACTCTACCTCTACCTCTAACTCTACCTCTACCTCTACCTCTACCTCTAACTCTACCTCTAGGTAGAGGTCTACCTCTAGCTTTTGCTTTTGCTTTCGCTTTCGCTTTCGCTTTCGCTTTCGCTTTCGCTTTCGCTTTCGCTTTCGCTTTCGCTTTCGATTTCGCTTTCGCTTTCGCTTTCGCTTTCGCTTTCGCTTTCGCTTTCGCTTTCGCTTTCGCTTTCGCTTTCGCTTTCGCTTTCGCTTTCGCTTTCGCTTTCGCTTTCGCTTTCGCTTTCGCTTTCGCTTTCGCTTTCGCTTTTGCTTTTTATTTTTTAATTTTTACTTTAACTTCACCTTTACTGTTACTGTTCACACGTCTATACACATCTTTCCAATTAATCATTTGACCGTTAATCAATCTACGGTATTAGTACGATCAATCAAGAGTGAGTTAATCACCTTTGTTAATGGGAAGTGGAATACTAAAACCCCTTAATCCTGCAAATCTATTCATCTGGGAATTATAAAGTATATAAATCCAGATTTATTTCAACCCTGAAGTAATATTACGCAGCAATTTCCAAAACGATGACCCAGCATGAAGCCATTTTGTTATTTTCAGTGTGACCAAGACTAATGTACTCTGATTCCATTGATTACTCATAATATTAATTATTCATTAGGTTATAACGTTACTAACATAAGCATTAAGGTATTTGCGGTTATAATTAAATATAGATTGTGTAATAAAATTTGTTATTGTAGGAATTTTCCTCTAACTTTATAGTATAACGGTTTACTTGTTTATTCCATATTTAAAAAAAAAGTTGGCGTCTGAGTATTTAACAATTAATTTCAGGAAGAAGCATATTTTAAAGCGAACATATCTAGGTACATATAAATATCTTTTGGTTAACCGATAATTTTATGAACCTGACCCACTTTAGTCTATGACTACAAAAGTTCTAGTTATTACCCAAACACGTGGGTGTAGAAGTATACTTATAGAACTGAAGGGTTTTACACTTTTACACAACAAACTAACAGAGATCCGCAATTTTACAAGCATGTAATTTGGGCTGACGAGTCAAGGTTCGCCAGAGATGGCGTATTTAATTGTCATAAAAACCATAATGGGATACCTCTGAATCCTTATACTGTTAGGCCCTGCAATAATCAATACAGATTAAAAGCCAATGTATAGATGGGTATAAGTGGCAATTACGTTCTTAGATCAATTATACTAGAAAATACATTAAACGCAGAGAGATTTCTTGATCTTTTTCAGAACAAGCTGCACAATATATCAGAAGAGGTTCCTTTAAATTTTGGGATTAATTTCTGGCTGCAAATCGATGATTGCCCTGCCCTACTCATAACAGCAGGAAGATTCGGACATGGCTAAACGAACATTATGAAGATAGATGGATAAGACGCTTTGATACTGTTAGGTGGCCTCCTCGAAGTCCTGATTTAACTCTGTTATATTTCTATTGGTGGGGTAGATTGATATCTTCGGTATATGAAATACCAATTCAAACTTTTTTGATTTTTGGGAGCAGCTTCTACAGCAAAATGGAGAAGTGCCTCGCGCAGCTGCTTTCGTGCGGAGAAGGTGCGCTTTATGTATTCGTCAAGGGAGGGGGTACATCGAAAATTATTAGGTTAATATAAATATGTTGCTAAGTTTGAAATAATATTTTCAACAACTTTGTTACTTTAATTAATTAAAAAAAAAAACAGTCTTAAAATCTAGTAATATAAGGTTTGTGTATTTTCGATTTTTACAGTTTTATTATTTTTCCCCATGATATTGTCGCATAAATAATAGCAAACTCAAAAGTTGATATATCGTTGAAAAGCTTACTAAATGCAGTAATTTTTGCCAAAAAAAAACACGTCCTCATTAACACATTTTTACCACTAATTTTGCTCACTTCACAATTATTATATTTAACTTTTTACAGCACCTGGTATAGGAGATTTTTTTTTACACCAATAAATACTTGTCTTTTAGCAAATTTAACGCTCTTTCCGATGGTATGTCTAAATTTGATGTGGCTGTAAGAATAACAGACATACTTTTATTTTTATGAAAAAAAGCAAACAATTTTTATAAATGTTAAATAAAGGAATAACTTTCCAAAAAAATCTTACAATAATTTTATGTTGCAAATTAATTGTATGATAACCCCTGAGGTTTGGCCATCAGCATCCGTTAGACTTGTATAATTTCTTTGGTGATATTTTATAAAACAGGTGGTACAAAGAGTAACATTACATTTTTTACGGTAACTTAAAGGGCGGATCTTACACGAGGTGCATTGGCATCTTCTTTGGTTGGTTCTTTTTTCCAAAAAATGTCCCTTTTCGTCAAGTCTAACATCATCTGACACACGTGATTTTGAGCTTCATGGTAAGCTAAGCCGTGTACCTTTCATAATACTTCGTCCATGTCTAAGCTTAAGGTAGGCCACTGCAGTTTCTCTCCTAAAATCTTTTAAATTTATTGGTTTCTTTCCATTGATGCTTCTATATGTACAGCTGAAACGAATTAATTACTGAGATCCTGGTGAATAAACACGAGTCCCATTTTTTACCTTGTATGGCAATTCTATGCTTCTCTCGAAACCAGTCATGGTGATCTAGTCCTCTCATGATCACTCTAGGTTGAGGAACTGGCATGCGAGATTTTTTCTTCTTATTCCACCGTAGAATTGAAGCTAGAGGTTCTACCTGATCAAAATTTGTGAGCATTGAGATACGCTTATAGTCATTCCATTTAAAAATTAGAATTTCATGTTCATCTTTTCCAATTCCTTTGTCGATTGCAATGGGCACTGCGCAGTCCGATTTTCCCTTATTGTGCCGGTAGCACTAAATTTTAATTCTTTTAGCTTCTGAAATAAGGCGTGACTACTAAAAAAATTATCGAACTACACGCAGTAGCTCTTCAGACTTCCTACTACTGACAGCACTTCTAAAACTACCCAAGCATCTAAAGGCCCTTTTTGTTGATTTTCTTCTTTTCCAGCATAAAGTGAAAAAGAAAAGTAGTATCCATCTTCGCCCACACATAGACCACAGTTTATATCCAAAACGAATTGGCTTTGCTTTAATAAATGGTTTCAGCGAGTACCGGCCATAGTACCTAACAATCATTTCATCAATGAAAAAATCCAAATTTTTGAAAATTTTTTATTCACTTTTTCAAGTAATGGTCGTATTTTGAAATATTTGACATTTGTGTTGCCTTTAGCTTTGGTGTTGTCAATAAAATCAATACATGAGTTTACTTCCAAGTACGCATTTCTACTAAAAGCATTGTTCACGATGGGTTGACCCAAGTCTTCTTTATCGGTCTCTTTTGAGACACTAAATATCAAAAAATGAGTAACTGCATACTTGGTACTTTACTCCATTATCATACTAAGAATTTCATCATCGCGAACATGCCGCAGTTGGTTCTTTCAATGTGGTTTTCATAATATTCTCTGTAGAAAATCGTGTTTCAGCATTATAGTTCGGGTCATTCTTGGTCCAATTGCTTTTAAATTTTTGTGGTTTGTCAACTTCAGGTAGGTTATTTTCTCCCTCGCTTGGCTGTACTTGTACATATCAGCAACACCTGTTCAGGTATCTATTTATATTTATATTTGCTGCATCTTCAAAATTTGTAATATGTATTTTTATTCATTTTTATCCGAAATTAAAAAAACTCATAAAAATATGCATTAAAAAATTTCTGTATATCCCAGCGATCTAGATATAGATCACCATAAAAAAACAACGTAATAAGAACCAAACAGACAAATATGTGCAACAATAGCCACTTAGTTGCATTTATTGAACCCTTCTTAATATAAATATAAAATATAATGTATTAACCTCAATAATTTTCAGAGCTATCTAAAAATCTAACACTTCATGCACTTAAAAAAAATGTCTATAATAAAGATCAAATAACTTGTAGTCGCTAAGTCAGGTTGATCACTGAATAGGCCACATTTAACACCAAACTAAGAGTATTACTGGGAGGGTGAGTTCACCAGGCACGTTTTGAACACGTGTTTTGTTGTGATCTACAGGGTGTGCCATAATGAATTGTGCACTGAACCATGGTAGAATCCTGATTTAAAATTATAACGAATTGTCAAATATAACCTTAGTAAAATATTGATAATTAACAAGTTACAGGGTGTTAAAGTTGAAAATTATTAAATTATTAATGGCTTTAACTTTTTTAATGCCCTGTATTTTTGTATTAAATTTAGTGGAAATCTTTACTGAAAGGAAACAACTTAAATGTTTCCACTTTTTGAAGCTTCATTCGATTTTCTAATTAAATTTTTTGATGCGAAATAAGCAGTCAAATCTAGATTTGTACACAAATCAGGGCCATCTACTATTTGGGGGCTTTGGGGCTTAAGCTCATTCTGAAATGTGTTACTATGGATAAATCCCACTCAAAAATTTCTAGGTTATTAGCAAGCAATATTTATAAATAGAACAAGACGAGTTATGTTCCAAAATTAAAAACAAACATTTTCGTGACGTATAGGTGCAATTAAAAAATAATAGTTTTAAAGCATTTCGATTCGAATAGACTAATCGGATTATGGTTAGTTTTTAAAAATGATCGATTAATAGATTATTTTATTAATTGATTATTTGAAAAATCGATCATCTGATTAATCGATTATTCGATTAACTGGTTGTTTGATTGTCGAATAATTAAAGAAATTGGTTATTTTCAGTAATCGATTATCCATTATAGTAAATACATGCACAAGATTTTATCCAATTACATCTCTAATGTATGCAATAAAGCTTATGCGCTAAAAATCTAATCGGATGGTCTTTTAGTAGCGATCAATCTTTACTACAAGTATTAATCTAAATTACTTTTAGTTAATCTTTGAACACATATCTACTAAAGTAAACTTAATTCAGCAATTTAAACTACTGTTCTACCTCACAATGCACGGATGAATGCAATAGTAAGTACAAGGTACCAACGCGAAAGGTGCGAAATACTTGGGCAACCTAATAATACAACCTCCGATACGATGATGGTAGGAATACTGGGGAATCCCAATTCACCCTGTGTTCAAAATTTATTTTAATTAAAATTAAAACAATCATTGATTTTTTAATTATTTCAATACGGTAAAATTACTGCTTATCTCACAACACAAGGATTGGTATAAAAAATGACCACATCATACATAAAAAAATTATTGTTTACACAATGACTTAAGACTTAATTGTTAATTACTAATAATTATGTCAACTTAGAATTCAAAATTACAGAAGTCAATTGCCTACTTTTCACATGTGTTAAAGGTTGACTATAATTTCTAAAGTACATTGTATTTTACATAATACCAAGTAGGCGAACAGACAAATCTTACTGGTACTATCTTGGAGTGGTTTGGCAATACGTTCTAGAAGGTATTAAACATTTTAATTAGACCGCTAAGTTGAAAGTCTTGTTTATGTTGACAATACACATCGGCTATAGAAGTACCACATTTATTCGTGGGCGGCAAAAAGTGAGTAAATATCTTTTACATTGGCATGTGTACGTTCCCGTTTAAATAAAATCTATTTACAAAGGCGTATTTCACGGTCAAACCCCTATTACTCAGAATACAACAGTGCTAGTTTTAATTGTTTCGTCAATTGAGTATTGGCTAATTATATTTATTGGAATCCAATTTGTATCTGTTTGAATGCTAGCGTTCACCTATTTCTAAATTGAACTCACATAAAAGACTTACATTACATTACATTATATACGTAATACAAAATACGTTATCTTAGGCTAACATTCGTCATATTTTTAATTAAGAAATAATAAAAGAAAATCGGTATTCACATTTAACGGTGTAATCTTTTAAATCCTTTAAGTTTATTTATCACGAAAAAAATTTTAAACGCAAAAACTATTTGAAATTACTTTTCCTCCGCAATTTATTACATAACATTTTACAGCTTAATTACGTGTACCCCCTTATACAATCCATTATTAGTACTTATAAACTTTATTTGCTAATTTTTACGTTGCAAATTATTCGTATTGTGTATCACCTTAGGTTACATTGCATTATTACTACCTATTTACATATTTACAATTCCACCTGCTTCTATCTTCATCCCTTATCTCCTATTATCCGTTTTCTTCTTTTCCATATTTTTTGTACCCCCTTCCTCTCCTTCTCCTCCAGTACTTATTCTACTCCCTGTCCTCTTCCCTTAACTCCCTGAATACTTTCATCATATGTTTCATAGTTTCCATCTCTTCCCGCTCTTCATTTCCGCATCTCAATCTCGCCTATCATTTTTTCTTTTCCTTCTTCTTTTCTTCTTTCAAGTATTCTGGTATCCCATCTCCCTTAATGTTCTTATAGTTTACATTATATTTTGATTTTCTCTACTCTTATCTTTTCTTCTTGTATTTTCTGTCTGATTATATACCCCGGTGCTTCTCTTTCCAGTCCCAATACCCACTAGCCCTCACCTCTTTATGCTTCTTCCACCCTCACACTTCTGTTCCATACAACACCACAATTTTTATTAGTTTGTCGAATAGTAAGTTCCTTTTTCCTAAGTCCATCCAAAACAATCCTTCTCCCACACTCCACACTTGCCCTAATAATTTATTTCCCTTTCTTAGTCTTTTCTTTAAGTGTTCCCCATCTTTGTTGCCTTGCCTCATCGTGTATCCCGAATATGTGTATTCCTTTACCTGATGTACTTTCTCCTCACTCCATTTACACTCCTCCTTTTCACTTCTTCCTCCCGCCTTTTTAAACACCATTTCTATTGTTTTGTTTACATTTACTTTCAATTCTTTCCTTTTCAAGTATCTCTCCATCGTCCTTCATTACTTCTTCTTCCTTGGGTACTAGCACAATATGACCCGTGTAGGCCATTGTCTACACGTTCATGTCCCCTGACACCAACCCTTCCCCTTAATGTCTCCTCCAGGTCCCCTGTGTATACCAAAAACGGGTTTGGGGTCAATGGACGTCCTTGCTTCGCTCAGTTCCCCATTCACTGTTATCCTGCGCTTTGTTTCCTCATGAATTTCCTTCATCCTTTCTATTAGCTTTTCATTTATCTTTTTTTGCTCATGTATTCCCACACCTTTTCGGTATTAACTCTATCAAATGCCGCAACTAGGTCTACGAATACAGCCACCACATTCCCCCTTTTATTTTCTAGTTCTTTGTTTGCCATATGTCTCAATATGTATATGTAATCTATCCCTGTTCTTCTTTTTCCGAATCCTGACTGTCCCTTTGGTAACAATTTCTTTTCCTCTATTTCCTTCTTTAGCCTTCCTTCTAGTACTGTCGCGTATATTTTGTAGGCCGTGTTCAACAACGTAGCTCCTCTATAATTTCCCACTTGCTTTTGTCCACTTT
The DNA here is from genome assembly GCA_036346205.1 of Vesta saturnalis. NCBI lineage: Eukaryota > Metazoa > Arthropoda > Insecta > Coleoptera > Lampyridae > Vesta > Vesta saturnalis. The sequence continues at coordinate 3,775,520 of JARFJB010000417.1, forward strand.
TGTGTATACTGGACATCTCTCCAGTAAACCTGATCCTTTTTTCCTCTTGTTTCTTTTTTTCTTCCTCCTTTTTATTTCGCACGTCTCCCTGTGTTTTCTTAATGCCTCTTTGTACTCTTCTTTTTCTGATTTCCCTTTTTCCATTATCTTAGTGTTTTATTTTGCCATCCCCTTGGTCTCCTTGCATTCTGTATTCCACCACTTCTTCCAACCTATTGTTTCTCCATTCCATCTTGTTAATTTGACTTTCTCTGTTGCCTCCTCCACCTTCCCTCTCACTCCCTCCACATTTTCCTCTACCCCTTTCCCTTCCCATATTTTCTCTTTATAATTCTTTGTCTTCACTCGGCCATATTTTTTCTTATGTGCGTCTCTTCCTTCTTCCATTCCTCCCTTTCTCCCCCTTTATTATCAGCTCCATAGGCTGGTGGTCCCATTTTGCCCTCTCTCCCGTCTTAAATAATTTCACCCATTTCCCGCTTCTGCGTTCGTTACTACATAATCTATTATCGATTCACCCCTCCCTCTTATGTACCTAAATTTCCCCACTTCGCTTTCTTGCCTATTCCCGTTCAGTATCTCCCATGCTCTTTCATTGCACATTTTTAGTAGTACTTTTCCCTCTTTGTTTATCACTTTGTCCCTTGCTCATCTTCTTTCCGTCCCCTGCCTTTCTTGTACTCCTAGTTCTTCTCCTCTTATCGCATTAAAATCCCCTCCCAGTATTATCGTATCCTCTTTCCACTCTTCCATCATCTCACCTAAGTTTTTCCTTGTCTCCTTCATCCCTGCGCTGTAAATTGTTATTGTTGTCATCTTTGTGCCTCCATTGTATATATCTTCCTACTATTCCCTTTCCATGGTGTCTTTTCTCGCATTCTTCTTTTCGCCTCCGTTGTTTTAGTCCTCTTATTATTCCCCTTTTTGCTCTCCCCCATATAATGTCTCTTTCAGAGTGCTGATTCACCCATTTGAACTCCCACGCCTCCCACTCCCTTTCCTTCATCCAAGTCTCTTATAATCCCAACACGTCCCGTTCCCTAATGAACTCTAAAAGTACTTGGGCTTTATTCCTGCAGCGTTCCAAAACTTTACCTTTAGCCCCTTTGCCTCTTCCTGTACCTCTCCTCTTATTTCCGTTTTTTTTTGTTTTTTACCGCTATTCATTGTTCCATTTCTTCCTTCCTCCTTCTCCCCTTCTCCTCCGCTAGTTTGTTCCGTTTGGTATCTCGCTCCGCCTACTTTTCTCTGATTATCTCCCCTTTCTCTCATTCCAAAAGTATCTTTCTCGATCAATCCCTATTTTTTGTACCCTACACTCATCCCCCCCTCCCATTCTTGGTGCCATTTTCATCATTTCTCGTTGGACTCTCCTTTCTTCCTAAGTTAAGTCATGATCTATGTACATTTTTCAGTTTTCTTTTCTCTGGAATTATTTTTTTGTTTCTCTTCTTAGCTCTCCATCTCTGCCACAACCATCTCGTCTTCCATCGCTCTATTTATAGCCGTCACTTTATTGCATTCCATTTGTACGTCTATTTTCTCATCCAGCAAGTGGTTTAAATCTTTCTCGTGATCTCTACTTTTCCATTCCTTTAATGTGCATGTGCGTGTGCGTGTGCTCACGCATTCACACCCACCTCACTCCCGCGCTCACGCACTATTTAATTTATTATTTAATGCAAGCTACTTTTGTTCATAAAATGTAATAAAAATTAGAGATTTGTAAGTGTTTCATAACCTTATTTATATAAAAACAAAAACGTATTTGCAAAAGTTCAACTATTTAAAACAAAAGTGAGGTTAGCGTAATAATAAGTGAATTGTTAAATGGATATTTCTAGGGAATTATGAAGTATTTTTATTGATTTTTTTTTAATACCAACATAACTAATTACACAAAATTCGAGTTTATTAATTTCTTAGAAAGTAGAAAAGTTATAATAAATTAAATATTGAATGCAGATAATTATTATATTTAAATTATACAATACTAAAATAGAGCGTAATGAGACAAAGTCAACAAATAAAACTGAATACCGATAACCATTGCATTAAAATTATGCAATATTAAAATAAAGTGCATGGAAAAAGTTAATAAGTAACGTACCTGAAGAAGCTCATGGTCGATAACAATTACTGTTGTGCCAGCATACATCGTGGGATTCGCTATACAGCTGATTTGGAGAACGGGACTTCAATAACTGGGCAGCAGCAGAAGGAAGATTGATAATACTGTAATTTATATGAATCAATTATTAGTAATTAAGGTTATGTTTATAAATTATACGTATCATCGATGTTTACATGTGTGAAGAATTTGAGCAAATTAGATACCAGTCAGCGAACACGAACGCTAATCTTTAAGTATATAATAATATTACTTCAGTTTAAGATAAAATCAAATTATACTTACAGTAACAGTAATTGATTTCATTGTTCAACCATGGAACGCACAATGCACATATTTAACATTAGTATTTACAAACAGATATCCGCATGCGCACAATGTGTTGTATAGTTGCTTATTATACAAGGTGTTTGAGTAAAACAATTTAAGTTGAATTAAATTTGCGCGTCTTCCATGTATTAAATCGATGTTCCGGGTACTGCTGTGCGTTGGTGCTGATAATGTTGTAGTAGTCTCAAGAAGTCTGTTAGCGTGACGTTTCGGGAAGATCCCACTTGCATTTTCAGGATACGTTTAACGTTCGGTTACTGCTTCTCGTTACTCGTGTAGAGCTAATAAACCAAATCAGTTCTATACGAGTATAAAATTGTATAAAATGATAGGCTGCTTTAATTATGTGTGTTGCGGGGTCTTGTATAAGTGATCAGCTTGAAAAATGAGTATCTAGGATTTGAAGGTAAAGGATAACATTATTGTTGTCAACACTCCCGACGGACTCAAAAACTGGGGTTGGTAGGAAGTTCGTGATCATTGAACCGGTCTGGAGTTGCACTCTTAAAAGGTACCTTGCAATGCGGCCTTCAAAGCAACGCTTGTTTCTAAGCGTACGAAATGGCAAGGTAACAAAGCAGCCAATTGGACACAACACCTTCGGTACAAAAATGCCTAAAAAAATTGCTTCCGTAGAACGTCCGTAATTGCACTTGCTTTGGGCGGTGGTGTTTTAGATCTGAAGAGTCACGTGGGCTGGAGATCATCAAATGTGGCCGAGGTGTATGTTAAGGACTCCATAGAGGGGAAAAGAAAAACAGCTGTAATGGTACAGTCCTCAGAACCAGGCCCATCTTTCGCGTCGACATCCACAATTTCTTCCGAGATACTTGATGCTCTTCCACAAGAAAGTTCTACATATTTAAACCAAATTAATGAATGAAATTCTGAAGTTCACATACCCCTTAATTTAAAAAATGGAATTACATTCAAAAACTGTACAAATTCTAATTTTTAATTTCATTTTAATTCACAATAATATCAATTTCCTCCTGCTCTTTTTAGATGTAAGATTTTTCGTTTGAACTACTTGGTTGCTACGTTGTTTTGAATTAATAATATTCTTCAAAGGCTGTTTTCGATTTTTCGATGTTTGTTTCGCTTTCATTTACTTTCTACTTCTCTCGTACACGCTATTTAAGGTTAAGTTTTGTTTCTAAAGCTGTGTACAAGCGGCAGTGGTCTAAAACAATAAAATTAGTTATTAAAAATACAATTAATTCTTTAATTCAATCTTAGCTTCCGTCAATTTCTCCATCTAATCGCTAGCTTGATACAAACAAAATGTAGGTCAGAATTGTTATTTGTTAGTTGTCACATTGTTGGTACAGTTGTCAGCATAAGAAAATATCAATTCCTTTGCACACCTAGGTGTACAAAGTGAGACTTTCAAACCTCAAATAAAGTGACCAATGCCTCCTTTTCTAACCGGTCGGGATAAAAGTATATTAATGTTATTCCCGGTGTAGACCTTGCTGTAACGAAAGCTTGAATTTTTGCAATTAATTTATTTAGTATATATTGATTTTGTAACGTTATCCCAGGACTCTGTACGGGAATTAATTTTTTGTTTGAGACTTATTTGAGGATTTATGTTCTGGAGCCTATTCAGGGGGTATTTATTCATATTTATTTATTCCGTTTGCGTACGGAACATGTGTTGACTGACCATTATTCCTTTGTCTTATGTGTGATATTGTCTCGTATATTTAATTAACTTGCACCCTTTCAGGTCAGAGCAAACCACGTGGAGCATATTTTAATTTTCATTGTGTTTTCTAAGCTAACCATACGCGCACGCATCCAAGTGGTTTCCATAGAGACTGAGCTCCCGGCAGTCTTGAAAGGGGTCACATCACACCCTCTAATTTGAGAATCTGTACCTATGCGCACCTGTATCAAATTTCCGAGTTAAAAAAATATATATGAGCCTTTTTAATACTCATGCGGTTTATTCCCCCTCGGCTCTAGTGTGCCTTGGCAACTAAATTCCACATTCCTCTTAAAACTGTATTGCTTCCAGAAATTTTGATTTTCTTTTATTTGCCAGTATTTCAGGATTGTAACCAAACTTACACGTTAATGTATACATGTTTTTCGAAGCTCCAATGTAAAGCCCAAATTTTGAGCAGTATTGAGTTTTAAAAAACACAAGAGTGTGTAACCAGAATAAGGAAAGTGAGAACAATTAAAGGAAGATAAGAAAGAAGCGAAAATACGGTATTAAAAAGGTTATAATTAAAAGTAACAGTTTGAGGTTGGTGAGATAACATAAGGCGGAATTTCCTGAATCCGGTAAACAGATAACAGAAATACAAGCTCGCGCTAAAAAGAGACTAGGCAACCCAACTTACACCTAAATAAATAGAGAAACGAAAAAATAGGGGCATAAAGGAAAAGCAAAATAAAAATTAACAAAGAAGGGTCAAACCTCCGAGGTGACGAATCGGGAGAGACACTGATCGGGGTGAAGCAAAGACTAGTATTAAGTCTAATATAATAAAAGGAAGGTAGCAAAGAATAAGGAAATAAATAAATAAGAGTAAAATGGAGACACTTTTGAGAGAAATAAATAATAATACTAGGCGTTAAGAGAGAAAATGAACAGCTGAAACGGGAAAACGAGAAGATAAAAAAAGAACTTAATGTTCTTAATTATAAAATGGACGTAATGGACCGGAAAATCAGAGAAAATAATATAATAGTAACAGGATTAGAGGTAGCTTCAAGCAATGAGGAAGATATTAAAGAAAACGTGGATACAAAAAAAAGGACTTAAAATAGGAAATAATGTATGTCTAGAGTTGAATAGATATAAAGATAGAAGTCATATTATGAAAAGTAAATGGAAGCTAAAGAAAAGAGGAACTGAACAAGTATTTGTAAACAGTGATAAGACAAGAAAGGAACGGGAAATTGAGAAAATCATACGAGCACAGGGAGCGCAAGAGACAGAACAAGGTAAAAGAGTGCCAATAATACATGGAGGAATGACGGTAAGGTCTGGAAATGGAACGAAAAAACAAATACTTTAGAACAAAGAGGGATGTTTGGTAACCGAGGCCACAAAGAAAACTAGTGAAAACCTCCGAACAAAGAATATGAAAAAGGACATAGGAAAAAGTAGAAAAAGAGAAAAGAGAAAGTACGTAGTAATGGGAATATGGAATTTATAAGGCCTAAGTGAAGAAGGTGCGATCAATAATCTGACAGAAGAAGTAAAAATATATGACATGGAGACAGTGGCACGATAGGAAACACACTTACAAGGAGAAAATATAACAGTGTCAAAGGAATATATTTTGTACAGCAGCGGAGGGGAAACTAGATCATTCGGCACAGGTTTCATGATAAACAAATCCAGGAGTATAAAAGTTAAAAGATTTCAATCCAAATCAAATAAAATATGCTATTTAACAGTAGAACTAGATAACAGAAATATAACATACATGCACCGACCGAGGAGAAGGACTTAAAAGAAAGATTCTATGAGGAACTAGAAGATGCTATTAACGAACTACCCAGTAACAATATTCAAATAATAGTAGGAGACGCTAACGTAAAAGTAGGACGAGAAGAAATCTTCAAAAGAATAACGGGAGGAGAGCAACGGCTAAAGACGTAAATTTCGCAATAGAGAGAACAATGAAGCGCACACTTCCAGAAAGGACATTCAAAAGGGAACATGGATAATTCCGGTCACCAACCAGACAAACCAGATAGATCATGTCTGGACTCAGGAGAAGCATTCAAACCTAATAGCAAACGTTAGGTCGTACAATGAGCACATCAAAAACAGTTATAACACGAGACAAAAAGCAGATGAGAATAGTATAGAAGATAGGTGGATAGTATGGAAACGATAATAATACGAGCAATGGACCAAAGTATAGGTAAATACAAAAAGGGAACAAAAAGGGAATGGCTAGATGCAGAGTGCCGGGGACAAATAAGGAACAGGAAAAGACTTAGACTAGTTTTTTTTTACAAACAGGAACAGATGAGTATAAACTAAGATACCAAGAACAAAAAAGGAAGACAAAAAACTATGTAGAGCACGAAATCGAAGGCAGATAGAAGAAAAATACACAAAATGAAGATATATATATATATAATAGAAAGGAAATCAGGAACTTGTACAGAGAGGTCAAGGATACAGGGAGTGGGGTTTAGTGAAAACCGGCACAGTATAAAGACAAAGGAGGAAATCTGATTACAGAGGAAGAGAAGATATTAGAGAGGTGGAGGCAATATTTCGAGGAAATGGTAAATGAGGAAGTAGACACGAAGCACAGAAAGTAAGATATCAGGCAATAGTAGAAATGGAAGAAAATGTAATGCAGAGCCAACAAGAGAAGAAATAGATACAGTAATAAGGTGTATGAAGGAAAATAAGAGCCCTGAGCAAAACAGAATAACTGCGGAAAATATCAAATGTGGAGGTGAAGTGCTAAGACATAACATACATAAACTGGTACAAGAGATATGGAGACAGGAATCAATGCCCCGGACATGGAGTAAAGCAATTGTCCAACCAGTACATAAAAAAGGTGATGCAACTGTCTGCACTAATTAGAGAGGCATTGTTAAAAAGGAAGTTGCAAGAAAGGGTGGAAAACAAATTGGGAGAAGATCAATGAGCGGTTAGGAAGAACCGAGCAAACGCTGACCAAATATTTACATTAAAGCAACTGATGACAACACGTTTTGAGTATGTACTGCCTACACATATGATATTTGTCGATTTTCAGTGAGCATATGACTCAATAACCAGACAAGAGCTGATAAACGACCTATATGATTTGAAAATTCCAGGAAAACTGATAAGGATGATTGGAAGGACACTTACACAAATAGTATATGCGGTGAGGGGAAGAGGGAACATGTCAACCGAAATCGAAGTACGGAAAGGGATACGCAGAGGACCCTATATCAATAACTTTATTCAACAGCAGCCTAGAGGCAATAATGAGAGAGAGGCATAAACAGGAAAGGCACACTATTTAATAAAAGTCATCAATGCCGTGCGTACGCAGACGATCTAGTACTGTTAGCAAGGAAGGAAAAGGATCTGGAAGAAGTAACAAATCAACTACTCCAAATGAGAAAAAGTATAAGGGATAAATGTGAAAGGGACTTGAAGGCAGTAACACCGCGGGAAACTATAACCCTTAAAGGAAGAAAAAATATATGTATTTTGGAGTCTTGATAGATGGCAGATGTGGTGAAGAAACAGAAGTTACGTTCAGAATAGCAAAGAGCACAGGAGACCTTCATAAAATACTAAGAGCAAAAGGAGTAAGCATGGGAGATGAATAAAAAAGTCTTTTCACTTCCATTTACTTTGCATCTTATCTTATTGACTAAAGTATGATTTAACCTTTCATTAATCCCATTTGAAAATCGTGAATCCACAGCAGTGAAAATCATTTTTATGTTTTCCTTCTTCAGGAATTCTTTGAATTCTTTGGAATTTAAACCAGAGTATTGGTCCGTTAATACTATATCAGTATTGTAGCTTTGCATCACATTTTTGTTAGTTTAATAAAATCACTTGAACTTTGATTTCTTGATGTGAGAATATAACCATACCTCGTGAAATGATCGACTAGAAGGTGTAAGTATCTTTTTGTTGACCTAGAACCCCCAAATCCTCCAATGGTATCAATAGATTTAATTTCAAATGGACGTGTTGCTGAATCTAAATGTGACTTAAGTCATATTTTGACTTCCCCCTTGATTTATTTTTTATACAAATTTCACATTCATCACAAGTTTGTTTAATAGTATGATAGTATGATTTTTTTGTCTTCTTCTATTCTTTTTGTAGTAAATTTCATTTTCAAACAAATTTTTTTCTTTTTCTAGGTCTAGATTTTTGTGTTGGTCATTTTTTATATCTCTTAGATTTATTAAATTTACTACTTTTAAAAAATATTCATATTATCATGAGGTTTAAGAACTGGATTTCTGCTTAAATAATTTGCTTCTTGGTTTGATTTTCCTGGGTTATATTTAATTTTAAAATTATATTGTGATAAATAATACGTCAAATCTCCTAATTCTTCATCAGTTCTTTATGTTTTGTTTCCCATAAGCCAGTGCTGCCAATATTCCACAGTTTCTTTTATTGCCAGACATTTTATATATGCATTGCCTTCTTCTTTTTTTTTGAGCTTCAGTTAATTTTTTCGAAAAATAAGCAACTGGCTTACTTTCCCCCGTTTTTATCTTCTTGTTTTAACACCGCTCCCATTCTTTTGATACTAGCATCTGTGTATATCTTTATTGGTAGTTCATAATTTGTTCTGAACTAAATGTTTTTATTCTATCCAATGATTCCTGACATTCTGCGAACCATCTTTCCGTAATAAATTGTGTAATGGATCCAGAATAATTGCACTGTTTTACAAATTTATGATAAAAATTTACTTTACCTAAAAATTTTCGTATATTTTTTTGTTTGTTTTTGGAACTGGAAAGTTTCTGACAGCGGTTAAATTATCTTTCAGAGGTCTTATTGAATTGTTTTCTATTATCTGACCTAAATATTTGGCGTGATTATTTACAAAAAAAAAACATTTCGAAAATTTAATTCTAAAACCCTTCTGTTAGTATTGCCTCCATTAGTTTTGATAGATGTAATAAATGCTCTTTAAAAGTTTTCGAAAAAATTAATGTCATGTATATAATTTACCGCAAAACTCATATTTTCTAAAGATGTTTCCCGATATGGCTGGAGCAATGTTTAACCCAAATGGGAAGCATGCCCATTGAAAATGACCTTCCTGTGTAACAAAGCAGATTTGTATCTATTCTGAATTTTTAAAGGAATTGACCAAAATGCTGAATTTATATCCAAAGTAGAAAAATATTTACAGTTTACAATTTTTATCATTAAATCTGCAATCAATGGAAAACGTTGTCATTGAGGGACGACGACTTTGTTCATTTCTCTGAAATCTATACAATCTTGTTTTTCCTTTCTCTTCTTTTTTATATACTAGAGTTACTGGGGCAGCAAATGGGCTGTAAGAATCCTCAATCAAATTTTTCTTTAATAGTTCTGATATTTGATTTTCTATTTCTTTTGTATCTTCAGATGTGCATATGTATGGACGTTTATAACAAAATTTATCTACCACCATGTTGGTATAAATTTAGATGGTTTACTGATATTTCAAATCTATCCGAGTTTATATGTTCATTAAAATTTATTTTACATTTACTCTTGTTTTTATTTTCTTGTTTTAATACCTCAGAGTGTAAAAAAAACTTTCTTTATGTCACCTAGTACATCAAGAATTTTGACATTTATTACCTTTGAATGATTATTTTTTTAGTATTTTTCCTTTTTTATATCCTCTTCATTTAAGGTTACCGTCTTTTCTTTCGGATTGTTACATTGTATGATCTCCAATTCTTCATTTTGCGTTAATTTGAATTGTTTTATGCAATCCAAACCAATTAAAAAATCATAGTACAAAAAGATTCATATTTCTTTGATCATTGTAAATTTTTATTTTTAGTGTTACCATACCTTTTGTTTTCTTCTCACCATTAATAGTTTCCAAGTTAACTTATTGTATATCACTTGTATTTTCTATATCACTTGTATTTTCTTTTGGCTGTATGTTCAATAATTTTGCATTTATTAATGACACATTTGAACCTGAATCATAAATTCCGAAGCATTTAAAACATCATTTAACATTAACTTTACTTTTATTAATGGTGGCACTTCTAGTCTTTTGGATTCTCCTCGTTTAGTGCAATTTCCAATTCTGAGTTATTTGCAGTTTTTACAACTGCTTTTTGATTTTTTTTAAACCAGCAATTTTCCTCAGTATGGTCATTTTTTTTTGATCTAGTATCAGAATGTATAGTACTTTTTTTATCATATTTATTATTCGCAACAAGATGTTCCAATCTTCCTATTTCGTTATACAGGTCTTCTGTTACTTGTAAATTTTATCAGTCACATAATTAGGTAAGCCAAATGCTATAAGGTCCATGAGTGTCCTATTATCAATTGATTTTCTTACTTTCAGTAACAATTTTTCTTGTTTTAAAGCATACCCAAGTAACGAACGTACTTTATATTTAAAAACTAGTGCATATCTAATTGGTGACCATCGTTTGTTTGCAAACCTTTCACAAAAAATTTTCTCCCATTTGTTCCATTCTGATTCCACTGTAAGTTTTATTCGCATACAGCTAATACACTAGAGTATTCCAAAAAATTTTTTAGAATTTTTTCTTTTTGTCTTCATTGATTTCGGAATGTTCACATTCTTTATTAAAATCCATAATTCACTGGTAAACGTTTGAGTTCCTGCCAAATTCTTTGCAATTTTTCCTAAATTTTGAGTTTCAGATTTTGTTGGTTTATCTTCAAGCAATTTCTTTAACAATTTTTCCAATGTTTCATTCGAGTCACTACATTGATTGTTATTTTTTTCTTCCAAAACATCTTCTAAGTAAAAATCATTAAATATATCATTGATATATCATCTGTCAAGGTTATCCATATCTTCCTCGTCTGATATCTTTTATTTAATGATTTCTTACTTTGACATAATTTTGAATATTTGTAATAGCTTGGTGCAAGTTTGCATTTTATAACTCAGCTGGAATTCCAAAAATCTGTCCATTATGAGTAGCTATCGAGTTTATGCATGTGGTGTTTGATTTTCCGTCTGCTGTTGGTTTCACAACAAAATCAAACCTTAATTTTCCCTTGTTTTTTTATGAAATATTTTTATATGAAATATATCATGAAAATGTTGTTTTATAATGGTATTTTTTACAAAGACCTGCGTTTCTACAAAAATAGAGACTTTATTTACAAAATTACACCATCTCTCAACAAAGAAAAACTCACTCACCTGGAAAAATAGAGAAAACAACATTTAGAGTCCTTATTTCAGATCTTTACATAACTTACACAACTTCAATTCAATTCATAACTAACTGTCACAATTTTACAAATGTCACTGACTGCAACCAATAGGCCTTGCCAATTACGCGTAAAATATAAACTGAAGAAAAGCTCTCGTACAGGAATGAGGTGGTTATATATATATATATATATATATATATATATATATATATATATATATATATATATATATACATATAAGTAGACCACGGGCACTTTTTTGATATACCCACGTGTGGGTCAAATTTTTTAGCCTTGAGAGATCGGGTTTGGCCTCGTAGGTGGTCTAGAGGTTCACCATGGAGTTGGCCTTGCACTGGGGGTTTGTACTCTAATAAGTGCTCCTAGCCTTGTAAGACGAGAACTTTTTCTAGGAATTCGACCCTGTCTCAAAAATTGTATTCTAATAAAGAAGAATTAATAGATAAAATGATGACAAGTGTTTTTTTCATAATAAAAAGATGTTATTTAACCTGTACTTATTATTAAAGCCAGTTTGATTTTTATCAAGGATATAAAAACCTGGACCTTAAACGATTATGTTCTATGCAATCTAAAATACAGGATGATCCATTTGAAAAAATTGACAAAATCATGTGTTCGAGTTTTGGCTCGCTCTATATTCAATTGAAACAATAATAAAGATTCTCGTAACACTGTACCAATGTCAAAAAGTTATGCCTGGAAAAAATTATTGTTAAATTGTTCTGACTAGGGTATACAGAACGCTGAATTGAGAATGATTTTCGTATACAATTGACCATAACTTTTGAAATACCCTGTATAACGTAATGAAACCCTATATTGGTATGGGAGAGACGAGCTTAATCTAAATTTGAAATAATATATAGCGTCCCATTTAAAAAAAAGTATGTTTGATTCACCCTGGTAATATGTAACACCCTGTAAATACGAAAATAATTTTGTAATGTGAAGTTTGAAGTTGACTATAATTTTTGTAAATAACTTTTTTTGATATCTCCATTAATAAGGGATATATCGTGCTTTGACGCGCTAACGTCGCACCCTATGTATGTATGTATGTATGTATATATTACCATGTATTATTCATCGAAGTAAATGCTAACTGTTAATAATAGTCGCATGTAAAGACTCATCAAAGGGGATAGGGATCAAAATTTAGAAGAAACTTTATTTTTAAATGATATAGTAAATTATTATTTATTTGGATTATACTAATATTTTGAATATAGTAATTATAGTTAATTTGATTAATGCACATTGAGTTATTGCCCAATAATATTTTATTGTATCTAACTTGCTCAAAGAACTTGAATTATAAATTTTAATTTGCATTAATATATGTGTCACACCCTGTACATAACAAAAATTCTTCAAAATGCATACTTGGGCATGCGCTGTGAATACGCAAACATGTGACCTTTGATTACAATAAAAATGAAATTCGCCATACATGCAAGTATAAATACGTTTGAATTTACTTAATATTATATTAAACATTTAAATTTTTAGACCAAATAATGTTCCCTTTGGACATGCATACAAATTGTCGCACATCATCATTGTTACAAAAGATGGAAATTATGAACACAACAATGAAATATCGATGTCAACAATAAAGTACAAAATCATAACACTCACATAAAATGTTCTACTTTTCTGGTTACTGCTGATGAAGTTGATTGTAGAAAACAGCTCCTTCGAAACCCAACTCTGCTCCTCGAACATCCAAATTTTCTTCAATATAAACAGCTTATACGTTTACGTAAGTTTCACTAATGTTATTATATTTCTGATGAATCTTTATTTTTAGGATCATCACACTTCTTATATTTATTTCAAAATAAATTTTGAAAAGCATGGATAGTTTGAAGGTTATTATAAATTAAACACGCTTCCAGTAAATAAGGTGTATAATGATGATAACACGAAGAGAACACAATTAAATATCCATAACAACGTAAACAAAATAAACTTAAAAAAAACAATGTCGAAACTGCGGAAATATTTCATTAACTATCGATAACATCCGATTTTGATTTTTAAAAAGGTAAACTAACCTTAATTTAATTATTTCCCGACAAAAGACAATCACTTGTTTCTTTAACACTTCCGATACTAAAATCGCACTTTATTTTTAACGAAGTGACGTTATTTTGTTTAAAATAATTTCACAAAAAAAAATTTGGCAACATCTTACTTTAGCAAGCTGCTGAAACAGAGGAAAATTAAGAGAGATTGTAATCCTTCAGCACTTCTATTTATATGATTATGGGTAACGACCAAAATTTTCGATTGTTATCAATAGTTACCAACAATGTTTCCTAAATTCTGATTGGCTACAGCAATTTTTACATTACGATATAACTTCAAAACCCCATAACTTTTGCCCCCTTAATCCTATCTTAAAACTAAAAACATATTCATAATCTACATAAATTTTCCTATAATTTAAAACTACGAACTAATTCCTACACTTAATAACCAAGTTAATTTTCACACTGAATTATTGATTTTACGCTAATTTTATCTACTTTACAGGCCTGGAAACGATTTCCACATGAATATGGGATGCCACTACACATAAATATTCATCTTATACATGCCTACGGCCAATTTGAAAGGAAAGTTATTTTAATTTTTCCAACACTCTTATAAACTAAATTTGACAAAATGGTCACAAATATAGTGAATTGTGCCTTGAAATTGAGGCTACTTTACTATTTTTACCTCTACTAATTAGTTTTACACAAATCGTCTCAATCTAAAATAGTTTTTATATAAATTTTATGTGAGGAAATAACATAACCTCATATTGTTGACACAATTTTCAATGTAAAATTTCACACTTTTAACCACTATAACTGTTTGTGAAAGTGTTTAAACTTAGTGTTCATGTCTCAAATTAATTTATTTTAACGCTTTTATATGTTTATACGTTCTTCTACGACTAGTGTCGAAATGTTGCAAATCACTAGTTTAAGGCCTGTAAATGTTGATTAAACACAATAATTCCAGAGCTGCTGCTTAATTTATGTTTTATAGTTACTCACTAATCTACTTGTTCTGTTTTTTCGTAATTTTAGCACTTATATACGTTTATCGCACTAATACGAATGTTTTCAAGATTCTTGGCTGCGTACATTTAAATTGTGACATTGATACCAGCCTATATCTAGTTTTTAACATTATTTTTGGCAACTACAGCATGTATCTCATGTCATCAGGGAACATTATGTTTAAATAAACTTATTAACTGAATATGAACTTGAATTAAATCAAACGATAACAAACATACCCTATACTTCAATGTAATGTGCCGTCGACTATACTTATATTAACATTTTATTAAGAAATATTTAAGTTTACATACATCTCAATGTTAATTAACCATTCTTATCTAGAATTACATATAAAGAGATGTACCAAATTGTACAACCGAAAGAAATTATTCACTTTGTGACTTACATAGCTACTCGAATGTAATTTAAATCATCTCAACATAGATATATATATATATATATATATATATATATATATATATTAAATTCAGCCTTAAAGATTGCATAGAACATAATCATTTAAGGTCCAGGTTTTTATATCCTTGATAAAAATCAAACTGGCCCTAATAATAAGCAAAGGTTAAATAACATCTCTTTATTATGAAAAAAACACTTGTCATCACTTTATCTATTAATTCTTCTTTATTAGAATACAATGTTTGGGACAGGGGCGAATTCCTAGAAGAAGTTTTCGTCTTACAAGGCTAGCAGCACTTATTAGAATACAAACCCTCAGTGCAAGGCCAACTCCGTGGTAAACCCATAGACCAACTCCGGAGCCAAACCCGATCTCTCAAAGCTAAAAAATTTGACCCACACGTGGGTATATCAAAGAAGTGCCCGTGGTCTACTTATATGTATATATATATATATATATATATATATATATATATATATATATATATATATATAGTATATAGTGTGGCGTTAGTGCGTCGAAGTACGATATATGCGTTATTAAAGGAAATATCAAAAAAAGCTATTTACAAAAATTATAGGCAACCTCAAACTTCTCATAAAATTATTTTCGTATTTACAGGGTGCTACATATTACCAGGGTGAACCAAACATACTTTTTTTTTAATGGGACACGCTATATATTATTTCAAATTTAGATTAAGCTCATCTATCCCATACCAATATAGGGTTTCATTACGTTATACAGGGTATTTCAAAAGTTATGGTCAATTGTATATGAAAATCATTCTCATTTCAACGTTTTGTATACCCTAGGCAGAACAATTTAACAATAGTTTTTTCCAGGCATAACGTTTTGACATTGGTACAGTGTTACGAGAAAGTGCGAACACATTTTTTCAAATGGATCATCCTGTATTTTATTATAAAAGTGAAAATATACTTTATGTTCTTTCATTTTTATTAAGCATTCCCTCTAGCTAAAATCGTTAATTACTGAGATATTTTCGGGGATAATATAACTAGTGTTATGATTATCATCGTTGATTGCTTGAGTTAAAACCGATGAAAATTGAACGAGTGCGAAGCACAAGTTCAATTTTCTACAGGTTTTAACGAGTGATAATCAATACAATTATATATATTTTTTAAAATTTTTGTCACTTTGACAGTAAACTATTTTATTCATTAAAATCATGTGACAGTCAACATGCGGTGATAAAATGATCACCGATTTGATAGCGTATTGTGCGATTTTGTTTTTGTGTTTTAACCAATGAAAGTAATCAAAAATGTACCATGTGCATGTGAATTATATTCTGTTTAATAACAGAAAGAGATTTTTTTAACAATTTCTATTATAACAAGTTAGCCGTGAACAAATGACAGATAGATAATTATTCAGTAATATTGAGTAGCTTGTCATTTAACAAACGTTTTGGAGATTGTGTAGTGTTTACTAATTTGTAAACACTTAAATACTGTTTGAAATTAACTTTCCTGTTGAGGAATTAACAGACATGATATGGGTACTGGGAGAATGTATGAAAAATTGTTTATTGGCACGAAGAATTTACAAAGAGAGATCCTGCACTAAGACAATCCGAGAAAATAACATTGGAAAGGTTAGTAGATCGTTTTAATCGTACCGGTTCAGTAGTTGAAAAAAAGGAAAGGACCAAAACCTGTACTTAACGTGGAAAATGAATTTAACGTGATGCTTGTAGTTACGCATAATCCACATGTTAGTACACGTGAAATCTCGCGTCAGCGTGATATTAGTGACAGGTTCGTTCGAAGAATACTGCGTAAAAATAAGATGCATCCATACCATACCCACTTGAATCAAGAGTTACTCGAACATGACTATCCCGGAAGGGTTGCTTTTTGTGAATGGACTCAACAGCAAATCCCCAATCAGGCGGATTTCTTTGATTTTGTCCTCTTTGGAGACGAAGCCACGTTTTATAAAAATGGAACCGGGAATAGACACAATTTCCATTATTATTCGACAAGTAATCCCCATCTTACAGCAACTCATAGTCAAACTAGGTGGTCTTTGAATGTTTGGGGTGGTATAGTTGGAGATCACGTTATTGGACCAGATTTTTTCGATGGAACAGTGAATGGTCAGGTTTATTTGGATTTTTTAGAGAATTATTTACCATTACTATTGGCAAACGTTCCTTTTAAGATTCGTCAAAGTATGTGGTTGTTACACGATGGAGCTCATGTACATCACACAAGATTAATACATAATCATCTTAATACCCATTTTCCTGGAAGATGGGTGGGAAGAGGAGGACCCATTGAATGGCCAGCGAGTTCACCAGAGTTAAGTAAAATTGAGTTCTTCAAGTGGGGTAATGTGAAAAACCGTGTGTATCAAATACCTCCAACCACACAAAACGATATGAAGAATAGAATACGAGAAGCATTCCAGAGTATTAATGTAGAAATGTCAGTCGAAAATTTGGAGATCGACTGCAATGCTGTATTGATGTTTTCGGTGGACATTTTGAACATTTATTATGAAATTAGTTAATTTTATAAGAATTTTGTCTTAATAACCGATGCTTTTTGAATTTTTTATATTAATTTGTCATACGGCTAACTTGTTATTACAATAGAAATCTTTAAAAAAATCTCTTTCCGTTATGAAATTGAAATCTCTGAAATTAACGATTTTAGCTATAGGGAGTGCTTAATAAAAATGAAAGAACATAAAGTGTATTTTCACTTTTTAAAATAAAATACAGGGTGATTCATTTGAAAAAATTGACAAAATCATGTGTTCGAGTTCTGGCTCGCTCTATATTCAATTGGTGAAATAATAAAGAAATAGCACTTCCTCGTAACAGTGTACCATTGTCAAAAAGTTATGCCTGGAAAAAAATGTTGTTAGGTTGTTCAGGACAGGACGTTGAAATGACAATGATTTTCGTGTACAATTGACCATAACTTTTGAAATACCCTCTATAACGTAATGAAAGCCTATATTGGAAGTACCGGGGAGATGAGCTTAATCTAAATTTGCAATAATATATAGGGTGTTCCATTAAAAAAAAAGTATGTTAGGTTCACCCTGGGAATATGTAACACCCTGTAAATACGAAAATAATTTTATAATGTGAAGTTTGAAGTTGCCTATAATTTTTGTAAATAATTTTTTTGATATCTCCTTTAATAACGGATATATCATACTTCGACGCACTAATGCCGCACCCTGTATATCAGGAAAATTTAAACAATAGCTCATAAGTTGTCGTCTAAAACTAGCTTTAGCCATTTGTCAACCTTAACATTTTACTGACGGCCACTGTCAGCAAAACCGCATTTAAATTTATTAGACAAAGACTTGGTAAAACTGTTTTGCAAATAACTGGAAAAAGGCTTATTATCAGTAATTCTAACTCGGCCTTTGTCTTACCGAGCCATTTAAAATGTCGTACAAGTTCACTCTAAAATTAATAGGAGAAGCAGCATTTGATCCTCTTTACGCAGGTGTACCACCGAAAAATACGTTCAACTTTGATTTTTTCTTTTGTTTGTTTTAAAGTGAAGAGTACTTAACAGAGATGGTTTTTAGTGTTTAAGTTTCTAACAAATTTTCAGGGATTGCACACAAAAAGTCATTAGGCATCTATTCACTTTATAAACTGTAACTTATCGTAACGTTTCCAATATAATTGGTTTGAATAAAACGCACCAATAATAGTCATTATCCTGTATTTTAATAATATTACTTAAATTTCTTTCCGGTTTTATCGTGTCTTCATGCACCGAAAAGAGAAATTGAGAAGTTTAAAACAATACAATACGCTTGCACTCTATTTACTAGCAAAGCAAAGCAGCCAAAAAGGTCATGATCACTATATATTATAACAGAGTTCAAGGAATTCCAATCAATTAATATCTGGCTTATCTAAATCAGAATAAGAATACACAATAGATACTTTATACATATTTTTTTAATCTCCTTTTCAACAATGCAATCACGCGCCTTACATTTATAATTTAAAAAAATGGCATTACTAGCAGAATGCAAACTGTCAACGCAGCGACGAAAAATGTTCCTCATAAATAATAAAGTTTGTTACAGTTCAGACGCTCCCAGTGCATAATTTTTGCAAATAAGTATCAAAAATATCATAAATAACGAAAGAAGTATAAGTTTTGGTAACGCCTGATATAATTTTATGCCGTCCACACAATGTTTATGAATATAAGTTTTAAATGTAAGGTGTTAACAACATAAATGTGATGATTGGTAAATTTCGAAATGAATACACAACGTGTTCGAATAAATTAGTTTTGATCTTAATAGCCCCCTAAGTACAAAAGAACGCGTTTACGTGGGATGTTTTCCGTGGAGATAAATTAATTTTCAGACTATCATTACCTACGCCTTGTACATTGTGTGATGACACTTAAAACTGATGAATACGTAATTGGTCTTTAATAACACCTCGATTAATTATTAATCATAAAAATGTTAATGTATCATGTTATATTAAAATGGAGTAATAGGGTTGCAATATACTTCCAATTACAACAGGTAAGATATTCACAGCCTTATAAGGTTTTGAAAATAAGGCTTGTTATTACCGAGGTCAAATTAGCTCGCATTTACATGCAGATGTATGATTCGTACACCGCGCTTGTTGGATAATTTAATTAAAGCCAAGATCGGCGCTTTAAGTGTCGCCGCTCTAACAAGATCCTCGACATACTCTGTAATTTAGATAACGAAGTACAGAAGATATTCCATGAACATCATGTTACTTTCTAAAGAAACAGCGAGACATCTATGACGTACTTTAGCTAAATATTTTAAATGAATTAAATGATCTCACCTAAATTCTGAAATTATTTTACATTTTTTAAATGTTTTTGTGAAATTACGTACAGATGTGCAAAGGGAATACGAAATAACGTTTTGTGGTGTTCGTGGATCGTTTATGCAAAGTTGTGGTTGACTTTCCAAGATGTTGAAATATGATTTTGTGACAAAGTGTGTGTCTATAAAATTCAATGGCGCCATTTATGCGGCTCGGTAGTCCGGTCTATTTCACTTTATGAGTTTTATAACATTGGCGGATGTTGGAAATGTTATTCCCAACACTTGAGAAGGACTTCTCTAGCAGCTATCTGGAATATCTTTATATTGTAAATCGAAACAAGAAACCAAAACGAAATATACAAAACTATCGAAAAAAAAAAAGATATTAGATATACCATATATTTTGATTATAAAACCATATTAATGGAATGGAAACGTTTTACTGAATTTACTATCACATTTGAAACAGATGTATACATTACATGAGCGGATTGTGGCAAATTACTCCAATAAAACGCAATAAAATTTTTTATTTAGAATGTCGATCTTTCGATTTACCGTTTCAATTTCACGAGATGTGCGTATTTGCATATTGGGCTTAGAAATCTTCAAATTCAACTAGCCATCGCGTGAATTACATTATTTAAGAAAATCTAAAAATAGCGTACATTACTAGACTGGTCTTATTCTCCACATAAAACTATATGTTTCGTTTGTTTCAATAGTAAATTGTCATAAAAGATGACGTGTTAGATATATTAGAATTCGAATATTTCAGTTATATTTTAGTCCAGAGATTCAAATAACACTTTCTTTGTGAACAAATGGTGTGAAAATATTTATTTATTTATTTGCAGGCTCTGTCCTTGGTCAGAAGTAATATCAAAGTTATAAATTGACAACTGCATAACTTTCAATTCTTGAAAATAGACACCCAGGTATCGGATAGTTCATATCCTCTCGAATCTTCCTTGTATACCAATTCCTGTCATTAGCCAGAATTCTTGTGTCTTCAAATTTGCAAAGTGTTTACAGCATGTTCAGCAATTGCTGATTTAGTAAGCTGAAGTAAGCGTATGTGTATTTTGTATTCCGTTAACCTGGTATTAATGCTTCTTCCAGTTTCACCAATGTAGACTTTACCACAAGAGCATGGTACTTCGTAAACAACACATGTATGTAATGGTACTTGGTCTTTGGCAGAATTAAAAAGGTTTCTAATTTTAATAATGATTTTGTAAGCTACTTTTATATTATGCTTTTGTAATATTTTACCAATTTTATTCGTTGCGTTTTCAAGCAAAGACGTTTGTCTCGGTTGAAATGACTTTTTAATCTGTTGTTTGTTGAAGCCATTGTTTATGAGGACCTCTTCAAAATGGCTTAATTCACATTGTAGCCATGACAAATCTTTGTGGTACGGTTGTACAAAGTTTGTAATGTACTAAGCTTTTGCTGGATGATGGTATAATGAAGTGTTAATATAATGATATGCATGAGTTGGCTTACCATATACGGACTTTGTTAGGCTTCCATCTGGTTTTGTTTCAATTAGAACATCAAGGAATGGAAGACAACCATCTTTTTCTTTTTATATTGTAAATTTAATTTTTGTTTGTTGATTGTTTAAATGGTTTAGGGGCACCGTTAATTCTACTTTCCTAAAAGGCTATGCAGCGAAAATATGATCAACATATCTAAGCCAAAGTTTTTGTTTCTTAGGTGCATTATTTAGAGTCTGTTCTTCGAAATATTCCAAAAAATAGTTTGCAATATATATATGGTGAAATTGGAGATCCGATAGCCACTCCGTCTAACTGTTGATAATACTCGCCATTGAATAAGAAAAATGATGTAGTTAGACAATGTTAAATAATTTAATCTCGTTGTAATCGAAATGTCGTTCTAATAGTTGTAAGACATCATAAATAAGTTAAAATAAGTTTGTCATCTTAACTTTCCTTGAAAACATAACGAATGAAATTGGTAAAATGTTACAAAAGCATAATATAAAAGTAGCTTACAAAAGCAGTATTAAAATTCAAAATCTTGAATTCTGCCAAAGACCACATATCATTAGGCAATACATGTGGTGTTTACGAAATACGATGCTCTTGTAGTAAAATCTACACTGGTGCAACTGAAAGAAGCATTAACACCAAGCTAATAGAACACAAAATACACTTACGATTACTTCATTCTACTAAATGAGCAGTTACTGAACATGCCTTAAACACTCTGCACAGTATAAAAGTTAAAGACACAAGAATCCTATATAACGATAGGAATTGGTGTACAAGGAAGATTCAAGAAGCTATTAAAATTCTGAAACAACTTGAACAAGGATAATGGATATGAACTGTCAAATACGGGCACCGCGTCAAAAGAATCCTTCATCTTTTTAGGCTATCCACGAATCGACTGAATTTTTGGTTTCTTCATATGAGGTTAAATGTTGCTCAGACAGACCATGTGCCATTGATCGAGACAAGTGGAAATCTGAAGGAGCAATTTCTGGTGAATACGATGGGGGGGGGGTAAAACTTTCCAATTGAATGTTTCCGAAATAGGTTTTGATCGGTGGCATAACATGTGTACGAGCATTATCATGCCGGAGTATAATTGTGCCGTGTCTGGCGTAGTATTCGGCGCGCTTTTTTTAAATGAGTCAAATCATTATTAGTTTTTCCTCTCACATCATCCTTACTATCTTAGCCTTAACTCAGTAATTGTATCAATGTGAATAATGAACTTCTTATTTGGGTATGTTATTGCTCAAATTTGGTACCACACCAGAAAAACCACCATTTAGATCAACTAGAACTTCTAGTGAACAAGGTTTGGTGTAACTACCCACATTAAGACTGTATTCCAAAAACAACTAAAAATGGAGGTGCCTTTGAATATCCAGCTTAGGATACTATATGGAGGAAGGACGTCCAAAATCAATTGGTTAACTGAGAATATCCTTTCTAATCGCAAATTTAAGGTTTTTATTGTAAAACCAGAAAATTTTATAAAAAAAGACCGAAACAAAAAACCTCTAACAAGTAAAAAAAATAGAGTCATAGCTAATTATACTCTTGATTAAGTCACCTCTCAAACAAAAAAAACTAAGTCAAAATCGGTTACTCAAATACTCACGTTAAACTTATAACACCCTTATTTTTTCGTCGGGAGTTAATCAGTAGATTTAAAACCTTACACAACGATTTTCCAGAAGGCTCTGCTTTTTCACCTCTTCTTTTCGAGTTATGTATTAGTAACCTATAACGTGCGGAATTTGATTTACGGTACCTCACTCCACTTTTATAATTTTATAGTAAAGCTTGTGTAGATACCATAATAACTTACCCTGAGTAAAATCTTAGTTACGCCTGTGATACTTACACACCATTCATCTTAGGTGTTCTCTATATAATTTTATATTTTGTGGCGATGAATAATTATTTAACTCATCGTTGCATACCTTTGTTTCCTTAATTCTACATTGAAATTAATATAATTACTCATAATTATATAAATTCTATCTTAAATGTACGCCATCTATGCGTAATGAATTTCTGATAAGATTTTTCCAACAGAATAAATTAAATGAAGGACACGTTCATGGACTTTTCTAGATTTAATATTAATTAAACAACCCAAATTAAATTGAGATATAATCCAATGCATTATGTACTGAATAAAAAATATTGTACGTTTCCTTTTCAACGTCCTGTCATACATGTGGTGAGTAGATAATTTATTACATTTTCTTTAGATACATATCAATCCTATATCTTCAATTGCTTCACGACCTTTTCTACATTTTTTCTGTTGCACTGAAAATATCAACATTATAACCATCTGTCCATCGTTGTGTAGACCCTTCGAACAACAAGTTATCGCATGCGTCAGCTAGCAGTGGTAAGTTTTTAGAAACGCCGAAGCTCATCCAATAGGGAGGCTCTGGGTGCGTTGGCATAAATCGCAATAACTTGAGAGAGAAATAATAAAAACCCTTCACTCAAATAGAATAAGCGCCACAAGTTTTTATATAGATTTGCTCCCAATCCTCCAAACAGTACAACAATAATATGAAGTTGAGCTAAAATAAAAACACATTAAGAGCCCTGCAGAGTACACCTGTGAGCATAACGATAAAACATAGCTAGAGAGGATTAGAAAGAAATCAAACGCTGTATACACTGCCTTAAGACGGTACAACTATATTCTATCCATACATGATATTTTTGTTTTAATATAGATTATTTTAAGAATTTTTGTGTTTGTTTGAGAGTTCAAAATTAGAGAACGTCCAGGTTTGGCCGATTTAAAACCATTAATGGTTGAGAAATATATTGTGATTTATTAAGTAAAGGTTATAATTATCCTTTTTTTTGCGTTTGAATGAGAGTTTCTTATTTAATTTTAACGTAAAGTTTTATTGAGGTTAGAAACCAAAATAATGCTAAATTTTTAAGTTATTTGGACGTTTAAGTTGACATTTTAAATGAAGATCTATTGTATTTTCATGATATTTAAATGATATTTAAACAGAGATTTCCAAAACATATTGTAGACGTATACTTTTATGTTGCGAAGCTTTTTAGAATTTTATCGTAAATTTCTGGAGTGTAAGTAATTAAGATTTCATTGAGAAAATTTACGAAAGAAAGAGTATGTATTACAAATAAAAAAGTAACAGTCAATTTACAGATCGAGCCAAAATTAAGGTGAGTGTTGCGATGGCTCAAACACTGGATGTGAGGAGTTCCGGAGATTATGTAAGTTTGCCGAATTTTGCTTAAACAGTACGTATTTCTGACTTACGCGGACCTTGAGATCTAGTTCATGACGGGATTAATTAAAAAACTGAAAGTCAGGTGACGCTTTTGAGCCATTTTGTTACTGAATTTGACTGTGTTGAGTTGTAACTAGTGCAATTTTTGTGATTTAGTAAAAACCACAACTCTAGCGCTGAGCTATATCGGTACCATGCACTCTACCTTTAGGGGCTGACGTTCTAGTGAATGTCATGTCTGTTACCGTTTTGGTTTCTTGCTTGTTTCATGCAAGTTTGGTATATTTTGGTGTTCAATGGGTATTTGGTTTGCTTTGGTGGTTGCTTGTTTGCATGATTATTTGTTTATGATTTAGAATTTATGGATTTATGTTTTGTGCTCGGGTGCGTCCTTAAGTGCAATTTTCTTTGTTTGTATCTTTTCGCGCCTGTGACTTTACGTGTTTTCTTGTTTCTTTCTTTTGACTGTGTAGTTGTTTATGTATGCTTTTGGGCGTTGGTTTTTCCGCATGTATTAGTTGCTTACGTATGTTTTCTTGCTTGTTACGTGCACGTTTGTGTGTCTAGGTGTTTGTTTGACACTCTTTGATTTAGGGGTTGTGTGTTAGACATTTTGGGGTTGTGTAAATTGTTTCGTTTTTGATGCTTCTATATCCGTATGAAAACTGACATGTGCTACGTTTGAGCGTTTACTTTATAGTTTCTTTGTTTTCTATATAACCTGCTGAGTCCTGATGTGCAATATGTTGGACATCGAGTTTTTAATTTTTCTAAATATGTACTAGATTTGCGGCAGGCGCTGTGCGGGAATCTGATGCAAGGTCATGTTGTGTTATGGTATTGGATGCTTAGTAATAAACGCGTTAACAATGACGGCGTTTCGTCGTGCAACATTTGACGGTAACAACAAAGTTTTATGCGTACATTTTGTTTCAAACTACTGGGAAAGTAGTTTAATAATAGGTCTAGAGCATTTTTAGTTCATAACATAAGTTATTTACAAAAATGAGTGTAGAAAGTAATAGTAGACAAAATGAGTTCCGAAAGGGAAGGCCAACAATAGACGCCATACAGATCCTGAGCCTAATAAGTGGAATATGTTATGAGCACGACATCCGACCACAAATACTGTTTGTCGACTTTAAACAAGCATTCGACAGCCTCAATAGAAAACAAATTAAAATAGACTTTCAAAGAATGAAGATAACAAAGAAAATTAGAAAGCTAGCGGAAATGACAATCAAGAATATCAAAGCAGCTATACTAACAGAGGCAAGAATATCAAAGGAGTTTAAGTTCAATGCGGGAGTAAGACAAGGAGACGGCAATCATTTTCAATATAGCAATGGACGGAATTATAAAAGAGTGCAACTTAACAGGAACAATAAGAAATGAATCAGTACAAATAGTGACATTTTCAGATGATGTATCAATTATAGCAAGAGACAAGTAAAGCTTAAAAGACATCTTAACACAAATAATACGAAACGCGAGGAAAATAGGATTAGAGATGAACGAGGAAAAGACAAAATTTATTGAATTTCACAGAAAAAGCAAAGACCAGGAAAATGAGCAGATAAAAATTAATAGATACAAATTTGAGGTGGTGAATAACTTCAGATATGAAAGATCTGGAACACTGGAACTGTGGCAGGATCTGTAACAAACAAAATACACCCATCTGCCACACAAAATTAAAAAGCACCGAACGCGTTTCGATAACTACGCTATTATCAACAGCGGCCGACTAGGGCGAACTAACGAACATGTCTAACATATATACCATCAGCGAGTAACGCTTCGTTGCTTATCTGGTGAATCGTTATCGATAGTAACGTAAGAAAAATGCAAGAAAAATCGTCTGACCGTTTATACCAGATTCGCCCTCTAATTAATGGGATCCAAAAGGGATGTTTGATGTTACCAAGGTTTCCACAGGTCGCTATCGACGAACAAATCATTCCCTTTACCGGCGTTTGCTAATTGAAACAATTTGGTAAGACTGAATAATTTCGTCTGTGCTGCCCCTGACGGGATTGTACTTGACTTTCAAATTTACCAAGGAAAAATACATTTTTAAATCAAAAATTAAAAAACCTATGGATTGGACCTTCAGCCGTCATCAGATTAACTGGAAGCTTAAAATAAGGTACATATATTTTCATTGACAGATATTTCACCACAATGACGGGATAGTGCTTGACTTCGAAATTTACCAAGGAAAAATACATTTTTAACTGAAAAATTAAAAAACCTATGGATTGGCCCTTCAGCCGTCATCAGATTAACAGGAAGCTTAAAAGAAGGTATACATATTTTCATTGACAGGTATTTCACCACACTGACGGGATAGTACTTGACTTTGAAATTTACCAAGGAAAAATATATTTTTAAATGAAAAATTAAAAAACCTATGGATTTGCCCTTCAGCCGTCATTAGATTAACTGGAAGCTTTAAAGAAGGTACATATATTTTCAGTGACAGATATTTCACCTCACTATCCCTCCTGGAACACATGTTTGAGAAAAGGATCAAAGTCACTGGTACGATAATGAAGGCAAGAATTCCTAGGAACGTGCAGTTAACATCTGAAAAGACAATGGATAGACTTGGGCGAGGTTCCTCTAAAATGTCAGTTAGAGCAGATGGTAAAACTTCGTTGGTATAGTGGTTTGATATGAAAAATGTTCTGCTTGCTTCTACAGGCTTACAGGTAGAACCTCAAGACGAGTGTAAGCGCTGGTCTAGAAAAGAGCTAAAGTACATAGTAATTCCAAAACCAAATATTGTGAACAAAGACAACTCCTGCATGGGATAAATTGATTTAATTGACAGAATGGTTAGTTCCTATCGCTTCAGTACAACAAGAACTAAAATCTATTCTCCATTTAGTTGACTTGGAAGTGGCTAACTCGTGGATTTTATACAGAGGCGACCGAAAAAACTACGGGACAAAAGACATTTTGAAATTCCTCAAGAGTATATCTATCGTGGACATTTGCGTTGGTGCCTCTTATCAGCATCGATCTCATTGGATTGTTGCTTTCCCATATCCTGATTTTCGCAATGTATGATAGTGCCATCATGGATCTTCGTTTGTCTAGAGATGGTAGGCCAGATTCTACATATAGGCTAGGTCTGGGAGTGGTATAGAACGCTCCAATTGCGTATCTGATTCCCGCGTTGTGAACGCCGTTAAGGTTGTTTAAAATCGACTGTGCTGCCGAACCGTACACGATCGAGCCATACTCCATCTTGGACAACACCAATGACTTATACAAAGTGAGCAGTTGATCCCTGTGAGCGCCCCATTTTGTGTGCGAGATACACTTAATGTGGTTTAACGCTCTGATGGCTTTCGCTTTGGTGCTATCAATGTGAGTTTTCCAGGACAGACGATCATCCCAAATCAACCCCAGGTATGAAAATTCAGACACACATTGTAGTATTTGGCCATTCATCGTAAGGCATGGTCTGTAGTGTGGTGTACAGAGGTGGCAAAATGCATGAACTTCGTTTTAGAGCTCGAGAACTTGAAACCTCTTTTCGAGCCTGATGTCACTAAAGTGTCAATCGCCCTCTGTATTTGACGGTTTGATAACCAGAGAGAAATATCATCGACGTATATGCTTCGACAGATATTAGGTTTCAAATCATCACAAATGTTGTTAATGGCTATGGCAAAAAGTGTTACGCTCAAGGTAGAACCTTGAGGGATGCCATTTTCGAATGTACGCCGAGGTTTCTTGGCCTACACGGATTCAAAGTGTCTTTCACGCAGAAATGATAAAATATAAAAAGGCAAATTGCCTCAGTAGCCCTACTCGTGTAAACGTTCTAACACTCCGAATCTCCACGTCATGTCGTATGTTTTCTCAATGCCGAAGAAAATGGGCGTTAGATGGTGCCTGGCATCGAAACTGTTCATGATGGAGAGTTCTAAGTGAACAAGGTTGTCCAGCGATGATCTTCCAGCGCGAAAACCGGACTGATGGTTCACCAAATGGTTGTTTCTCTCCATGTACCAGACGAGCCTTTTGTTCACCATCGATTCGAGAAGCTTACCCAGGCATGACGTGAGACTTATAGGACGGTAATTTTGGGCGATCGAAGGATCTTACTCCTTCTTCAGCAATGGAAGAATGATGGCTTCCCTCCAATGCGTTGGGTATGTGCCTTCGGACCATATCCTATTAAATTCGTGAGCCTGTTTACAGAATTCGTAATGAATTTTGTCCTCACCGGGGCAGCTCCTTTTACATTTGGCCAGAGCCTGGTCAAACTCCTACCTCGTGAACGGGGCGTTGTAGTCGAGCTCGATGTCCGTATGAAAATCAAGGTTACGTTTGGAAATCCGTTTGCGTTCGAGAAAACTTGCGTCTGAATTTCGTGAGCTGCTAACCTGCTCAAAATGGTTCGCAAATTTCTTAACGATCTCTTGTGGATCGTCTACTACAATATCGTCTACTCGTAAAACAAGAGCTCGCAGAGATTGTTTGCACCCGGAGATCTTACGGACTTTCTTCTATACTAGCGATATCGGAGTTTCGCGGTTTATCGTGGACACGTACCTTTCCCAGGACGACCTTTTGCTCCATAGTATCGTTCGCCGGGCCTCTGCTCTGGCACGTTTGAACGCGATCATGTTTTCGAGCGTCCTATGTTTTTAGAAAACATTGCACGCTTTCTTTTTACGTGTGATAACCGCTTTTACGTTGTCGTTCCACCACGGGACGCGCTTTATCCCGGAGTGATGACCCCCGGATTTGGGGACGTTTGGAATCTCCAGGACAGGCAAGTTCGATCTAAACATGTCCCAATTTGCTTTGTCGATGTTCCATCTTTCAGGAATGTAACAGTCGGAGTGCGGCATATTGCATTCCATCAGGATGGGAAAATGGTCACTATGGTGAAGATCGTTCAAAGCTTTCCATCTGACTTTTGGTGTAATGGATGTGGAGCAGCAGGAAAGGTCAGTGACCGAAAAATTATTGGATCGAGCGTTAGACAAGATATGTGTACCTTCGTTCAATAACGTTAGACTGGGATTGTTAATAATAAGATTTTATAGCAGACGGCCACGAGCGTCTAATTTATCCGAACCCCAAACAGGATTATGAGCATTGAAATCGCCAACGAGCAAATACGGATGCTGTAGCTGGGTAAGTAATCAAAACGAGGTAAGTATATGTTGCACACGTGGAGAGTGAAAGGATGTATGATTTTCACGCATACCGCTTGCAGATTGGTGGTGAGCGGTACCCGCCTCATTCTTGGGACTTTTCTGACGGCGACAACTGCTCCACCGTTCGCTCGTTGATCGATTGCAGCATCCTGTCTTATAATTTCGTACTCCTTTAGGGAATACGGTTGCCCTGGTTTCAAGTGGGATTATTGTAAGCGTAGACAAAAAGGTCTATATTTACTGATTAGTAGCTTCAAATGGCAGTATCTTGCTATTAGACCTTGCAATTCCATTGTATGGTGTAAGACATTTTAAAGGTTGAATGTGAAAAACAAAAGACATGTGAACAAAGTTATGTAAATATAGACTAACAAACACGAATAAAATAAATAAGTAACAAAATACTATATATAAATAAATAAATAACATAGAATCACAGATCTTTTCTCTAATGAGGATATCACAGAATGGGCCATATGTTGTCACTTATCGACGACTCGTGCCTGCTCACTTTTCTAGGTTTGCCTTTCGGCCAACCCTTGAGCTTTTGAGAGGTCTGACTAGAGTATGATTCTTCTCCTTGCGGAGAAGGAGTCAGATCGGATTGTTTCCGTTTGTCTGCAGTGGCCAACTGCAGATCAACGGTTATGCTCGAAAGGCTGGCGCTTGAGCCGGCCAGAAAGTTGGGTTTTACATTTGGCGGTGGCATTACAACCGAACGAATACTTCTCAACTCGTGTTGGATGATCTCCTTTACGAGTGGCACCAACTGATTGGCGATATCCTCATACAGGCTGGTGGACTGTGCATGTGTCGTCTTAGTCGCGTCCGAATACGATATTCCTTTAGCAGGTGTCTGAACGGCAACCTTTTTTTTAGCTTCATGGTAAGGTAAGTTTTCACGTGTTTTTATCTCCTGAATCGCTTTTTCTTCATTGTAAACAGGGCAGTTTCTGGATCGGGAAGCGTGGTTCCCTTTGCAATTGACGCAAACGGCTGTCTCTTCGCACAGTGTGCCTTTGTGTGGCGGTTTACCACAGATCCACACGGCTTCGCTGCTGCATCGCATGGTGGTATGTCCAAAGGTTTGACATTTAAAACAACGAACAGGGTCAGGTATATAGAGACGTACGGGCAACGAATGGAAACCGGCTTTCAGCTTCTGGGGAACAGTTGGTTTGTTAAAGGTAAGTATTAATCTTGCCGTATCCTCCATAGCTCCATTCCTCCGGGTGTTAATCCTCCGAACCTCTATTACACCCTGATCCGTCATGCCTTCTACAATTTCCTCTATCGAGCAATTCAAAAGATCTCTGCACGTGATTACCCCTTTGCTCTGATTGAGCTTTTCATGAGGTTTCACTGTAACTGGTGTTTGTCCAAGTTTCTGTATTGTTTCTAGCCGACTTGCTTGCGCAGAAGAGACTGTTTCGGCTAGAAGACCTTCTTTCACTTTTCGCATCATTTTTGGTTCTGTTTGTGCAATGCAAACGGGCTTTCCTTGAAAAAATTCCCTTCCTACTTAGTTACGATCCAGAACCGCGGCAAAGCACGCATTTCCAGATTCGCAGTGGTGGATTTTGGTGCACCACCGGCACCACCCTCATTTAGAGGTGTGGGCGTCCCCTTGGTTTTTTTCTGTAGGTAACATAGAGGTCCCACGAGAAGGGAAGAAATATGGGTCGACCGCAGCAGTGCTCCCATACTGACAGTAAGGCATGAAATGTCCCCCGGGGCTGCCCGGCCCCTTGGGTGAGAAAGGCTAAGGACCGGTTTTACCCACCGGCTTCTCATCTCATCAGCACCTTTTCTTACCTTGAGATAAGGGATTTTTTGAGAGGTTTGCTCCTCTACGGGCCAGGCGGTAAAGCCAGGCCCCCGTCTGAGCAGAGACATGTCCTAACTCTGACGGTGTGTACAAGAAAGAGAGTAAACTCTCCTTCAGGTCCATCGCGTTACCTCGGGTTTGGCGATCCCCGTACTGCCTATACATGTATAGACAGCCCCTGAGGAGGATTATTATTATTATTATTATTATTATTATTATTACTATTTTTCGTTTTGCCAGTTGTCTCTGCTAGTTGCAGGTAATGATAAAGGTATTATTATTATTATTATTATTATGTTGCTTTATATAATTCTTCTCAAGTTAGTTTTCTATCTAGGGTTCTGGTATAACATGGGCAAATGCCAAATGTTATACTATTCTTCTTATTATTGCCTATACATGTATAGACAGCCCCTGAGGATTATTATTATTATTATTTTTTTTTTTGGGTAGTAAAGCCCATCGACTGCTGTGGTCTTCAGTGCTATTCCCTATTAGCTCCGTTTTATTTACGTATAATCATTTAATGACTATATTTTATTAAATACATTGATTGCTTTCAGAAATTGTATCGTAGTTTTGACCGTCTTGCTGCATTTCAAGTTGTTTCTCAAATTATCAGAGATAGAATATAGATTTCGCATAGCAGCGTAGGTTACATAGTGACATATTATATGTTCAATTGTTAAATATGTTTGGCATTGTGCGCAAATTGGACGGGGTGCTTTTGACAGTAGGTATTTGTGTGTTAGCAATGTATGACCTATTCTTATTCTGTGAACGACGCTGCATTCTTTTCTATTTAAGTACATTGGAGCTTTCCATCTTGTAATAGATGGATCAATAGTTCTCAGTTTTGTTGCCATATTGAATTTAATTCAGTTTTAAGGAAGGAAGCCATGTCGGTATAGTTTGTGATCTCGACACTTTCATTTACAGCTTCCACTGCAGCTTCCCGAACAGCTTTGTCCGCTATTTCATTCCTTTTAATGTTTGCGTGACTGGGGACCCATAGAAATTCTATTATATATCCTAAATCTGAAAGATGTTTGATCGTCGATATAATATACTGTATTAATGGATCAGTTGAAAATGAGTTTTGGATACTGGTAAGGGAGCTCTGCGAGTCACTAATGATAAGAAATTTGTGCCAGCCTGTAGATAATTCGCAATATCGAAGTGCCTGCCAAATACCATATAATTCCGCTGTGTATATTGATATGTATGTTGGTAGAGTCCAGCTGTGCTCACTACCATTAACTGAGAAGGCACAGACCGCACCTGTGCTTGATTTTGACCCATCCGTATGTAATATTAAATGGTCTCTGTATTTGGACAAGATTTTCTTGAACTCTGTACAATACACTGATTGGGGTGTATTGACTTTAGAGTGTCTGGATAGGTCATTTATGACATTAAAACGTGGTACTAGCCATGGCGGAATTTCAAGTTGTCCAAGTGGAAGCGTTCGTGGAAGTTGTTGTCCGATAAGTTCTAGTGCCCTTTTTACACTGTACCATAATGGCTTATGTAGTCTTTGTTCAAAGTGAAATTGTGTATGGTTAGAAAACAAAACATTGTAATTTGGGTGGTTTGGGAGAGCTTTAATCTTACACGCATGCGTTAGAAGTCTATTTATCCTATGCAACGGTAAGGGCAAAACTCCGGATTCACACATTAGACTTTCCTTAGGGCTAGTATAGTAGACGCCTAGTGAATATCTGATACCAGCATTTTGTATAATTTCTAAGGGTTTTAAAGTGCTTTTCGAGGCCGAGGAATATGCTTCACAACCGTAGTCGATTTTTGATTGCACTATTTGTTTATAGATACGTAGAAGAATTTCGGGATCTGCTCCCCACTTGAAACTTGACATTGCCCTTATAATGTTGAGAGCTGCCTTGCATCGCACTATTAGGTTAGTTACATGCTGCTTCCATGTTAGAATGGAATCTAGGGTTAAACCTAAGAACAAGCCACAGTTTTTATCTTCTATGTGTTTATTTTTTAGGGTAAGAAGTGGACCATAGTGCGGTTTTCTCAATCTGCAAAAGTGTATACAGAACGTTTTTTCTGCTATTTTGAAGCCCACGTTTTCTGCGTTTGATTGTATGCAATCAACGGCTTGTTGCAATTTTCTGTTAATTTCTCCCATTGTAGGAGCTGAATATACAATAGCTAGATCGTCGACGTATAGGTAAGTATGTATCAGATGGGATTGAGACAGTCAGAGAGTTGATTGATATTGCAAACAATGCCACACTCAAAGTTGAACCCTGAGGAATGCCATTGTTCAATATCCTGGAAGAGGAGATTGAAGTTCCAATACGAAGTCGAAAACTTCTTGATTCGAGGAAGGATGATATAAATACAGGTAAGTTAGCTCTAAAGCCCCATTCGTGTAATTTTGTATAATACCGTATCTCCATGTCATCAAACGCCTTCTCTACATCGAAAAGACAGCAACCGCGTGACGTCTTTGTGCGAAGGCGTTAAGAACAGTATTTTGTAAATGTACCAAGTGGTCCACTGGGGATCTGAATTTTCTGAGCCCTGCTTGACAATTGACTATTTGTCCAGCCTTCTCGATAGTCCACATTGATCTGGTAGCGACCATACGTTCCAGTAATTTGGCTATACATTAAGTTAAGCTAATTGGCCTATAGCTGGTGGCCAAATATGGATTTTTACCACTTTTTAAAATAGGATAACTATCGCTTCCTTCCAACAGGAGTATACTGTCCTTTTTTCCAAATTAGATTAAAAGCGTCTAGGAGCAATTTTTTACATGAGTTGGTGAGATTTTTTAACATATCGTATGTTATGAGATCGGCTCCAGGAGCAGACGATTTAGCACATTTTAGAGCAACTTCAAATTCAGTCAAACTAAACGGAACATTGTAGTCAGCGGTTTCTGTGTCGGTAAAATTTAGTTTAACCTCTCTTTCATTTTTTTGCAGTAAAAATGAAGCATCATAATTTGTGGAGCTGCTGGTTTGTTGAAATTGATCAGCCAATGTATCAGCTATACGCTCTGGTTCGCTAACTATAGTTTTGTTGACTTGTAACTGTATTGTGGATTGTGTTCTTTTTCCTGATATGGATTTGATCTTTCTCCAAAGTTCAGAGGTGGGAGTTTGGTTCGTTATTGTTGATAAATAGTGATTCCAGGAGTCCCTTTTGCTCTGTAGTATTGCTCTTCTAGCAAGCGCTCTGGCTCTTTTGAAGTTTATCAGATTTTCAATCGTGGGATGTTTTCGGTAAATATTAAGTGCTCGTTTCTTTTTTGTTACAACGTCGCTGACAGTGCGATTCCACCACGGTATTTTGCGTTTCAGGGGTATACTGCCTGTTTTTGGAATTGCGATATCAGCAGCACTATCATGCTAGTGATTTCTTGTATGTCAAGTGACGTGGATATCTGATTAAATAACGTGTTTAAACGTGCCTTGAAAACATCCCAGCGGGCTTCAGATAGTTTCCAACGAATTGGACTAATTATCGGCGTGTCTTGCTTTTCAATTCCCAATACTATTGGGAAATGATCACTGTGATACAGGTCGTCTAATACTTTCCACGTGAATAATGTCGCAATTCGTGCAGAGACTGTAAGGTCAATAGTTGAGAAAGCCCCGGTTCTTGCACAAAGATGCGTTTTCTCTCCAGTGTTAAACAAGAACAATTGGTTTATGTCCATTACATTCTCTAAAGCTTCTCCATTTGCGTCCGTACGTACAGAACCCCATAAATAGCTATCGGCGTTGAAGTCGCCCATTAGTATATAGGGAGTAGGTAGCTGATTTATGACATTCTGTATATCGCGTTGTTGCCAATTGCTGTTTGGGAAGTATATATTGCATATAACCACATTTATCGGGGCGGTTATCTTGACAGCGACTGCCTGTATAGGTGTGTTCAGTGTGATTATGTCATATTGAACATCCTCCCTAATAATATTGTTACCCCTCCTCTAGCTCTGAGATTTGGAGGAACATCTTTTCTAATAATTTTGTGTCTACGTAAATGGTATGGCCGATTTGGCTTAAGGTGTGTCTCCTGAAGACATAGACATAATGGGTTAAACTCGTTAATAATAAGTTTTAGTTCACAATAGTGATGGATGCACCCATTGCAGTTCCATTGAATAATGGAGTCCATTGTTGGTTTATATAGTTTTTTAAGGATTAAAAGATTAAATAACGAGTAAATATAAATAAATAACGTGTAAATGTTAAAATAACAAATAACGATACGACAAGCAAAAGAACGACTATAAATAAATAACGTATAAATACTAAGATAAAAGAACAAGGTCAAGACAAGTGACAGTTAAATACTAGTGTATAAATTAAAATATCACAGATATAGTGCGCTCAAAAAAAAAACTAGCACAGAAAATATATATATATATATATATATATATAAATATACAAATAAAATATATAATTATATCACAGATGTGTATCACAGTTAATTAGTAGTATTCTTCTTCGTTCTAAATATCTGAGGAAATTGAGGATGGTTTCCGCGGTTTACCCTTTGGCCAACCTCTTTTCCCTTTTTTTGTCTCTGAAGAGATCGATTCATCCTCTGATACTATACTCCGATCTACAGGAGGACGTTTTCGTTTTTCTACATATACCGGAATTGAAGGAGTGGAGTAATGAGTGAGTGGAGTTAAAAATGATTCTGGTGAGGAAGCGATAGTGGGTTTTTGGAGTAATGGTGAAATGGCTTCAATCAAATGAGGTAACAGTTCCTTAGCTAGAGCAGGAACATCTACCTTGGGTTGAGTAGCTACGGAGGTAGCTGCTGCCTTAGAATAACTAGTTTTAAAAGACGTCGGTATAACTTTCCTTCTCGCTTCAGTATAACTTGTATTCTCTTTCACACGTATCTCTTGTATTGCAGTTTCCTGCTTATAACCTGGACACATTGAGGCTCTAGCCGAGTGTGGACCTCCACAGTTAATACACGTGATCGGCTGTTCACAGGGAGTATCAATATGTAACGGTTTACCACAAGCGCATAATTGCTCTTGTAATGTGCACCTCAATGATGTATGACCAAACTTATTGCACCTGAAGCATCTCATAGGAGGAGGAATATATAGCCGTACACTTAAACTATAAAAAGCGACTTTTTAGGTAAAATAGGTGTATTAAAAGTAAGTATATGATTTGCAGTATCTACCAGTTCACCATTCTTTCTTATTTTAATTCGTCGAACCTCAATAACTTTCTGGTTACTAAGTTCCTCACAAATGTCACCTACTGGGCAATTAAGTAGGTCATGGCAAAAAATAACTCCTCTTGATACATTCATTGTTCTGTGAGCATACACTTCAATTTCAAAATCACCAAACTTTTTTGAATCCAATACTTTCTTTGCTTGCTTGATAGTGGCTGTTTCGATTAGAATGCCTTCTTTAACCTTCCTGATCATTTTCAGATCTCCGTACAAAGCGTATAGTGTTTTCTGAATATAGAAAGGGCTAATCTTATCAAAGCTTAACCCATCCCTTTTCTTTAAGACGAGGAACCGGGGCAAGGCCTCCGTCTCCAGGTTCTTATTCTTGGCGGGTTTTGGAGAACCCTCCTGAATTTCCATATTTAGGGAGCTGGAACTCCGTGATTTGGGTTTAGTTTTTAAGTTATCGCTCATACTAGTCCTACGAGTTGGGAAGAAAATAAACGGTCGACCACAGTAGTGCTCCTATGCTATGGTAAGGCATTACATACTGCAGAGAGGCTCCACTCTCCCCACAGGCGTTTCATCGCTAAAGACCAAGCTTCCCCTTGGCCACGCTCAGGCTTCCCCTCGCGCAATCCCTTCGGCACCTAAAACTGCCAAACGACCTTGGGATTGGGGGATTTTTTATAGAGGTTACCTTCCTCGTAGCCCAGGCGGTAAAGCCAAGACCACCGACCGCTAGCTGTACGACGTTCCCTAGCCACGCCCTGCTGGAGTCTTTGAAGTACAGTTTGCGGTTGCGGTATTAGGACACGGCTAGCGTTCAGCCGTTCCCAGCAAGGACATCCCGGGCTTGCCACACCCGTATACGCTTTTGACGACGCATGTCCTGGGAAGAGTGGAAAGACAAAGGAAAAGGTATCTCAGCTTACGCTGGGAGCCTGAAGAGAACAAGAGTTAGAGCGAGGGTGCTCCAACAGAAAAGAGTTAAAGTAAGGGAAGCCACTCAAGACTAGTATAAGAAAAGTGAACTTCCAGCTAAGGGGACGCAGGGTTGCCGTCCCTGTCCTTGTTAGTTACAAGGCCTCACGTGAACTGGTCCGCGACACCGTATTTTGTAGAGCTAACAGTGACGGTTTTAAGGCCACGAGCTCATATTTTGGTGTTGGCCTTGCATCACTTACGATAATTTGCAAGGTCATTCCCCTATCCGCCACCTGGGGACGCACCTAGTAGGTAGTTCAACCCCTAGGTATTATTATTATTTATTATTACTATTTTTCGTTTTGCCAGTTGTCTCTGCTAGTTGCAGGTAATGATAAAGGTGTTATTATTATTATTATTATTATTATTATTATTATTATTATTTATTATTCATAAACAAGGAATTTTACAAAAGTTTCCAACATTGATTATAAGACCAATATTTAAAAATTACCTAGAGTGAATTATATAACTATTAACAGATTACTATACTATAATTGAAAATATTAGTGTACGTGTTAATTTATAACAAAATATTTAAAGGATAACAGTAAAATTTTTGCCAATATGGGTTTTAGAACTAAATTTAGAACATTATTAACGCGAGTAATTGACGATATTACACCAGTTTAACAAATAATTAACAATCGCAAGTTTTATTGACTTTCATAAGCTTTTGATACGGTAAATCATAACATATTAATCAAAGTTTTCAGATTTGGAATTCTGAAGATTTGAGGACTGGTATTGTAAGTCTTCAAGATACAAAATATTTGGTGAAAGTTGTATATGAACTTAGCGGTGAAAAATTGTGAAACATTGTTCCGTAATATTAATCGGTCCTGTCCTATTTTAATAAATATCAACGATATATTCGACCGATAAAATTATAAACGGACTACATGTTTTAAAACGATGCTATATTAAGATTCATGTTGGTGATATTTTAATTTCGAAAGTTCTGAAAGGTAATCAGTAAGATGATCGAAACCAGTAAAACTTTCAATAGTTTCAATTGAACCAAAAACTATGTTGTTCAGCACATTCTCATATGCCAAAAGAAGATTAAATTGTGTTGCATAACTGAGTTTTATACGGCACCAACAGATCAGTTTCTGAAGCTAGTAAATGTAACCGAAATTACCCATCTCTGTCTAATAATTGATTCAAGACTCGTTTAAAATAAACACGTAGAGTTTATTCAAATATGTTAAACGCATATCTGGAATATTTTTTATTGAGCAAATTCGTTAATAAATTTACAATGGATTTGTCTACAAAGCATTGGTGAATTATATTAAGAAAGATGGATTTTAAGTAATAAATATTGTCTTAGTGATTTAATTTGTTTTTACACAAATTAAATAAATTTATAATCAGACCACCATCCTTTCTTTTAATATAATCTTTCAATTGCGGAATTTGAGAGAATCAATTTAACTTTTGGTATAAGTATTAAGATACTTCCGTTCAATGCAACAAATACAGAATTACACTTGACCATAATTACTCGACAAGGAGAACAAGTTAGCGGTACCATTTTATTTTAATAAATATGGGAAAAGGACTATGGAGTTACAATTCCGCTGCTATACAACTACCGACTGAACTACTGGAATTAACATATAAGTACATTTAAATCAAATTTGCGCAAATGGATAAAGAAAATGGTTAAAGCGTATGGAAAATAAGTTATACTTTGCAAAATCATAAAGGAAACTGAAATGAATAACAAAAAAAAATAAATAAAATAAACAAATAATAATAATAAAACACGATAGTATGGCATACATAAAAAGTGATCGACAATAAAGAACAAGATTACAAATGGGAACAGTCAAATAGAAAAGAAAACATGAACAGATAAGATGAAAACCGTTTGTACACAAATCGTAATTGTGAAATACAAATGTAATGGTATTTGAAAACAAAATATGGAAAATGAATAGATTAAAAAAAAATAAAGAAAAGCAATGTATACAAAATTGGAAAAATAATAAAAATGGAGAAAATTTCAATGGTAATCAAAAATATGAAAGCAAGCTACAAGAAACAAGTTTTTTTTTTTTTTGAAAATATGGAAAATATTGAAAATTATAAAACTAAAACTAAGTATAATGGAAATAATGGTATATAATCAATGTATGGAAGTAAAATAATGGAATATGGAAGATTCAAAGCATAGAAACTATGGAACTATCGAGAATGGTATTGGTTACAATTATTTTGTGATATTACATGTTATATTATGATTGCAGTTCAATATGGAACTGCAACAGACTAATAATACAAAATGTATAAATTATTTAAGTACAATACAAATGTAAGTGAATACTAAACTGTAACTTTGGGTACCAATCGATAAGTTTTATAACTTGAAGTTGGACCCCTATACTGTATTTTTGATAAATAAACACATTCCAACATTATTATTATGTATTATTATTATTATGTATTATTTCGATTTGCCAGTTGTCTCTACTAGTTGCAGGTAATGATAAAGGTATTATTATTATTATTATTTTCTAACTCACATACAGTGGAGATTCTAAATATTACAAATTACTCCAACTAAATATATATTTTGTTTTAAGAGATATTATACCTAGATGTGTAATTATATAAAATTAAAAGATAACTATAGTAAATACATTAAATATTAGTATTATGAATTTATAGACAAAAATTTACGAACTATGTGGCATGTTTCTAGTAAAACGGTTTTTTGCAATAATGGAAAGATATTTCGGTCTAAATTTAATTTTAGTAAATGGGTTTTAAATTTGGACGATATTACACCTGTGGTCGAAATAACTATTGGTATTATATGAGCTTTTGTTAATTTCCATACTGTCATCATTTCTATAGCTAATTCTTCATATTTTTTTCATTTTTTCAGATTCTGTTTTCATAAGATTTGAGGATAGTGGTATGGCTATTTCAATAATGACAGCATATTTAAAAATTTTGTTTATTAGTAGAATGTCAGGTCTGTTATGGGAAATTTGTTTACCGGTTAATATTAATCGGTCCCAGTATAGTAAATATTCAGTATTTTCTATAACTGATTCCGGAAATTATTTGTAATACGGACTGACATTGTTTAATAAATCACATTTCTTAGCAATTTGTTGGTGTAGAATTTTGCAAATTTGGTTATGTCTGGAAAGGTAATCAGTGGGAGCGAGAGTCGAACAACCAGCTATAATGTGTTCAATAGTTTCATTTGGAACATTACATCTTCGACAATTATCAGAAACATCTAGACCCATGATATGCTTTTATAATTCCGTGTTGCAATAACATAATCCTGTATTGCACACATGAATCCTTCAGTTTCTGAATATAATGCTCCACTCGCTAACCAACCCACTGACATCTTTCTATCAATTCCTTTCGAATCCAAAATTGTCGGACACTTACTATGTAAAATTTTGCGTTT
The DNA here is from genome assembly GCA_036346205.1 of Vesta saturnalis. NCBI lineage: Eukaryota > Metazoa > Arthropoda > Insecta > Coleoptera > Lampyridae > Vesta > Vesta saturnalis. The sequence goes on from JARFJB010000417.1 coordinate 3,816,645, forward strand.
CCAATTTAATTCAAAATTAATTTTTCGTCACATTCTAAATTTTTATTACTTAAATTTAGTGCCGAATAGTTTTGTCTAAATTAATTATATTAAGAAAGAATGGATTTTGTAAGGAATAAAAATATTGTCTTAGTGATTTAATTTGTTTTTACACAAATTAAATAAATTTATTAATCCACGACCACCATCCTTTCTTTTAATATATAATCTTTCAATTGCGGAATTTGGATGTAGATATCTATATTTTGTAACATTTTCTGGTTAATGTATCTAAAGCATTTAAATCAGTATCCGACCATTTTAAAATTCCAAAGAATATGAAATGATAGGAACCACCAAATGTTAATTGCCAAAAACATATTTTTTGAGTATAATTTAGATTTTAGTATAATTTTAATCTAACAATATATTTTAGTCTAAATTCATTTTTAAAAAGTATGGTTTATAACAAAATTTTGTTTTATTCCTAAATATTTATAAAATTGGTCCGGTAACAATTTCGAATTTCATTAACAATATCACAGTTGTTAATGGGTGTTCCTTTTACTATATCTAATTTTGCACATTTATCTAATCCAAAATTCATCGAAATGTCTCTACTAAATAATTTAGTAATTTTGATTAAGTTTTCAAGATGGTAGGTCGAACGTGCAAATAATTTAAGGTCGTCCATATATAATAAATGGGTAATAACTTTATTAGATTTAAAATTTATAGTAAAACCAGATTATTATTATTATTATTATTATTATTATTATTATTATTATTATTATTATTATTATTATTCGATTTGCCAGTTGTCTCTGCTAGTTGCAGGTAATGATAAAGGTATTATTATTATTATTATTATTATTCTTAATAATTAAACAGTATTAGATAAAATTGTAAATATAAAATAAGATTGCACTAACCATCGAAGCGCCATTTATACACATCTACTATTTAAATGTTACAAATATTTATGTATATGCTCTAATCCGGAACCTACAGACAAGTCTTTGGACTTAGTAGGACCGATCACTGTATGTGTAGATTAAATAAATAAATAAATAAAAATTATTATTATTATTATTATTATTATTGTTATTATTATTATGTTGTTTTATATAATTCTTCTCGTTAGTTTTCTATCTAGGGTTCTAGTATAACATGGGCAAATGCCAAATGTTATACTATTCTTCTTATTATTGATTAGTAATGCTGTCAAAATCTGACTCTAACTGCAAAAATTTCCTTACTACTCTGCATGTATTCAGAATTGTTGCCTTTTGCAAGGTGATGTAAGTGTTATTATTATTATGATTATTACACTTTACAAAAAACACAAATAAAAAGTAGGTGAGTTCCTTCTGTTCTTTTTCTGTTATAATTATATTGCCTGCATATTTAACAAAATTAACCGCACCAATTAAACTGTACGAATTAAACCAGGACGATTAAAGTATAACTATAAAACAAACAAGGGAATCGCTTACTCATCATGGAGAATTCAAAGAAGCTCATCAGTGGTGCAAATGAATGCCGATTATTGCAAATCCTCTAGTATAATTAGTGAAAACGCGAACATTAATCATACGTATCTGAATACAAAACACCAGGATATCTCCCAGCAATAGAATAAAAGGCCCTGATATACACAGATAAAAGCTTAATTGTATTACTAACTACACAATTTATAATTTTAACGACCCACTCAAATAGAATGAAAGATTTCAAGTAAAGCTCACAGAATAAAATTTATATATAGGGGACGATAAAAAAGATAAACAAAAACTTTAAAAACTTTTAGGCAAATACAATCTTGAATGATATCTCTTTCCGGACGAGTTGGCAACGCGTGACATGGTTTTAGGAATTTTCTATCCAAATGGGATTCAAATTTATCAAAGCTTAATACGAGTTTGAAAAAAGAGAAGACAATTTAGAATTCTGTTTGAAAATAAATTACCCACTTTCGATTTTCTAAATTTAGATTTCAATATTCTAATTTAAATTGTGCCTCACTCGTGGTTGTGTGAAATTACTTATAAATAAGCTTGTATTGGCAGAAAATACTGAATAAGAAACAATTACTAAACATCAGTTGTGTCCCATTTGAATAATAAAAGCTGCAACCATGTGGTGCCTAATGATTAATGCAACTTTTTGTTTATCCCATAATCCATGGATGTTATTTGCTTATTTATATGTAGTTGTCTTACAGTACCTCTACTGTGTTATTTATAGTTATGGGAATTAACGAGTCATACGGTAAAATATGCCTCTGTACATGCAATATTTTATTGACTGGTAATGTAGCTAACTTTGCATGTATACTGCTCGATAAAAATAATTTTCTTAATAGGGATTTGACTGCGATGCTTATATATCAATTTACTGCCTTATATCTTTACAAAATAATTCAAAAATGTGCTTTATGTAACATCTTTAGTAGATGGTAGCGTGATAATCCTTTAATGCACACTTATAATTGTATCTACTATAAAATTATTACATTAATAAATTATACATGAAATCAGATTTAATTGTTTGAATTGTATTTGTTTAATTTATGATTAAGTAGTGCAGCTAAGATAAAATTATAGCATAAATTGCAAAATACACATGTTCATGTATCAACTGGAAAAATTTATGCAATGCAAATGAGTTCATGGGAAATTTTCTAGATATATAAAAATATTGATAGAATTTTTTCAAGTATAATAAAAAAAAAATAGGTGGTAATAATTTGATATATCTGCATATTTTTAAATTATCCTTCTTGAAAGTTAAAAGTTTATGTAATTCTTTAACAAAACAATAAAATTAATTACTATTGTACTAGAATACTATGTTATACAGGGTGATTCACGGTGACCGTCTGGTATCTTTTTATATTAATGGCGGATGTAGACAAACCGTTAGAAAGTGCCTCGCAAAGTATATGCGGAATATGCAGTAAAATGCTATTAAAAAACGTGTACAGTGCGTAAAATGTTTTATATATTACCACGATAGTTGTGCAAGACAAAAATTAAAAAATGTTTGTGATATAGACAGTAATAACATTATTTGTTATAATTCTACAGATACAGGTAAAGTTTCGTATCAAATTTGTGAACTTGACCCTAATATTTTACAAGCAAGCAGTGATAATGGAATTGAAAATAATTTCACTAATATTTCTGTTTATTATTTAAATGAAATAATTAAACAGCAAGATATTATATTAGATTATATTAAATCGCTAAAAGAACAAGTAGCGCTCACAAATCAACTACTAATACAGGGAACATTCAATAAGAGAAATCAAAGTGCACGGGTCCTAATAATATAAACAAATCACAACCTGTGATGCTTAATAATAATAACTTTATTAGATCATAGAACCATGACAACACGGTATAGACCAAGTCAATCCAAAAATACGTCCCTACGAGTAGTGACAAATCTAACTTATAATTTAAGACATGTAAACAACACAAATAAATAACAATTGAATATGCGGAGCACCAATATTTGACTAGAGATTTACATAATGAACAGTTCAAATTCATTGAGGGTGTAAAAACAATTATTAGTGAGAAGATACTTTAACTCTCGCTTGAAATCTTTATAAGTTTTGCAACCAATCAAGCTCATTGGCAGTTTATTATACAGGCGAAGTCCTGCATTAACCGGCGATTTGTTACAATAAAAATGTTTACTTTTAATTTCCACAAGATTGTTCTTGCGTCTCGTATCATGTTCATGGATGTCAGTACCTTTATAAAATTTGGATATATTACGATAAATATAGCACAGCAGTTTGAGAATATAAATAGAGATTACTGTTAAAATTTTATTAGTCTTAAACGCGTTTCGACACGTGGTTCGAGGTTCTAGACCAAAAATAAGTCTTAGAATACGTTTTTGCAAGGTAAACACTCTTTGGACGTCACGCCCTAACCCCCAAACTACAATGTTATAATTAATCGCAGCATAAGCATATGAATAGTATACATCAAGCAGAGTTGTCTCATCCAATGTTGATTTTAGCAATGTTAGTAAGTAGAAGCATTGATTTAATTTTTTGCAGACCGAGTTGATGTGGACATCCCAGGAGAAACAATTATCCAAAAATGTACCCAAAAATTTTACAGATGAAGAAAATTTTACTGTAACATTGCTAAAAGTGAAGTCTTCGTATAGTGTATTTTTTCTTGTGGTGCAATGAGCAATGCAAGTAGTTTTATTAGTATTAAGTATCAATCTATTTTTGTTACACCAATTATTAAATTCATTATAAGATGTGTTAATTTTATCTAACAAAGCATCTTTAGAAGGGTCTGAGAGAAGTATAGAGGTATCATCAGCGTACAGTAGAACCCTTCCTTGAGAAATATACCTTGGCAGGTCATTTATAAAAATGAGAAAAATTAGTGGTCCTAACACACTGCCTTGTGGTGTACCTAGATTTAAATCAAATTCTGTTGAATAAGCATCATTAATATGCACTACAATCTTTCTATATTCTAAATAAGATACAAACCAGTCATTAATGCATCCTCGTATACCAAGACTATTTAGTTTTTTTGAGACAAAAGACTTGTCGACCATGTCAAAGGCCCTTGTCAAATCAAATAAAATAGATACAACATGATCACCAATATCCAACTTTTCGTTAACGAATTGAACGTACTCAATTGTACTAGATTCAGTCGAGTAGCTGTGTCGGAAACCATGTTGGCTATTAGTAATTTTGTTGAATTTAACTAAATACGATTCAACCTGTTTAGCTACAACTTTTTCAATTATTTTGGAGAAGATGCTAAGTATGGCAATTGGCCGATAATTTTCGACATTACTAGGGTTACCCTGTTTAAATAATAAGATCACAGAAGCTAACTTTAATGACGTTGGAAATTTTCCTTGAGTGATTGACAGGTTAATAATATGGGCAAGAATAGGTGCTATTATTTGCCCACAATATTTTATAACAGATACAGGTATTCCATCAAGGCCTGTTGATTTTTTGTTAGGAAGATCTTGTATTACAGAAAGTACATCGTTACTAGTGACTGGACTAAAGAACATAGTCTTAAACGAAAGTATGTCCGTTGTGCATTCATCACTTAAATTATTTCCAAAATGGCTAATCATCTTTTTGAGTACATCGCTGGACAAATATTCTCCAAAAGCTGTAGCTATCTCAGTTGAATTTGTTAATATTTTGTTATTGTAATTAATCTCCTTTATAGTATTGCTTTTACATTTACCTTTAATATCATTTACCAAAGCCCAAGATGTTTTATTTTTATTTGTGGAATTGTTGATTATTGTTTTAAAAAACGCTTTTTTTTCATATTCTATTTGTTTTCGCACTTCTCTCTTTAAAGATCTATAGTTTTGAACTAAATTTTCAAGGTGAACCCTTTTACGTAACCAATCTAAATTTTGCAATGATTTTCTTTTTTCATTTAAGCTTTTAGAGAATTTTATTTTAAAATTACGGTTACACTTGTACTTTTTTGTTTTACTTTGACACGCATAATTAAAGCACCAAAGAAACTCATCACAAAATTTGTCAAATAAAAGGTTGACTTCATCGTCACCGTTCAGGTTGAATTTGAGTTTAGACAGTTGATGCTTCAGCTCCAAAAGAGACTGATCGCTTAAATTTCTGAAAAGATAGTACTGAAACGTATTTTCGTTGTGGATCATATTAGTTTTATAATTTATTAAAAACGTTTGACAATAATGATCTGATATACCCGGATCAAAATTATTCGTTTTTAACAAGTTAGGTATATTGGTGATAATGTAATCTATTGATGAGCAGCTGGTATTGTTAACAGTTGTAAAAATTCTAGTGTAGTCAGTGATTAATGATGTCATTCCATATGAGTGAAATATATCAAAAAACTGTTTGGTATTTGAATTATTATTAAATTGATTAATATTAAAATCACCGCTGATGATAACGTATTTAAACTTTTTGGATGAAATCTGCAAAGCTTTCGAAAATTGGATAAAAAACAGGTTGATGTTGTCTTTGCAATCGGTAGGTGGTCTATAAATATTTATAAGGCAGAAGTCTCCCCTGAAGGATATTGCACAACACTCAAAAATCGTTTCTAAGGATAATTGATTAATATAAGTTAATTCTACACATTCTAAAAGTTTAGTTTTGTTTACAAATATTGACGCTCCACCTCTAGAATGACCTGATCGAGAAAAGTGTGAAACTAATTTAAAATTATGTATAGAAATGTTTTCAATATCACAATTTACATACCAATGTTCACTAAACATTAAAAAGGAGAAATTGTAATTATTAATAAAATGTTCAATCAAAGTGATTTTGTTGGATAAACATTGTACATTCAAGTGTATAGCTTCTATGTCTACAGAGATATCACTCACTTTACTCACTAATAATAACAGTAATGTGATATCATCTCAGTCACTTATTAATGAGGTAAATAATTCGAGCAAAAATAATGATAAAAAACCTATTTCAGCTACGAATATTTCTAATAGAGTTGTTGACAATATTAGCCAATCTGAAGAACGATTAACCATCACCTCTGAACTCGTTGCTCATGCGATAAATAACGTAAACAACTCTTTACAAGGTAATAGCAATGAGTAAAAAATCATTTACTCAATGGTAATAGTGATAAACTTATAAATCAACAACATAATGAAAATCAACCTTCAAAAGTAGATTTTGTAAACAAAATGCGAAGTAGGTCTGTAACATCGACTTCCCAGATTACCACAAACGATAGTAAAAGTAATTCAAATACCACGGCCAGTGAAGCTACAATAAATAGTGAAGATAAATGGGCCACAGTTACTAATAATAAAGTAAAAAAACAAAATAATAAAAATAAATCGGGTACGGTTGGATCGTGTGAAAATACTACGTTAAAAGCAGCTGAAAAGTATGTTCACTTACATGTACATCGATTGTCAGTTGACTGTACTGAAACTATGCTCGTAGACTATTTGAAATCTAGAGATATTAAGACGGCAAAATGTATCAAAGTTACATCGAAATACCCTGAAGAGTATTCGTCTTTTAAAGTATCGGTAGTATCAAGAAAATTGGAATCTGCTAGAGATCCAAAAAATTGGCCACTACGTGTCGTCATAAATCGTTTTTTTGTGTTACGCCCGAAACCTCTGAATCCAACAGAGTGATTGATACATTTTCTGTATTTCATATAAATATACAGTGCTTTCGCTCTAAAATATCCGAACTAGAAACTTATTTAATTTCACATTGTTTACATGTAATATGTATTAGTGAACATTGGTTAACAAGTTCCGAACTAAGTGGTGGTCTCAAACTGAATAACTTTTTTTTGGGATCATATTTTTCGCGACAAAACACCATACATGGTGGAGTGTTAATTTTAGTTAGGTCTGGTTTGTCTTTTAAAGCGCTGCCTTGCGTGAAACTATCTGTTGAGATTAATTGTGAAATATCAGCTCTAATCTGTACTGAATCCAGTATAGTTGTAATTGTTATTTATCGTTCTTCAAATGGAGATTTTAATGTGTTCCTAGAAATTATTAATAATCTGCTAAATATGCTTAAACATTATAAGAAAGTCATTATATCTGGAGACTTTAACGTAAAATTTAATACCACTGAAAAGTATACTCTACAATTATGTGAACTTCTCGTTTCTTATGGGTTTTTTCAAACAGTTCAATCTTCTACCAGAAAAAATGCTTGCCTTGACAATATTTTTATAAACTTTGGTCATGATTCGTTTAACTGTAATATCTATGATACTAATATGTCGGATCATTTTGGTCAATTATTAACTGTATCAGGGAAATCTTGTTCTAAAATTGAAACGAAGGTGGTAGAAAAACTTGTAGGGTCTATTACAGAAAAAGGCAGTTTATCATTCTACAATATATTTAGTCAATTTTGCTTTAATTACCAAGTTCCACTAATCTTAAATTTAACACTAAATTTGAAATTTTTTTCAATAACTTTATGGATGCTTTCGTGATTGCATTTCCTCAAAGGAAATTTATAACACGCAAGTGTGAAACTAATATCAAATGGTTTAATCCCCACCTCAAAAACATAAGAAGTCAATTGCAGTTTATCAGCGAGTTTTTACAAAAACATAAAACCAACGCACTTCTTGTGCTTAGAAATAGTTTACGTATTCGATATAAGAATGCCATTATGGAAGCCAAATGTGCTGCTAATGATCGAATTATCCTTAACTCTCCTAATCCAGCCAAAGCTATGTGGAAAATAGTTAATTCACACAGAATGGTGAGTCAACTAGATAAAAACAATGACACTAAAATTGATGTTAATGTACTAAATAAACACTTTGTAGGAATTCTACTAATGACCCTATCGAGGGTCGACATTTTACTGTAAATGTACATCTTGGGTATGAGTTTTCCTTTAAACCTGTTTCCCAAGCGGAAATTAAACAAATTATATGCTCACTATCTAGTAGTCAAACCAGAGATGTTTATAATGTTTGCAGCAAAGTTATAAAACGAAACGTTAGACTGTTTGTCGAACCGCTAACAAAATGAATAAATTTATCTTTTATAAGTGGAGAATTCCCTGATTTATTAAAAAAAGCACTGGTATTGCCTTTGTATAAGAAGGGAGATAGGAATAATTGTGAAAACTATCGACCGATATCAATACTTACAATTTTTTAAAAAATTTTTGAGCATGCACTTTATAATCAAATATCCAGTTATTTTGAAAACCAAAACATTTTTTACAGAAACCAGTTCGGTTTCAGAAAGAATAAAGGCACCTCTAATGCGGTTGGTAATTTTGTTAAGCATACTTTGAAAGGGGTGAACGCTCTCTAGCAATATTTCTAGACACGCTATTTTATTGAGGAAATTGGAAGCTTATGGTTTCGATCAGCTGAGTATAAATTTAGTAAGGTTTTACTTAAGTAACAGGACTCAGGTGGTATCTGTGAATGATGTTCTATCTTCACAATTGCCACTTGAAAAGGGCGTTCCTCAAGGTTCAATCTTGGGACCCCTTCTGTTCTTGATTTTTATTAATGATTTTCCTCTAAACCTTAAAAATGTAAGTAACTGTATTTTATATACGGATGATGCATATGTGTTTGTCAATGGGTGCGATGAAGCAGTAGTGCTAAATGATTCTGGGGAAACGATGGCTTCAGTAGATAAGTGGTGTGCAGTTAATCAGTTACGTCTAAATAAAGTTAAAACGGTTAGAATGGTTATGTCACTAAAAAATATTACCTTTGACAATCTGAATTATGTTAAATTTCTGGGCACATCCAAAATTAAATTTTGTTGAACATGTAAATAATTTGGCCAATAAATTAAACATGAATATTTTTATTCTGCGTCGTTTAGTTGACAATGTTTCAGAAGCTATATTGAAGAACTGTTTATTTTGCATTGATTCACTCTCATTTGAATTATTGAAATATTATTTGGGGCAACTCGGCATCTGCCAAAGGAATATTTCAACTTCAACGTAAGTCCATACGAATTATAGGTGGGCTTGGTTATCGAGATGAGTGCAAACATACTTTTAAGAAATTGCAAATTTTGACATTTCCATGCATGTTTATTCTTAATTGTGCAATCTATTCTAAAGAATTTGGTGACCAATGTGTTAGGTCGGATGTTCACGATCATTTTACCCGACAAAAGAACGATCTCAATTTGAACTTTTATCCTTTATCTAAAACACTTAGTAGCTTTATATATGTCGCTACTAAAATATTTAACTGTATTCCGCTAAATCTCAGAAAACTTCCTGCAAATAAACTCAAAAAAATTGAAAAATGCTTTTTACAATTTGACTGAATTTTATAATAGTAACTTAAGTATAGATTAGTTGCATCAGTTTGGATTTTATGCTTGTATTTCTTTTTATATTGACGTCTGTAAATGTAGTATTATACATATGTAACAGCTAATCATAATAAACATATCTCGAAAACGGAAAAAGCTATTAAACTGAAAATTTATATGTGGCCACAAAGGGATGAAATCTATTTCATGAAAATATTTTTAGAATGGTGTCAAAAGTTGACACCAATTTTGTTATTTTAAATGGAATGTCCCCATTTTCAATTTTTTTTGTTTTTACAGGCGATTCGAAGGTGACTCAAAACATCTTATACGCAAAGTTGATATTTTTCGAGATACTATTTTTTTCCTAAAATTTTGTCAGAAAAGTGGGGTAATATAAAAAGTGATATCTTGGTTATTATTAATTATAAAATTTTACATTTTTCATGCAGCTAAGGCAAGGCATTGAAGCTACCGATAATATAAAATAATCATCCAAATCTCATACAGCAGAATGTTTAACTAACCTAATCTGTCAACCACGCAGAAAGAGCCATTGTCATGTGTCCATGATTTTATCAAAGAATTGTCGATAACTTCCGAAATTATAAATTAACACCGTACATCTTAAATGTAGTATAAACTCGCGCAATTGGATATAATAACGCACCAATGTTTGGAAAAGCCTTTCTATTACAACGTTTTCTTCTGTCTTTTACGTGTTTAAAAGGTTTATCAATTTTTTTAGTATTTTCTAAAACAAAAATTAAGCTTTTGTTGTTGATCAAAGCAAAATGAAAGTTTAAAAGGAAAATGTCATTTACGTTTTTGGTATCGACATTTAGGGAAACCCTTTTACTAATTTGAGAGGAAGCATTAATTGGTTTCTTTGTAAAGAAGAGTAGTTTTTGTGTAAATACATGTTTTGGTTCTTTTAAATTAGGTGAATTTCGTTAAATGGAGTTGGGATTGCATCATATAAAATTAAATTGAAGAACGCAGTAAAAGTATTACATTCTGCGAAATTAATTCTAGCCGTCATTTCGGTGCCGTTTTTTTTTGATAAGGTTTGGTTTTAAACGAAGAATTTGGCATACATACAAGGCATTAAAGGCCAGTGTTGCTAAGAAAATTTCAATTTACCATATATAAATTACTTAGATAAAGTTATGTTGACGATGCAATTTCTCTCGGCGGTTTTCGAGTTAGAATTCAGAGTTAGAGAACTTGAATACCTTTTCTTTAATTGGTTAATTAAATAGAAGCGGTTTAAAAAACCAATGTGGCGACAAGTGAAATTATTGACGGGATCAAGAATAGTTTAGGCGTAGAAGAGTGAAGTTTTTCGTTACGTCGACATAGTGAACGACATTGACCAAGGTTTGTGTCGAAGGAACTTTTGTATCAGGGTTCTCATCCCCTCACAGTCTATTAAGGGACCATATAATTGGACAACCTTGACGAGACCACTTTATCGTTACGTGAAGTTGGTCAATAGGGACTTGTCGAGATCCAGGAAGGCGTTTAGTGCTTAAAGTTCTCTGGAGAGGTCTTCGCTTTTTGCGAAAAAACCCAACGTTTGCTCCCAAGTTCAAACGGGGAATAAAAGGTAACAAGGAGAACTAGAATAAAGTAAAGTAAAGTGAACGAATTCCATGTTAATATAAATATTGGTGTACACACGATCAATTGAAATTCGAATCAAAACGCGATGTGAAAAAGGAAGCAGTCGGTAGCTGAATGATAGTTTCGACCGTCGAGGTCACCCTCTAAGTCTATCTTAGGACCTCTCGAAGTAAGGTAACGCTTCTGAGTTTTTTCTATTGTTATGGTTGACAAAGTAAAATAAATTCTTGTGTGTATTTCATTATTATGTTATTTATATGTACAAACGTATGTTGTTTTGATTAATTTCTCATTATTTTATCGTATACATTTTTAAGACCAATGCATGCATTCATATAATAATCTAAATTTATTTGAGTGTTCTATATTTGTTATTTTGGTATATCGAAATTACAGTAATTCTAGTAAAAGGCAGTGAATGAAAAGAGTTAGGAGCACAGCCTATTAATAAAAACTGGATGATGCAACTCGCATAGAAAACAATATTATATCCGATGTTTTATTATTTATTTACAATACATATCTTTAGGTTATTGGACTTGTTCTTTCTTTAATGTGAACCTATTATTACATAGCATCTGACGACACGCATATTTATTTTATATCTTTAGGTTATTGGACTTGTCCTTTCTTTAATGTGAACCTATTATTACATAGCATCTCACGACACGCATATTTATTTTTTTCAATTTGCTCATTGAATTAACATCCTTGCATTGTTATTAGTTTAAATAAGACAATTACGGCTGAAGCTTTCCAAGTGGTTAATTAATAACGTAAAATTTAGAGGCCAATGAATCACTGCATTATTTTCTTTTATGACTTGAGCATAATTATTTGTAATTTGTGGAATTTAATTTCAAGTGGTTTTGTACAGAATGAAAGTGTTTTTTTTTGTTGTTGAAGTGAAATTACTTTAAGAATCGAATTTTTAAGTAACGCAAAACCTTTCAGGTTGGCCAGACCTGTTGGTCCTAGTGCCACTTGCAAAGATTACGTTTAGGTAAGCGAGTTATTTTAGTATTTCCAGCAAGCTATGAACTAGCGTAATTAGGTATGTCAACCCCTATTATGACATTTTAAATACTCTAGCGTCCTTTTCTAGTTTTACTTCGATTTTAAAACCCCTATTTGGACTTATATATGATAATTTACCATATTATGCGCAAAATTTAGTACACCGAATCCATCCTAGCCGCTAACTGGTCGATCAAAATCCAATTTCATCTGTTAGCCCGTTTTACTGCCAGTTTTTACCGTAACAGCATAATATTATTTTTTTAATGTCATTATACCTGTTTAATTAAACCAGTCGATGGAAGAAACAAATGTCTAATGATCTGTGATGTTCCTATGCTCAAAGTGTAAGGTTCTTTAAATCTTTAAGCTTTTCTACTTTAACAATGGTAATTGGAGCGTTGTCACCTTACAGTAGGCTTTGGCTATTGACAGTGGCCGAATAATTTATGCAACAAATTGTGCCAAGTTGATGATAATAATTTCTCACACTCGAATATTTTAACTTTATCCAAAACATGCAGAAAATGTAATGAAGAGAACCCCGATTTACCACCAATGGCCTATTTTCACGTCAATCCAAATCCTTCGATTCGTTCGGCCACAGCGAACTTGGACATTTTCTACAGTTCTGTTCAGTAAATATTAAAGAAATGTAAATTTTGCAACTCCAAATTTATTACTGTTCAAGAACTTTACCCCCAAGGTTCAGATCAAAGAATTTCATTTTGTGAAATGGCATTAAGCGCATACAGAAAGACCGTTAATTTTTAAGCAAAATTATTTGGAGTGATGAAGCAAACAAAATTTTCAAAGGAAGGGATTTTTAATCGTAGAAACTCTCACTTCTGGAACAATCGAAATCCCCATGTGATACGAAGGAGGAATGTTCAATATAAACTTAGTTTTAACGTGTTCTGCTTGTTACTGGACAATAAATTATGTTATTACATGGAAACATGGAGAAATGTAGTAACTTTTTTTGGATAATCTACCTGTCAACCAGTATTTTTGTGTTGTTATCAACTGAATGGGGTTCCAAGTCATTGTGCTGAGCCAGTTAGTAATGAATTATATCAAATGTTTGAAGATAAATAGATAAGGCGTTTAGGTCCATGGAATTGTCCAGTGCGGTCTTGCGACTTGACACTTTTGGACTTCTATCTTTGGGTCGTATAAAGGATGAAGTGCATGGAAGTCAATGGAGAACACATTGAACGATTTAATTAATCTAATATTATATTTACTTAATGATTAACTGCTGTTAACTAAACGGTGACGGCGCTCTAATTGCCATTGATAAAGTAAAATACCTCAAATATCTAAAGAACCTTACACTTTGAATATAGAAACATCGTTCCTCATTAGATTCGCATTTCTTTTCTCCATCTACTGGTTTCATTAAGTAGGTACCATGCCATTTAAAAAAATAGTTTCTGTGTGGTTGGCAGATTAGGTTAGTTAAAAATTTTGCTGTATGAGATTTGGATAACTACTTTATATGATCGATAGCTTCAATACCTTGTCTTAACTGTATGAAAAATGTAGAATCCTATAATTAATAATAACCGAGATATCATGTTTTATGTTAGCCAACTTTTCTAACATTTTTGGAAAACAATTAGTATTTCGGAAGATATCAACTTTACGTATAGGAAATTCTGAGTAAAGTCACCTTTAAGTCGTCATTAAAATCAAAAAAAATTGAAAATGAGGACATTCCATTTAAAATAACAAAGTTGGGGTCAACTTCAGGTCCACCATTCTAAATATTTTCATGAAATAAATCTCATCCCTTTATGACCACATATAAATTTTCAGTTCAATAGCTTTTTTCGTTCTCGAGATACTTCTACCAGACAATAACCGTGAATCACCCTGTATATTAAGGGACTGAGGAACAATTTTTAATCCCCCGAGTGTATGTTGCAGCAATTACTCGAGGGTTAAAAGATTCCTCTATCCTTCAGTATGTATGCTATTTCTTGTCATTCCGAGAATGAATATGCCAAAATTCATCCCGAAGTTTTAAAATCCCAGATACGAAATGACGCGCGATTCGTCATTAGGAATGTAGTTAAATATCTTAGTTGATTTTTGCAAAGATTTTGCTTCACATTATGTTCCCAAGGAATTAAGAGTTACATTAGAGCTAATCTCTAGAGACTGAGTGATCCTTCAGTCCATAGAAACAGGGAACGAAACAATATACACTCAGTTCCAAAACCTTATCTTTGACCTAACTTTAATGTTTTATATTTTCAAACCAGTGGATCTATTTGTAATTTTTTTTATTCGTTGATAGGTAATTTATTTGCCTTCCAAAAAAAAATTAAAGAGCCGGAATGTTCTTCAAAGTCTCCTGGATGGTAACGAGAAAACTCGAACCATGTTTTTTCTTAATCTTTGACTCACCCTGTGTATTAATACAATAATAATAATATATAAAAGACACTTCTTTTACGAGGATTTTGTTTTTTATTCATTGACTTATCTCTAAATTCGTCCCAGCTTTAGTATTTTTTCTGAAATCTTACGTTTATCCCACAAATTTATTTCATTGTAGGATCACATTGCCTTTGAAAAACAATTACCATTACCTGGCGCGGATGCAGTATTTTCTTTATGGGGGGGCAATTTTTGTACGATTTTACATATCTTCCATGTAATACCTATTTGCATTTGAATAAGGCTGTTTATTTGTCTTAAAGAAATATAAAATAACAACAAATGGCTGTGGAGAAAGGCAAAACAATTTAATTGTATAGGGTTCTAAAATAATGAACTCCAATATTTTTCTACTGCCGCCTTTTGCGAATCTTGTAATCATGTTCTCGATGTCAATGGGTTAATGGCTATGGATGTGCATAAGGCAAGACCGAGAATACGGTTTTCAGTCATGGTTGATCTTAAATATGTTATAAATTCGTGTCTTAAGGGAAACGCATCCTTATCGCACCTATCTAATATATCCAGAGCAGCTATGGGAAGCTCTTTGTGTCGTTACTGCAATTCGCCCTTTAGCAGAAAGGAAGCAGCACCCTTGTTGACGTTAAGAAGCAATCCGAAGCGACCGAGGAGAGACGTTATACTTTTTTTACTCTCACCAGGAGAGTTTTCAAAAATATTTTCTGGAATGGAAACTGATAGTTGAAATACATCTAAGGTTTCAGCGGAGAGTCGCTCTACAAAGTCTAGTAAGGGTGCATAGATTGATACTCTGCACTATTCCTCGGGTGAATTGATTTGATGGTTGGCACGATAAATTTGAAGTCCACCATGGCGAGCGATCCTAGGAATATTCAACTCGACATCCAATTGATTTTCTGCACGCTGTCAGACGTTAAAACTAGCGCAACACAAAATTTAAGTACACCTTCATGCCGTTCTACCCAACGGGTCTCAGATAGCGATGTAGTCGCACATCCCAAGGTGCTCATGAAAACTGTTTTTAGATTTGGATGTGATTTAAAGAAAGCAACTACTTCTATCATAACTGCAACAGCGTCCTGGATAGTAGGAACCTTGGAGCTACTCGAAATAATGTTATTTAACTTGTGGCGAAAGCAAGGTGTTCTGACAGCGTTTTTGACTTCCTTCTGAACCTCTGTGGCAGCACCTCGAACTGCGGAAAGAATATCGGCACATCCGTCTGTTTCTATCCTAATACACCATTCCAGAGGAAGCTTAAGCCTTTTCTTTAACTGGGATAGGACAACCTGGCCAATGGATTTTCCGGTTACAGAACACTCCCTAGGTGCGGAGGTTCCACTACCGTCCAAGTTCCTTTCGGCAGTAAGTAGTTTTCTTTTTTCTCTCCAATCGTCTTCATCGGATTCGTACTCGATTTCTATTCAGCATTAGCTATTTCCGTAAACGCATCCTCAAAACTGACGAAAACTTTATGAATATTGCCATTACGCACGTATCGTAACGTCAGGTTCAGGTGGGACAAATGAGATATACCTGTTGTCTCGTCTAAGGTATGGAATAGTATCTTGATCCCCGCACATTACTCAAAATTTTCTTAGAAATCTCTTTTCCGCAGCATGAAATGAGTGTATTTTGTGTCCCTTGACGAAACTGCCTCTAAATGATTCTGTAGTTTTTTTTTATCGCCAGCATCAACACGGAAGCTTAACAGCTCTTTGAAATTTTCCTCGTTCACGCCCACGACGGATGCATTAAAAATGGTGTTATTAAGTATCGATCCAGTGCTAAATTTTGCCAACCGAGGAAGATAATGGTTTCAATTACAGGACGAAGTCGTTTTCTGTTCTCTTCCACATTTTCTAAACGCAGTTAATGAACAAGGTTTATGACTTCGAGGTTGGGCTTATTATAGGTATGAATAAAAACTGTCGCCTGTTCTGCAGCTTGTTTAGGATAAATATTATTAGCATGTGTCACCGAATCCTCTTTTTTCCCAGTAATATCCTTAAAGTTTCTTAATGATTTGTACCAAACTTTTGAGAAGGCACACTATTTTGACCTTCCCCAAGAGCACCAGTTGCGAAAAAAGGGTAGTATTTGCAAAATAAATCTTGTTTAACGTGTGAAAACACAAGTCAAGGGTATTTTCTGAGACACTTATGTCTACCAAAATGTCGCTTCACCTCCTTACCCTTGATCAACGGATACGGAAAGGTTATAGTCATCTTTTGGCTGCCAAGGATTCGATAGGAGCTGATATTTCATAGTCATCTACATGTTTTTCTAAAAAATTTCCAATATAATAGGGGACATTTGAACTATGACACGCAGTAGAGTCAGGATCCCCAGGCCGACAAGTGGTACAAAACACCACGTGATCCTCATTGATTAAGGTATCACTGCTTTCAAGCACAGTGGACGCCGGGAGGGCACATGAGCAACAGGAAACATCACCTTATTAGTGTTATCTGGTCTAGACTCAGGAGTTGCAGCACTAGCTCGTTTACTGATAGGCTGGAAAAATGATTCGCAATTCTGGTATTCTGTTTTTCTGACGACCCTGGACGCTGATTTGCCTATTGACAAAGAAAACTAATGTTAACATGAGTGGCCCACCATTTCTTCTAGAAGAAACGAAAAGTACACGGAAGCGGAGCTTCTATTACGATAAATTCTTTAGCAATAAACAATTTAAATAATTATAAGTTTTATTATGAACGAATAAGTTCAAAATTTACATTGATTGAAGCTTGTATCTCGATAGCTCAGTTGGTTTGAGCAGTACTCTACTAAAGTACATGTCGTAGGTTCAAATATTATTCGAGGTAAACTCCTTATTTATGTATTTAATACAAAAAAACTTAAATAAATCTCAGATTTAAATCTAATGTCACTAGTCACTTAGGTACCTAAGTATTTCAATATAAACCGCTTCTGCTAAGCCTAATTTCAAGCAAAGTTGTCATTATGTCAATATCACTTTTCATACCTAGTATTTAATTCCCATTGACCATGACTGACTGAAGCGATGAAACAAATAATACTTAATTTGGGGTAGTTAAATAAAATACGCGTGTAGTGTACAGTACCAAACATTTATTTAGAGCGTGCAAAGGACATTAACGAATATTAATTAAAGTTTGGCAAAAATTAAGTCACTAAGTAAAAGTACGACTATTTACTAAGTGTGAAAGATTTATTTTTGTTGCTTTCGGTGTATCAAATTTCAACATTTATAACTTGCGTTATAAGCATCTACTCTTTTTCCGCATTTTTGTATACAAAATAACATAAACCCAACCCTGTTTTGTAAGTGTTTTGTAACTGTGGTTCCATATTAGTGGAGTTGATTGGCGTATTTCCACAGTTTGCTTTTACAGCGCGACGTTTCGGAAGTGGACTCTGCTTCCGTCATCAGGCTTAATTCTGAGGACTTGAGTCGATTTCAAGTGATATGATTTTTCCCAAACACTTGAGTACTGTCAGATTCGAGCTTTGGTACCTTCACTTACAAGTCTGACACCTTTACCTCTGAGCCACAATATATATTTTTTAGAATTTATATATATATATATATATATATATATATATATATATATATATATATATATATATATATATATATATATATATATATATATATATATATATATATATATATATATATATATAGCTGGACTCCTCCACAAAATTGACAATGGAACTGGAGTCGGAACAAAAACTGCCATTTCTGAATGCACATGTACACAGAAATAACAACACTTTCACGACAAGTGTATACAGGATAACTACCCGCACGGGGAGGTACCTACACTACAACTCCTATCACCACAAAGGCGCGAAGTTAGGCGTGGCAAGATTCTTGTACGATAGAGTGGAAACAATATGCTCATAACAAGAGGACCTGAACAAAGAATGTAGCTAAAATACTTAAAAAAATGGCTACCACGTTCTAACACCTAACCTAACAGGGAAAGGGTCACCGAAAAAGAAGAACCTAAATATACAGCGATAATACCATAACACAAGGTACCTCAGACAAAATCCGAAGGATAGGCACCAAATACAAGATATGCACTGCCTTCAAATCGACCAGATCGCTCAAGGGACCACTAACCAAAACCAAACCACACAATGAAGATCAGAATTCCAAGAATTGTGTATAAAACCTACCATGCGAATGCGGCAGAGCAGTAAACCAGTCAAACTCAAAGTGAGGACACATGAACATTAGAACAACGTCCCCAACATGCCTGGAACTAACACCATCGCATCCAATGGGATAACCCACAGATAATGGCAAAGGACGAGAATACAACCCGCCGGAATCTCAAAGAAGCCGCATACATCACACTAGCAAAAAATCCTATAATCCAGGCTAGTATGGAAATGAAACCCATATGGATTGCAATAATGCGCGAAGAGCTTAAGCGCAATACACCACGAAAAAGTTTAATATATACAAGTTCTAAAAAGTATATATTGGATTACTCAGTGGCTCAGCGGCAAAGGTGTCAGCTTGTAAGTAAAGGTACCGAAGTTCGAATCTGAGAGCAGTCAAGTGCTTGGGAAAAAATCATATCACAAGAAATCGCCCGAGCATAGTGCTGTAAGATGAAATTTCGGGATGGGGACGTTTCACCCCCGCCGTTTCGCCCCCGACGTTCCGCCCCCACCGTTTGGCCCCGCCGTTTCGCTTCCGATGCGGTTTCGCCCCTAAATGGTGTACTTCTACAAAATCTTTTTTTGTCGTTTTCTGAATGTGGGTTTGAGAAGACAATAAACAAGTAGGAAAAAATTAACAAATAATTGTGTATAAAATAATATTTAATATAATTAATATAATATATTAATATAATTTGGTTTTGTAAAATTAATTTATGGATAAGTTCGTTAAATGTTTGTACCTACTTCAATTAGGTAGGTATTCTGGGTTAACCATTATTAATGGTAATTAGCATTTATCTTTCTAACGAATTTCTGGTAAGTACTTAAAATTTAAACCAAGAACTAATAAAAATATTCTGTATTCAAGAATAAGATATTTAAAGTTAGTAATAGATATTAATGATTATTTTAAGCATTGCCCATAATGTTGAATTTTAATATTTTATGTATTAGGTACGTGTTATTTAATAAATATTAATCTCAAAATTTTCTATTATTTTCGAAGAAAAAAGGTCCCGGGGGCGAAACGTCCCGGGGGCGAAACGTCCCGGTGGTGAAGCGTCCGGAGGCGAAACGGTAGGGGCGAAACGGTGGGGGTGAAACGGTGGGAGCGAAATGTCACATAACCGAAATTTCTCTGATAATTATGGGGAATGAAATATTCCAGATTGGTCGAATGTCTTATTTACGGACGAGTCAAGGTATTGCTTTAACATGGTGGATGGAAGAAAAAGAATGTGGAGAAGGACTGATGAAAGAAGTTTTCATGGTAGATCGGTTATGGTGTGGGAGGGATTTCAATGAATGAAGAGACACTCTTCACGTTTTCCGGTCAGGCGGTAGATGACAGCCCAAATCTACATTGACATTCCACAGCGGTGGGTCTTACCTTATGCGAAGTAACTGGTCAATAATTTATATTTATGCAGGATTGCCCCACCACACACCGCAGCAATAGTGCGAAACTTCTTAGAATTTACGGGTATTACTACATTGCAGTGACTTGCGAGGCGCCCAGATATGAACCCTATAGAACATTTGTGGGATGAATTAGGAAAAAGGGTATGTCCTTGCGAGAGACCTCCAGAAATTCTCACAGAAATGCAGATGCATTAGTGGAAGAATAGGATCGTATACTAAGGGAAACGAAACGAAACTAATTTCTAGTATACCGCGTAGAATAGTTCGAGTTACTAGGAATGCCAATACAAGGTATTAAGCAGTTATCCCAGTTTATTACTTTGTGTTTAATAAAAATTGTTTCTAAAAATTCGCAATAGGAAGCTGTTTCTCGATAATTTTAGAAAGTTGGAAATATACAAGGTTTCAGCATAAATGCTGTAATGTGGACAAATTTAGAGATAAATCAATAAATAAAAAAAAAAAAATTAAAAAAGCGGATCACTTATTTAAAAAATATAAGACATCAAAGTTAAGTCAAAATCAAGTGCGTCACTTTTTTGGAACTGACTACACTAATCTGGGAATGACAAAAAATCACTTTATTGGATGACAGTTTACATTTCTGAATAATTTACACTATAGACCCGTGATAGATGACAAATAAAAGCATCCCACTTTTAATATTCAGTAATTATAACAAGAAACTTCAGGTTTTGCGAGCTAAAAAAAGACTAGCTGCTTTTAGCAACATTTTTCTTGGACTTGGTAGTTAAAGTTTAAAAGGCCGAGAGGGGAGTGACCTAAAAGCAAAATTTTGAAGAAGTAACATTAAAAAGTCGTACATTCCCTAAATAAAAAATTTTATTTGCAAATGTACGAGGCTTGGCATCTCCATATAATGCCGGAACAATCAAGAAATATTCTCAGGATCTTTTGGTTCAGGCCGATGACAGCCGAAATAGTTAGTAAAGTAACGTTGAGACATGTGTTAGAAATGTAGAAGTAGCCTGAATAACGATTTTCCAACAAAATTAATTTTCTTTTTTTGAGTATAACTTGTAAGTTCGGTATAAATGTTACGCCAATGGAGTTCTCAATAAGGCGATGAATGTTATTTAAAGGGATATTTGAATGTGGAATAAAATGATTGTGAGTTGAAGGAATTAAAATTAAATAAAAAATAATATCAAGGTAAAGCCCCTATATAGACGATAATGCGTGCTACTTTTTCAGAAGTTTATTGTCAGGACTACAGGTTAAAGACGGGTATCTTGAGCGTATTCATGGTATTTTAGTATTCTTATGAACTGTAGAATGAAAGTGTATGTGTTTTATTCGTATAAATGGGTTAGGGTTTTAGACAAACAGTATTAGCTTTACTACTTTTTGCGGAAAAAGAAATCGCTTATGCGAATGAGTTTTGAATAATTTGGTAGGTAAATTTGAACATCATATTTGACCATTTCACGAAGATATGTTTTTCTTAAGAATTGCAAGATGGCGTGGATTGAGAATTTGCCTTGGTGTCGTTTTATATTTTCTTTCTGTATTAAGAGTGGTTGATTTTGACTTGGCGGGATAATATTTACTCGCATTTTCAAGTTGGTCGTGGTTATCTATAAAAGAACTGGAGTAACTACTCTGAATTTGGTAGATTGTCAGCCAACCTTTGGTTAGAGCGGTCGCATCTGATTTCGGAAAAAAATGCACAACGATCTGTAGTGATTTACATTGTAAAATTTATTAGTGCAGCAGTTCAAACATTTTATTTACTGCCATATGCCATTTTAGGGATAAAACGTTAAAAACGTGTACAAGCAGAGTTGATTTTGTATCGAGTTGGAAATTGCTTATGGTATGAAACTTTTCCAAAAATAAAGTATTTAAACTGATTTGGATTTGGAATAAACAATTATCATGGTATTAAGTAAATATTGTATAAATAAAAATCCGCGCGATAGTAATAAATGCATTTCAAGTTATCATTTGTGATACATGTAAATTAAGATTATTGAATATTATTAAATGATTGCTGATTTCAACATGTATACGTTTGTTAACGACATAAAACAAATCTAGTGTATAGACAATTGAGAATATGGTCACGAAGTGAATAAAAATGTTGAGTTCAATGGGAGGCAGCAAAGAAGCATCTAGTAAAAATTGCCTGAGCATAAAATGACGAGTATTTGAGAAATAAAGCCCGCGTGTTTGACCTTAAAAGGTCCAGTGGGCACGAGTGTGTACAATTCCAAGGATTAATTAAAGTAGCTCAATTCTATTCATTGGAATACTTCATTTAAAAAGGAGTAGGAAATTTGTAAGTATAATTTTGTGTATTGTACAGTGAAAGACTGATTTTCCCAAAAGAAACCGTTGCTGATATTGTAATTCTGTTAAGACTCGGAAGACAATCAATTCCAATCACTATCTTTTTTTTTGTGTGTAGCGTTTAAGCCTAGAATCAGATATTATTTTGTATTGTAGTTGCTTCATTGCGCAAGTCAAATAACATCTAGATTAATATTGAAAATTTACTCTAATAGAGTTAATCATTCAATTCATTGGCTTATTTGAATTGTATTGGATCTTCTTCCCCAACAATTTTATACTGAGGCTCATTTAAAGCAAATAGTAAATTTAAATGTTGCGAGGTAGTAGTACCTTATTGAATTTTGTTGAGTTTTTATATATAAACTTACACGAAACACAATGTAATAAATCTTTGTTGCTTTTGGCTACATTTACGAATGTTGGCTTGAAATTAGATTTCATTTAGACAAGCTATTACAAAACTGTTTTTATATTACTTATAAAAAGCATAAACATTTGATGGAATATGAGTACAATTAAAGAACAGATCTTTACGCCTGTTTTCATTTTAAATAGGAAACAGTTAGTTGGTATTAGTGACAGTAAGTTTGCTTATGTTTTTAAATATACTCTATTCAGAATCATATTTTAACGAATCAGTTTAAAGATTAATAGATTCAACCATTACTTTCCAAATTGGGTGTTATTTATTTATTTGTTTTGGATTATTGTTGGTAATTATAAATATTAGTTCATATCCTTATCAAGGTGAAATAAATAGTTCAGTTAGGATTGATAGTATTTTGGTCTTCTTCAAAAAGTACTTAACGCAAATGAAGTGAATTATATGAGATTTATATAGAAAGTTCCTAGTTTTTATGTACCGAGTAACCGAATATCTACATCACGATGACGCAATGTTAGCCTCTGCTTAAGATAATTTTCAAGACAAGTTTATCACGAACACGCCCAATCCGTTGTAGTTATTTGGCACCCTGCTTGTTTTATAAGAACTACACGACGCTATCGTGGTTTGATCGTGTGACAGTATAAGATAATTAAACACATTACATATGCAGTAATACAATAATGACTAGTATATCCTAGCAAGACAATATGGAAACACACCATATACAGTATCAAATAATTCAAAAATAATAAAATTTCTCAGAAAAGAAGGTCATCAGTCAAAAACAGTTCGTGAAAGGATCGTTAACGTGTATGGATGTAATACACGGTCTTATTATGTAATAATATTTTTGCCTAAAAATTTTCGGTGGGGACGTGAATCCATCGAAGACAACCTGAGAAGTGGAAGCGACAGATAAAGAAATGATCGAAAAGGTTGAAGTCATGGCACTCAAGAACCGCTATGTGAGGGTTTTTACGATGAATAGGATATTTGGAATACCTGAACCCAATGTAACAGCCATATTGTACCACAATTTGGACATGGAAAAGGTGTCTGCCAGATGGGTTCTAAAATTGCTGACACTTCATCAGAAACTGCGAAGATGGGACATTTAAGAACATCGTTTGGATACTTTAAACTGGAAATTCTAAGCAAAATGTTCATAGAGGGGAAACAGGCACGGATGCAATAATCAGTACGAATTGATGGCAAGGGATTTTGGGCATATGAAAGGTGTCCTTATTTAATACATGCTTAAACAATACATACACACAACTATGCCAATACGCTGAAAAATTTCCGTAAGGCTATTAATCTGAAACGTTTTTCTGCTGCACGACCATACCACCGTGTATAAGGCGGCTAAAATTCATCCAATTCTGCCAGAATGCATCTCTGCAGTAGATCATCCTCTGTATAGTCCGAAAGTAATCCCAAATGACCTTTATCTATCTAGATTATTAACGCCGTTTTGAGTCCGATGACTGCCCGAAGGAAGTAATGTACCATATTTGTGAAGATCGTTTTTCTTAGAGAGCTCAAGTATGTTGGTATTAGACCAACCAGAGTTCTGTATAAATACTACCGATACCAAATACACCCATTCGTTTAAATCCAGGAATATTAGTTGGCTTGTTAATTCAATCTCCAGTGTTTCTTGGCCAACAAGTTGGTAGTGTACATACAACTGCTTATAAAACTGTAAACAGAAACTATTCTAGATCAAACAAAACGTAAATGAAATCTACCCTAAAAATGCAGTAGTAAACAACATGTAATTTTGGATATCCTTATCATACCTTACTCGATTAACACGAGTATATAGTCAATATTGTGATCACAAATTACGCGTCAATATTGAGCCAAGGACTTTTGGCAATTTTCTAAACTTATATTCCTTAATTGGTTGGATTTTACATTTAGTAAACGCTGAAGAAAAGATCTAACTGTTTCGTGTCCAGCTTTCGCACGTCATCACCCTTTTTTACATATTTGTACAAAATCAATTAAGTTCTACGTTTTTAACAATACGTGGCCTATAACAAAGAGAACAACAATACTTACTTTTATCATTAAGAACGCATTATAGTTTTCAAAGTTTGTTAGACTATCTTGGAGTATTAGACCTGTTAGGTATTGTTTTTAACGTACTGACGCATTTTTAGAGTAATCTACATGGAACTTTTTTATTGTATTTTGCGAATGTTATGTTAGTTGGACATACGGTATAAAGTCGTACATTAGAAATTACTCGTAGACTGAGTTCAAGAAGATTTCATAATGAGAACCAATATCGAAAGGCGTTCAGAAAATTTGTATAACGTAACTATTGTTCTTAGCAAAAACTAATTTTGCTTGAATAAAGATCGATTGCTCCAGACAAGAATAAACATGATCAAAGTTATTCTCTGAATCGTATATTGTTAATATTGAACGTAAATTTAGTATTAGATGTACTAGATATACTAACAATTAGCGCAAACATTGTACCCATCCTGGTCTACATGTTAACTTTGATATATAAAATTATACCCCCCTAGGCAGAAAGATTCAGACGTCGCGGTGCGATTCTTCTCCTCAAGATAGTCCCAACAGACCCACCTAACTCTGTGTGTGTGCGTGAATGCGTGTGTGCTTATGCGCGCGTGTGCGTCCGTGCGCGTGTACACATGTG
>JARFJB010000417.1:3845000-3887500 GCA_036346205.1 Vesta saturnalis
TTTCTTTTTACCTGTGTCATACAAGCTTGGTGTGTTTTGTGGTTGTTGGCTAGCTTTTCTTTTGGGGGCTGTGTGTTTACATGTTTACTTACTTGAGTGTTTATTAATCTTACGGGATTTACATGCATCATGATTGGGCGCTTACTTGAGTGACCTTTTCTTTGGTTACGTTTTTGTGGCTTTACTTGTTTGGGTGTTTCCGCATATACTTGTTTGCATGTTTTTATGACATTAGAATGTTTGCTTGATTGAGTGTTTTATTGCTGGCTAAGCTACTTTCAGCCATGGATCCTCCTTCTGCTGTTATAAACTTTTTTATACCCGTGCCACGTGGAAGTTTTTAACATTGGGAAAAAACTGGTAAACTGGAAAGTGAAATTGGAAGATAGCTTCTCATTTTACCACAAGATGGTAAAGCAAATTGAGCTAACAATTAATTACGCCACAATACGCCACTACATTTACTGCTAACAAGTAATAGATTAGTATTTGTTGAGTAAATTTTTAATTACACAATATCACGTTACATTCGGTAGGCCAACTTGCAAATAATCCTATAAGATTGTGCTATTTTTTACATAAGGGTCTTTGTGGTATTACAAATCAATGAGGTTTCACAATATTACGCGATTATTGGTATTTTGTATGTTAACATTCTTTTAAAAACAGGATTGGCTTTAATAATGCAGAATGCTTAACTTTACACTTGTAGTACGTTAAAACAAAAAAATTGTCCGTGAGTTTCATCTTACGTGATCTTTTGCTTTATACACTCGGGGTATCGTCATTAATTGACCTTTCCACTGACAATTATTTCCTGTGCCTGATAATATCGGTTTTACTTTCATTATGTGTGAGAAAAGCTGTTGAATGTGAGATGGGATGGTAACATAACACTTATTTTGGAATCAGTGTTTATTGGTGGTATAAAATTTACCATGTACAATATGCATGTACGTGGTTTCAATTGAATTAACAATTTACTCAGTTTTAACTGATTTAATAAATTGTATAATTTAAGTAAAACTACAATAACATAATTTATCCATTTATGAGTAAAAACAAAACATTTTAATAATTTAATCCCTTTTAACTTAACTACTATTTTATTTTCTAAATTCAGTTTTTAGAAATAATAATTCGTTGTATTAAATGTCTTCATACTAGCTTATTTTGATTTTCAAACTTAATTATTAATATGTTGTCATAGAGGGGCAGCAGTATTGGGTTTTTCCGCCATATTATTAAGAGACAACATATTAAAACAAGTATTTTTATTCTATTATATAAATCTAATCCAGGTGGATGTAAAACCTAAATCAATTGAAAATCAAGACAATTTGTAGGATATGGATCTGTTGAAAGATCAAAATCGACAAGCAAACCCACAAAGATATTTTAATTAGAACTGTAAAGTAAATTGATAAACTGGAATAGTTCGGCTTAATTTGACTAAACAGCGAATTAATTTAATAAAAACAGAACATCGCAAGAATTAATTGATTAAATTACCAATCAAGTTCTGAATCAATTTAATTACAGCAAGAATTATTTCAATAAACCGAAACTCGCGACAACTAATTAATCAGTTATTCTAATAAAACCGTGAATTGAAAATCGGAAATTGCCATAATTAATTGATCAAACGCGAGATCGAATTAATAAAAAAACAATTAACCCCGAAACTGCGAGTTATCTTAATTGAACCTCGAATTAGACAGTAAATCGTGAAAATTTACTCAAGTGGACCCCGTACCAAGCAAAAATGGTAGAAAACATGGCTCAAATATCCACTTCTAGTAGCGCTGCGGTAAAATGACTTGAATAGAATTGCCTTTTCCAAGATAAACTACCCGTTAATGGATTATAATGAATATATGAGAACCTAATTAAGACAACTTTACAAAAGGTATAAATTTTAAAAATGGTCGATATATGTTTTTCCAGACTAACTAATAATTATAGTGGAGGTATTCGATTAATGTATTTGGTACATTCTAGTAAATTTATTACCATGTCGTTAATGGCCAATCGATCTGGTATCAACATACTGAAAATACTACAAACAAGACTAAATTTTTTTTCAATATTAGCTTTAATTTCAATAAATACCAAGTTTTTATTTTTAAATAGCAACCAATAATATTTTTAATTTTTTCTGGTAGATAGTTTTATTCTGAATGAAGTGATGTGTATCAAATTATGTTTTTCTTAATATTTATTAGTTATTACCGAAAATACGAAAAATCAATATCGAGATTAAGTTGGGTTTTTTATAAAATTTTCGAGAATGCCATGAAAACAATCGTAATATCGTAATAAAAAAATTGTTCTGAAACTACTATTAGGCTTAATGTCAATAATTTTTATTTTTAAATGACTGCCTATGTATTTTTATTTTTTGGTAGAGATTTTTTTTTAATTTAACGATATACACTAAGTTAATTTTTGATTAGCACTTATTTAGGTCCAAACATAATAAAAATAGTTATTGACATTAAGTTGGGTTTTTTATAAGATGTTCTAGCGTACCATGAAAAACAATCGTAATATTTATGCAACTGTCATTTAATGGTTAGACAATAGCATAATAGATTGTAAAAATTTATTGAATAAAATTTGTGTTATGCGAGAGCCTATTTTGGATCGATGTGAGTTTGCACGAGAACTTATTTTTGTGTGTGCAGAACGTAAATTAGCATAAATGCTACGCCATTGGAATTGGAAATAATGTTTTTTTTTTTACTTATAGTATTCCCGAACAGGCTAAGTTTTGCCTAATGTGCTAAAGAACTCAGGAACACTGTGAGGGTTTAGGGATATTGTTAGGTTGCCGAGAAATGTTTATGAATGCTACCTTAAATTTGCTTAAGTCAAAGTTTGGAGGAAAGCAGGAAATGGGTAGTGCATTCCACAATTTGGTCGCTGTGTGGAAAAATGTAGTTTTCGCCCGTTTAGTATGACAAGATGCAATTTTGAGTGCGTTATTATGATGTGAGTGGACATACCGAGTGTTCCTAGCGAAGATGTCCTGCGAAGGTATTAAAGAGTGTATTTCGAAGACAGGAACAAGGAAAAAACCGAAACTATTCTTTTATGCTCAAGAGACTGTAGATCAGAAGTCAGATACGGGTCATTTATAAGCCTTATAGCTCTTATTTGTATGCGGTTTATCAAATCAAGGGCGTATTGAGGAGCACTGACACAGAGGTGGGAATTGTATTCCAGATGAGGTCGAATTTGAGCCTTATACACTAAAACGAGTTGTTGCGATGTGAAGTACTGTTTAGATCTGTATAGAAAGCCCAGTTTACGGGCAGCTGTTTTGCTGGCTGTCAAAAGGTGGTCAACCTATGAAAGGTTCGATGATACGGACATCTCTAACATAGAAATAGTGTTTGAAAACTTGAGATCTAAGCCATTCATATTTACAGCAGGAAATGATCAGTCTCTCTTTGCGGACACAAGGCAACACTGGGTTCTGTGGGCGTTGAACGTGAGTAAGTTATTCCTTTCAAGGACACGTTCTAAGGACTGTTGATTGAGGCTAGCATTTTCACCTTAACGTCCTGACTAGACTTATTGTTTTTGGAAAACTGAAAAGAACTACAATGAAGAGTGCTGTCGTCTGCAAAGCAAATAATAATGTTTTCTTTCGAAAAGAAGCCATCGACGACAACGCGTATAAGTCTTTTGTCAAGAAAGCTGGATATCCAATTGAGCGTATCGGTTAAGCCGAACAATGTGAGCTTGGCAAGTATGCCAAACCTGGTCAAAACTCTTTGAAATATCTAAAGCTACTACGCCTGTTTCGCCAGACCTCTCTAATGTGTTATTCCACAGTTGGGTGACAAATGAAGGAAGATCACCCGTTGAACGACTCTGTCTGAACCCATACTGGTGGTCGCTTAGGAGTTTATTAGACTCGAGGAACGAAAGTAGTTGGTGTTTGATGGTTTTTTCATGATTCTAGACAAAATAGAAGTGTTAGCTATTGGTTGATAGTTTGAGGGATCGGTTTTGTCGCCCTATTTAGGAATAAGTTAAAAATTTGCCAACTTCCACAAAGACGGAAGCTCTCCAGATGACATGAAGATCGAAAAATATTTGGACAATACAGATACTAGCTTGGGGTAGTATTTTTAGGGACGATAGCTGGAATACCGTCAGGGCCAGTCGCCTTGTTGGAGTCAAGTTTATTGATAATTGATTCTAGGAGCTCGTAACGAAACTGGATTGGTTTCATAGCGAGGGAGAGGAGTAGATTTGGGTGACGGCATAATTTTACCAGAATCATTGAGACATGAATTTGATGCAAAGTAATCGACAAATAAGTTCTCTTTTTCAGCAGCATCAGCTCCGACAACTGTGTCGTGAGACATCGGGAGTGGTACTAAAGTTTTTACTGAAGGCGTTAGCTAATGACCAAAATTTACGACCACCCAAATGACATGAGACTAATTCTTTGCATTTACGTCCTTCAACCATCCTTTTGGCCTTGGTAATGATGCTTGTGCAACTACTCCTTAGGGCAATATAGTCCGCGTGATTTTCGACATATTTATTTGATTTCCATTTGGTATAGTGATATGCTTTTGTGATAATGCATCAGTGTAAGCCCTGTTAAACCAGAGATGGGAACGGGCATGACCTACACGATTATGTTTTTTGGGAATGTATAACTCCTCAACCATCAAGATAACCTCAGTTATAGAGAGGGCAATGTTTGAAGCGGAAGACCGTTTAAAGCAATACTCACACCAGGGGAAGGTTGCAAAAAAATCTCGCAGTTCGCACCTTTTAGCTGATTTAAAGCACCACATAGCTCTATCTGTTTTTTGAGTAACAGTGGGATTGGTACAGAGGAAGTTATTTCCATTCGGCAGTGGTCTGATTGACCAAGTGGGGAAAGGACTCTTGCTTTATGGACAGGTGGGTTAGTTGTAAGGAATAGGTCCAGGAGATGTGGAGTATGGTTAGGGTTATCAGGGATTCTGGTTGGTTCGGAAATGATTTGTGGGAGATCACAGGATACAGGCCATCTATGGCCTGTGGAATTAGTGGTAGATGAAAATTGAAGCCAATTGGAGTTGTGGGCTATAACATCTTCCAAAATTGAAATATCGCAAGATGGAAACGGTGATAAGAGGTAGTCTAGTTTCAGGCTAAGGTTGTCAAAACGATATTGGAAGTTATTAGTATTGAGAGACCTATACAAACAACAATATAATTTCACAAATTGGAGCCAGAATGATTGAACCAAATCGAGTCAAATTTACTGTTTTCCAAAGTGGACATACTCTTACAACCTACGTTGTCCTTTGTGTACGCACATACTCCGCCTTTAAGGCGCAAGTTAGAGTAGAGGTTGTATCTGGGAAATTGCGGGTCAGGCGAATCAGTACTTTCAGGGGAAACGTGTTTCTGATAGAAACAGAATGTCCGGTCGCACTTATTCAAGGTGTTGGTGAACAGCATTAAGATTCGACCTGACACCACGTATGTTGCAGTAATAAATCCCAACGTTGGTACTTTCGATGACCAAGGTCGCTTGAGTCCTGCCCTCCCGGGTATCCGAATAGGGCATAATTTTATTCCTGGCAGATCTTACTCTTCTTATTCTTGATTTTGGAATTGACAAAATTTTGCCCCCCTCAGAATCGTTGGGACGGATCGACGAATCGATGTGAGAATGTGGGCGTCTCACCCTACTCACCTGGAGTATAGAATCTGTTTTAGAACTCGTCATTTTAAGGGTTTAGCCGTTATAACGCCACGCTTGGTTAGGGCGTGTTGGCGAGTACATAAGGAATAAAGGAGAAAGTGACCGGCAACCCTTACCGAACTCAGAAAATTGGAGCACCAATATTAAGGAGCCCATGGTAAAGGTGATGGTATTGCACCGTGTGGCATGGGGTATACATGCCTTCCATCTATGAAGTTGTAGAATATTAGAGCTGAAAAGGAATCGTTAATTAGTTTACATTGCATCATACAAGAAAAAATTTTTTTTATACGGTTGCTAAATATGGTAATTGTACTGAAAACACAGCAGAATATTCATTAACCTAAATAAAAAAGATCGTATAGTTTCGTAGGTGTTGACCACATTGAGATTGAAATAAATTGTTAATTTTGTTTTATAATTTAGGTCCCAACTTGCACATTATTGCCATTTTAAACTAATCAAATCCCTTTACTATTGTCGTGAAACTTAATTTTTCTATTTCTTTAACTTCACTTTTATTTAATTGAAGAGTAATAATAAATAACGTTGGCCCTGTTAGCCCTTCCGACTTTAATTACATACTTTTAGGGTCAACTAACTACAATTAAATAAATATAGTGACAATGGCAAAAGTTAGATTACATTTCAAATTTGCTGTCAAAGAAAAATATAATATAAAATAATATGAAATATAATGTTATAATTAAACTTAAAATGTCGTATAGTACCAAAATTAAAAATTGGATTAACTTTAAATTTGAAATCAAAAAAAATGTTCAAAAACTTAGCAGGTGGTCGATTTTATGGATTCACCTGTCCTCTGGCATAGGTTTAAAGAAACTGTATTTTTTCGTAGAAATTCAATTCTATAGCAATCCTAGATACTATTTACGCGCCTTTTTTTATTTATTTGAAGAACCATTTCACACACAAAAATTCTACTGTTTAGATTATTATTATTTTTGTTTCTTATTAATATTCAAACCGATAAAAATCTATTCAAGAGCTTCGTGCTTCGTATTTAAATTAGATTGTTCACTTCGCGACTTGTTTTTATTTATTTGAGAAAAGAAAAAGCATTTAATTATTTTAATTTAGGATTTCGAGTACAAATTAGAGTTAGTTGTTTATTTTATCCATGTATTTGCTTTTTTTATACTTTGAATTACGGATTCGGTCTAGTCATTTATTTTTATCATTTAAGCTGGTAAAATTGTTCTAATGACAATTCATACGTTTGGGTGCTATCGAAAGGGGTTTATTACAATACAAAGCTGTACATTTTTATGAATCACGTCTGGTCTATTTTTCTTACAGTTACAGATACGTATTTATGATTTTTTTATACCCCGCGCTGCCGTGGGGTAATTAATAAAATTGTTAGTTCTCTGTAATTCATTGTTATTGCAAAAATGTTTACCTGTTTGAGTTTAAGACAGAAGGGTGGTATATGCGCTTAACTTTACTTTACAATTTTACGAGTTTTAACAATCACATCTAGTATGGGTTTAAAAGAGCCGTATAGAAATTCAATCCTGTAGTAGTCCCAAATGTTATTTACGCGCCTGTTATACACGTTACAAAAATTCTATTGGTTAGATTATTATTTTCTTTGTTTATTATTAATATTCAAACCGCTGGGTATAAAAATCTGTTTAAAAACTTACCCTTGCAGTACTTTATTGATTTAGAAATTGTTATTCTACTCCGAAAGTAGAAGCTGGAGCTACCTTAAACACGCTTTAACGACCCGACATAATGGTACAATGGTGAAATGTACCGGAATTTGCCACTGTCTCCTATAGAATGCGGTATTAAAATTGTTGTAAATGTGTGAGTGGATGAATTTATATGTTGATATTGTATTAAAGTGTATATTTTCGCTTGTATAAATGTGACAAACAATGCGTAAACGAAAAATCGAATGCATCTCAGGAACAAATGCAGTTGAAATTCCAAAATTGTCCGGAAGGAAAAATAGCACGTATGTAAAACTTTCACAAAAAGTTGAATATAGATCTGGACAGTATATGGAGTGAATTTGAATGTGAATTAGGGTGTGTTCGAAGAAATGTGAGGATGTGTATAAACAAATTAAAAATGGCTGCAATTTTGTCTTTTCTGTTTGCGTTAGTTCCTTTTCAGACCTTCAGTAGAAAGCTCTTTTGGGATAGGTTGATTGTGATTTTACCGCGAAAAGTATGACGACGTTGGGCAAAATAGTTGACCGCAGGTATATAAGGGAGATAAATTGATCTGTGCTAGGTTTTATTTGTAAATAATTAGTGTCGCAATGCAGATTGGCTGACTGCAAAAACCCATTTTGGGGCTGAAGTATTTAAACATTTACAAATGAAAGGATTAGTCGTTGAATTGAAAGAAAAATACTAGTAAGATTTTTTTTTTTCAAAATTTAAGAAATGCTGAATCAGTAAACATCAAGCGTCGAGTTAAAAGTATCGTGTATACAGAACCCCGTGATCCAAAAGGATACCTACAGTAATCCTTTAAGTAACAAAATAAAGGTGTGTATATTAAGTTAAACAGTAGTGGACGTTAGTGTCATTGATTTTAGTACCTGTGCGATCGTTAACAGCATTAAATAGACTATGTAGGAACATATTTTGATGGGTATATAGCAAATCTAACTGCCCAATTCTTATATACTCGTAAGGCGTAAACAAACTGGGACATTTAAGTTAGGGTCGAATTTATGTGATTATTTGTGGCCGTTTGTTAGCGTACATATAAGTATTAATTACAAAGAATCAACCCAGTGGACATATTATACCGGACAAGGGACTGCGGAATTTACTGTAAGAATAATTGTATATCTTTCATTGATAGTAGTTTGACTATCTTTAGATATGTTATTGTTTATACGGTTAATTTCGTTCTAGTATTAAGGATAATCATTTGCTATTAACTGGTTTTTTATGTTTAGATTATAAGATTTGGGGAGTTTTATTTATAAGGATTAGTTTTTTTGTGCGTGGTGCTTCTCGGAAGGAATGTCTAAATATTTTTGAAAGATTGGTAATACAGATCCATTACCTAGCTTATTTTTTTTTATTTATTTAAATTGTGATTCCTCAGTCTAAAGGTTAAAAGAGATCCAATAGTATAAAAGTTAATTGTTTCTTTGGGTAAAATTACATGAATGATTACACCGTTTTAGAGTAATCCATCTCTTGATATTTTGACTTAATGGTTGATCTGAGAATTGTTTATTTTGAATCAGATCGATTCCAAAATTTACTTATTTTGCATTCATTAAGCCATTAAATACGTAATGCTGATAACAAGATATTTATTAAAGCGAAATCTCAGATTTGAATTTATTACAATTCATTCATGGTGGTGAATATTTAAATACATTTCTAAAGAGAAAGTATTCAAATATTACTTGATCAAAAATATATGATTCATGAACGACATACTGATCGGTCCGTGTTTAATAAAATTTTCAAATACGAATTAATAGACCAAAGTATTATTTTCCTAAATTGGGTGATATTTATGTATTATTATGACAGTTATAAAGATCAATCTATACGAAGGTAAATTAGGAAATATCCAGGTAACATTATATTACTTTGGTTTTATATTTTATATACAAGGTGCGATAAATAAGTTTACGACGACTCGTATGCTTTAAAATTTTATTAATATTTGGATAAATATATTTTTAAGGGTAATATGATCTTTAATATATCCTCAAAACCAAAAATCAAGTGGTGTAAGGTATGGTAAACGTGCAGGTTAACGAACTGGTCCATTTGTTCCTATGCATCTTCTATCAAATTTGGTATTAGTAAATTAATTGTTATTCTGGGATTATGTGGAGGAGCCCTATTTTGTTCAAAAGAAGTATTATTAAGAAGCAAATCATCTAAAAAAGATTCATTGCCTTCAGTCAACAGTTGATAATATTTCCCTTAATTTAATGTTCCATCTAAGAAAAGCGGTCCAACTAATCGATCACCCAAAATACCGGACCATACATTTGCATTAAATTTTCTTTGAGAGTTATTTTCAACTATAATTGTCCTGGCTCCAATAGGGGTAAATGTATCTATTTAAAATGCCGTTGTTACTAAACGTGCACTCGTCTGACTAAATTATTTTCCTATAAAAATGCTGGTTTTGTAGAATCTTATTTAAATAAAAATTACAAAATTGCAGTCTTAGATCTTTATCGAGTATTTCTAACGCTTGAATTTTCTAGGTACGAATGGTTTAAATTTATGTTTCTACAATATCTTATGTACAATTTCACTTGCTGTACGAATGTTAGCAGCAACTTCTCTTGTAGAAGTTTGTGGATTTTCGTGTACATTAAGAAGAGCTTCTAATTCAACATTTCCGCGAAAGCGACGTTGTTCGAGCTTAGGTTTTTTAAACGCTCCATACTCTCTTAAATTAGTATCAAGTCGTCGAAATTGACTTGATTCTGGGACTTCTCTATTTGGAGATCGGTTACTGTAAAAACGCAATGCTTGTCTACGATTTTTATTGCACTCGTCAGAAACTTGCAACATATCAGTAACTTGTTGTTGTTCACAATTTGAGTTAATTCACAAAATATAAAAAAATTAGAAAAACAAGTTGAAACAGTAATTAAGTAGGTAGATATAATTTGTGATACTGACATTTAAATGACATTTAACGCGTTAAGTAGGTTTTGATATTGTTTTCATGACACTGAAAATTTCATAAAAAACCCATATTAATGTTGATATTAATTTTTCTTATTTTGGGTAATAAATGTTAAGAAAAAATTAACTTGACATATTTGAATTCAGAGAAAAATTCTCTATCAGAAAAGATTATAAAAATTATATGTAGCTATTTAAAAATAAAAAAATGAACATTAAAAGAAAGTTTAAGCTTGTTTGTAGTATTTTCGGAGTTATTTAAAAACCTTCTTGGATTATTAAAATTGGACAATAAATAACGGAATAACGGTTGGGCGTTTTTTGCCAAACAGCCTGTATATAATTCTCAAGAGATTTCAACAACGATAATGTATTGTCATAATATTTGAACTGTTCATTACGTTTTGTGGCAGGTTAACTTGCGTTTGTGATTAGTTCATTATACATTTAAAAATGAGCTAAAGTCTACACAAATATTATTCAAGACTTGACTCACAGGATATAAAACAAACCACAAAATTTTCTTTTCTCACCTTTTTACATAAGTAGGTACTTAGAGTCCTAATAAATCATCGTATGTTAACTTCCTCTAACTAACACTGTTAAATACACATAATCTTAACTAATCAGACTCTCGTGAATACCTGTTTCCTTATTAGAAACCGTATTCCGTAAAATCTATAATCAATTAGAAGGGCGTTAATCAAATACAAACCGTGCCAATTTACTGTTTCGAATGAATTGCATAATAGAAAATTATGCAACACTTGCTTTAGGTTTATTATCCTTAAGTGCATGATTACGTGTTGTAGTCCAAATGATCTATTTGCCGACATATTACTTATTGAATTAGTAGTTAGGTATGAAGCTATAAATTTCTTAACTGTGGATTCTGATATAAATTTGGAACAAAAGCTTAATACCTTTCATCACATGTTAATTTATGGGTAGGATACTGATTTCCCCTTGAAAAGCATGTTATAAAGAACCATTATCACACACGCACCCACGCACACACACACACACACACACACACACACACACACACACACACACACACACACACACACACACACACACACACACGCATATATATATATATATATATATATATATATATATATATATATATATATATATATACACACACACCTGTCTGAGTGCGCGTGCGTGCCCGTGTGTGTTTCTGTGAAAACAGAAAATGTTTCTGTATGACATGCTTATCAATGGGAAAGCAGTATCCTAGGAATTGTAAACTGCTTTTGCTTACTTTGTAAACTTAATTTTACTTCAATTGCCTCGGTCTAGCTCAATCGGTTTTTAATACTATAAGAAGGGGAGTTGTTCGTTTACTGGGGTTGATCACAATTAGCAGGTTCGTCCACACTGAATATACTCGTAAGGGTTTTATACATATATTATTCCTATTGTTTATAAAAGCTAACTATTTACAGTTAAGATTAACTTAACTAGCATACAAAACGATAAATGAAAATAATTCAGATAAAACAAATACACAAAGAACGGTTGGATAGGGGAACCTCCAACATCTCTCAAGCTGTCGGGAGTTGGTCCAATATTCTGGGAGAGCACCGTTGTCTGTGAAAATGTTGCTAACTGGGTGTTTATACACTTAAGGAAATTTTATTTATTTTAAATTATATCAAAATTATAATGCCGGCCCTGTCGGGTAGCAAATAGTAAAGGCAGCTGGTTTTATACTGTTATTATAACTGTGTTTGTAATATTTGGCTGGTGTTTATGACGATAACGACGGTAACAATCTCAATATACCTGCTTTACGGTCAAACAGAAAATGAATGCTATTATAGAGACTATTTTATACGTTGATAATGTAAACTCTCATCATTGTTACACGTAATAAAATACTTATCTTTTTTGGGTTTTTTAATGGTGTATGTTAAATTATACAATCTAAACGTTTCGATAACACTTACAGTTATCTTCGTCAGTAGTAATATTATATATTAAAATTGTTAGAGATGTTGAAACAATTTTGTCAAAGTTGAAAAATTAAAACATGAACATTAGCCTGCTATTAATGTAACAATCTGAGAAACGTATAAAACCAACTATAGAATTAAATTTCAGTAAAGAATAACTAGGTCATTATAAATTAAATGTTGTTAAATTGACCTTAAGATGAACACCCTCTAAACGGTCGAAGGCTAACAATAAAAAATGTCAGCCAAGAAACACATTTAACAAAATTTTATCAATTATGATGTAAGTGTAAAGTTGTGAAAAACTTCAATTTCAAATTGATAGAAATGTTCACAAATAACATAAACATGACATCAATTAAAATAATCCAGTTAAATCTAACAAAGAAATAGCTTAGTCAATAAATACAAATGTTATTCACAATGAAACGCGCAATTCATGACGTTTTTTCTCATTTTTAGTTTTAATTGTAATTTCAACTACTTATGTTAACTTATAGTGCTGTGGTAATTTAACATATAAGTGGCAAAGCTTTCTTCAAGGTGTAAGAAAAACAAAGCAAAAAACCTAGACATACCAAAAGTCAAAACAAATCAAAATCAAGACGTATCAATATGCCTTTTTTTAATTATAAGATGCCAAAGCTTGTATAAACGGAGATTTTCTTCTTGCCTATTAAAATCATTATTAGCGTTACAAAATACAAAAACATAATCTTTTAAGATTTACAGAAAGCCGACACACACTGATAGATACCTTGATAAATTATCCAACCACCATTCACGTCAAAAAATTGGAGTAATTAAATCTTTAGTAGATCGAGCATAACGAATTTGTGAGCCTGAAATTTCTGAAGGATGAATATAAATATTTAACAAAATCCTTACAAGATAATGGATATTCACTTACAAATATTAATAATGTTACTACACCTTCTAGACGTAACCTTAAAGAAAAACCAGTCCTTAATGTTGGTACTGCTTTTCTTCCTTTTATAGCTAATGTTACAGATAGAATTGAAAAAACTCTAATTAAATATGGCATTAGGCCTATTTTTAAACCTACAAGAAAAATTAAAGAACATTTCAGATCACCTAAATGTGTTTCAAACCCATTATCATATTCCGGAATGTATAAGTTATCTTGTTCTTGTGGAAAAGTATACATTGGAACAACAAAACGTAGCTTTGATACAAGACGTAAAGTACATATGAGATTTTGTAGATTATGTCAACCAGCGGTGACTGGCCATGCCCTAAATAATCCAAATCATGACATTCAATTTGACAAACTCATTATTACGTTCGTCTACAACGTGAAGCGATTGATATACATAAACACCCTAATGATTTTAATAGACAAGAAGAAAATCTTCGTTTAAATAAGTATTGGCACCTTATAATTAAAAAAAGGCATAATGATACGTCTTGATTTTGACTTTTGGTATGTCTAGATTTTGTGCTGTGTTTTGACTAGACCTTGAAGTAAATGCTTTACCAATTATATGTTAAATTACCACAGCACTATAATTTAACATAAGTAGTTGAAATTACAATTAAAATTAAAATCAATTTCAAATTGAAGTTTTTCACAGCTTTACACCTAAATCATAACTTGATTAAATCTTGTTAAATGTGTTTTTGGCTGACATTTTTCATTGTTAGCCTTCGACCGTTTAGACTGTGTTCTGATTTATCATCTTTAAGACAGTTTAACAATATTTAATTTTTAATGACCTAGTTATTCTTTACTAAAATTTAATTCTATAGTTGGCTTTATACGTTTCTCAAACTGTTATATTAATAGCAGGATGTTTATGTTTCAATTTTTAAACTTTGGCAAAATTGTTTTCAACATATATAACAATTTTAATAGATATTACTACTGACGAATATAACTGTAAGTGTTATCGAAACGTTTAGATTGTATAATTTAAAATACACCATTAAAAAACGTAAAAAAGATAAGTGTTTTATTACTTTATACTTTATTGGTTTTAAATAATTCGAGTTTTATATTGTATGAATGCAGCTTTTTCGACCTAAATATTAATTCTTACATTGGCTTTCTTAACTACCTATCTATTTACACCATGATATATTAATTACGGTGGATTAAGATCTATTCTAATTACATTTAGTAATTAGCCAAAATTGTATTAAAAACAGAGTTGGGGGTGTGTACGTGTGATTAAACTTAGAGATTAATACCTTCGTATTGTGTTTTCTTGGTGCGGAAGACGCGTAATTCGTTGACCGCTGCGTGCCACTGGCGTTTCTGGTTTCGATGGCGACAATAGTAGCTAACTGTGGTGCTTTTAACTCGGGGCCGATTTTATTAATAACAATGATAAAGTATTTACACATTCAGGAACGTTTAGTTTAAAGATTATCAGGTACATTATAAACCAAAGGTTTTATAGGTACGGTATTGTTGAAGAACGATCACTCATTAAAGTCTGGGTTATCGCGATTTGCGATCTGGATCGGATACAGGTTCAGGACTTCCGATACGAAGTAAAGTTTTCTCCTAACCTGGGAACGGCATAAGACCTTTAAACCGTCGGGAACTTTCAGTATTCACGACTGTTAAATAAACAGGCTGATAGGATAATAAAACGTTTTACGTGAGTCAGAATTTAACAAAAGTGTTAAATTAGGATGTATGCTATCCTCCGGGTATCTCACGATGAGTGAGTTGTTAGGAGCGCGTTATCAGAGCTTCTACTAAGGAGTAATATCTTCAAGATGTACGAAGCAGAGTGACCGAAATATGGTCTACTTGTGGCTGGTTAGTTTCAATCTGTCGGTTTCCTGCACGTCGGTCTGTAATTTACCGGTGAAGACGCGCGTGTGTGTGTGGGTGTGTGGGTGTGTGGGTGTGTGGGTGTGTGGGTGTGTGGGTGTGTGGGTGTGTGGGTGTGTGGGTGTGTGGGTGTGTGGGTGTGTGGGTGTGTGGTGTGTGGGTGTGTGGGTGGGGTGTGTAGGTGTGGGTGTGGGTGTAGGCGTGGGTGTGGGTGTGGGTGTGTGCGTCTTTGTGTGTGTGTGCGTGTGTGCGTGTGTGCGTGTGTGCGTGTGTGCGTGTGTGCGTGTGTGCGTGTGTGCGTGTGTGCGTGTGTGCGTGTGTGCGTGTGTGCGTGTGTCGTTGTGCGTGTGTGGTGTGTGCGTGTGTGCGTGTGTGCGTGTGTGCGTGTGTGCGTGTGTGCGTGTGTTCGTTTGTGCGTGTGTGGGTGTGTGGATGTATGGGTGTGTGGGTGGGGTGTGTAGGTGTGGGTGTTGGTGTGGGCGTGGGAGTGGGTGTGGGTGTGGGTGTGTGTGTGTGTGTGCGTGTGTGCGTGTGTGCGTGTGTGCGTGTGTGCGTGTGTGCGTGTGTCGTGTGTGCGTGTGCGTGTGTGCGTGTGTGCGTGTGTGCGTGTGTGCGTGTGTGCGTGTGTGCGTGTGTGCGTGTGTGCGTGTGTGCTGTGTGCGTGTGTGCGTGTGTGCGTGTGTGCGTACGTGCGTGTGTGCGTGTGTACGTGTGTGCGTGTGTGCGCATGTGCGTGTTTGCGTGTGTGCGTGTGTACGTGTGTGCGTCTATGCGCGTGTGCGCGTGCGTGTGCGCGCGCATGTGTTTATGTGTGCAGAATATCAATTAAAAGATTCTGAGCTTATACCCGTTTAGTTGATACCCCGGTGATTGGTAGAATCCAATTGAATAAGTAAAAGACTACATCGGGAATATTCCCCGACGTCGCGTCGTTTATCGTCGTGAATGTAATGTATAATTAACTTACATGCAAGTGACCACAGCTTTAAGCAGCAGTAAACCTTGGTGTATTGAAATAAGTTCAGACGGAATGAGAACGAACAGACATGGTCGATATGGGCTCTTAAAAGAGACCCATCGGAATGAGAGCATCTGTAGCGTGTCTCGCGGTTTTATTGCAATTGTTGGAAGGCGGGAACGGTTTCTGGCAGTCATTCTAACGCCGAGATTGGTGGTTAGACTAGAGATCTAACATGTAACACTACCTGGCAATAAAGCATCACAATATGTCAGCTTCTTTAGCCAGTTATCATTTTGATACTGGCCATAAAATTAATACTGAGGAAATATAATTGAAAGCTCCACTGTATAATCTACAACAACGCATCATATTTGAAGCTATAGAAATTGAAAAACGTCCTAACGCTTTGAGCAAACGTGATGATAGTTCTCGTATTCCACCAGTTTGGAGAATGATTTTAAAGAAACAATATAGTCCAATACTAGTTATAAATGAAAAAAGTACGAATAATATGAGATTAACAACCACAAGTTCATCCCACATTAATGACTTCCCACCAGGGCCCAGTAACACTTAGCAAACATAAATTAAAATCTAGTGATAGTGCTTTAGATGTACAGTAGTTTAACCTTTGCTAACCAAACAAGCTTTCGAAACATCGAATAGACCATAACCAACAGGAGTTGAATTGTATTATATGGAAACTTTAATAATAATTACGTATATATATATATATATATATATATATATATATATATATATATATATCCTTTGCGTGCGTGTGTGTATGTGTGTGTGTGTGTGTGTGTGTGTGTGTGTGTGTGTGTGTGTGTGTGTGTGTGTGTGTGTGTGTGTGTGTGTGTGTGTGTGTGTGTGTGTGTGTGTGTGTGTGTGTGTGTGTGTGTGTGTGTGTGTGTGTGTGTGTGTGTGTGTGTGTGTGTGTGTGTGTGTGTGTGTGTGTGTGTGTGTGTGTGTGTGTGTGTGTGTGTGTGTGTGTGTGTGTGTGTGTACAAACCTCCTTTCAGAATCTACGTTCATTAATAAAATTCTATTATACTGAGTGAACCATTTTGGTTTTCTGTAGTCATAACTTGTGGTGTGAGTATGAGTGATTTAAGTATTATTTCAGATATTTTGCAATATACTGTCCCCACGGCCTTCAGCATCGGGCTAGACCGGGAACCCGCTTATTTTAATAAGCTATCACGACACAAAATGTAAATGCAACAAATATTCCAAAATCTCTATCGATTTATCACGACGATAGTAGCGGCATTACATCAAAAATTCTAAACAAACGTTATGCGTCAGTGTATACTAGAAAAAAAGACGGTAAAGGGAGTGTTCAAACATCTAAACAGACTAATTAAAATTGTGGCAAACTAGATTGTCAAACAGAAAAAAATAGGGACACTAAATATATTTCATCTCCCGGTACATCCAATTCACATCTGTAACATCATAAAATGAAGCAACGCAAGAAACATGTGAAAATGTTTGCCTCAATTGTAGGAACGAAACAAACCCAAAAGAAACATATATTAAGCGGCACCAATTAAAAAAATGTGGCTTTGTTTAAACCGAACTATTGAGAATAATACTACGGTTAAGGATGTAATTAATCACCTAACAGCTGAATTTATTAATATTCATAATTTCGAGTGTGAAAAACTGTCGGCCTCATCTAATAATTCTATATTCAAAATTAGTGCGCCTGTTCATACTAAAGATCAATTGTACAACCCAGATAATTGGCCCGCAAAAGGAACCGTATCTAGATTCTATTTTCCCCGTTTGGGTTTCCAGAAGGACACAACGAAATCGATAATGTCTAAGAAAAATTTTGTTATTTTGTATTATTAGCGGTTAGCATCCCAACTCTAAATCTAATTATCGATGCAGTATACCGTGCATCAGGTAATGTAAACAACGTATGTATAATGTGTATAATATTATTACGGCACTTAAAGATCAAAATATCATAGCGGTAGGTGATTATAATATACGATTTAACACGTCGGATATTAACAGCACGTAATTTATAGATATGTGTTCGATCTTTGGTTTAAAGCAATTATAAACATAAAAAACAATCGTTTACTTCTTATGTAGTCCAACCTGCTTTATCCGATAATGCGGGATTAGTAATGCCAATTACAGTACGGCAGCACAAACCTGCGATTAATATTATACGTAATGTCAGGTCATTGACAGCTGAGCTTATAATATCTATGGATCTATTATTCAACACCTTGATTGGGCGTTTGTGGGTTCCGATATAAGTTTGGAACGAAGGTTTAATACATTTCACCTATGTTAATTTATGCGTAGGATACTGCTTTCCCATTGAAAAGCACACACGCACGCAGGCACGCACGCACGCACAGGAATGCATATATATATATATATATATATATATATATATATATATATATATATATATATATATATATA
Source organism: Vesta saturnalis (assembly GCA_036346205.1). Classification (NCBI taxonomy): domain Eukaryota; kingdom Metazoa; phylum Arthropoda; class Insecta; order Coleoptera; family Lampyridae; genus Vesta; species Vesta saturnalis. The sequence goes on from JARFJB010000417.1 coordinate 3,863,572, forward strand.
TATATATATATATATATATATATATATATATATTAATTAATTTAGTGACTGCGTGCGTGCGTGCGTGCGTGCGTGCGTGCGTGTTTGTGAAAACAGAAAATATTTCTGTATAAAATAAAATAGCGTTCGAGCATGCTATTTCCAATAACTTAAAAGTTCCAAAGCCTTGGGAATCGTTCAAGATAGCTGGCTCTGATTCGTTTACGTCATTTTTAAAGGAACGCCCTTCTCTGTCAATTATAACACCTGAAGCTACCAGTTTGGCTCGAACCACTAGTTTTAACCCACATAATGTCAAAAGTTTTCTTGAAAACCTTGAATCGGTAATTAAACGATATAGTAATCAACCACAGGACATACAGAACATGTACGAAACTAGAGTGACTGCGATGCAAAAATCGAACAATGTTGTTGCTAGAAAAGGATTTAAGCAAGTTGGTGCTATTACCTCAGCCGAGAGAGGCACACTAGTTACCCCAGCAGTTGTTGGTTTGGGAGGTGACAATTCAGTTCCACCATTCTTTGTATTTCCTCGAGTGCATTTCAAAGACCATTTTATCAGAGATTGGCCAATTGGCTGCAAGGGAGGAAGTAATCCTTCTGGTTCGATGACAGAAGAGCTATTTCTGACTTTTCTGAAACATTTTCGTAACCACGTGAAATCAACTAAAGAAAAACGATGCCTCTTGCTGTTCGATAATCATAGGTGTCACCTATCTATTGAAGGACTAAACTTTGCTAAGGAAAATGGCATAATAATGCTATCCTTTCCACCACACTGCAACAGTTGGACAAATTCGTTTATGGACCTTTAAAAAAAATATTAACTTCACAATAGGTTTAAAACCTGAGGGATTTGTCCTTTAATCAGGATATTTTTCTAGAGCACGACTTCATGTCGTCGTCTGTCACAGATAGACCACTAGCTACGGTTCCTGATGACGAAAGTGTATACAATGCCGTAGAGAATCAAAACGATAATTCTGACTTTAATCGTCGTACAATGCCTGAAGATTATAATACTGGCCCTAATGAACGTGCAATAACTTCACATGATACATTTAACTTTGATAACCCTGTATTGGCTCAAAATGATCACACCGGCCTTAATGTTCATGCAGTGACACCACAAAGTATGACAGGCTGGCCAATTACAGAGCTATCGCTGCAGCACCAAGGTATAAACGAATCTGTAGTGATCACTAGTTCTGCTCCAAGTGGTTCAAGGATTTCTTTGATAGTATTCTCGCAAGTTTTGAAACCTCTACCAAAAGCTCCTTCGCGCAAGTCGCAGCGAGCTGATAGAGGGAAATGTAAATCAGCAATTCCAACAGATACACCGGTGAAGACCTAGGAAAGAAAAAGGGAACAGGAAACGAAGAAGAAGAAAGTATCGAAACGTGTATTTAGTACGAATAAGGAAAAGGAAAAGTTTTTAAAGAGCGATAATTAAAAAGCAATCGTTTGACTACAACGAAGACGAGGAAGAGTATGAAGAGGTTTGCTTGGTCTGCTTGCCTCCATACCTTGCTAGCAAGTCAAGGGAAGTCTGGGTTCAGGGCCAGGATTGCAAGTTATGGGCTCACGAAGCATGCACACATGGGCTACCAAATTATATTTGCCAAAATTGTGATTCTCAATATTCAGACTGATTTTTCTTATTTTTGTTACCAGAATTCTAAGATTGTTAAATATAAGTTATTGGCGTTACCGTATGACTGACCCGGGGTTAAAAGTGACACTTTTCTTTTTTCACAAAAATTTTAATATTTTCTCAATAGAAAATAGAAAAAGTCTTTATTTCATTTTAAACTAGAATAAATGCACTATTCATTATTATATAAATGTCGTTGCTGAAGGCCATGGACACTAAAAATGCAAAAGAAAAAAATTTGACTTCCAAGCCTGGTCTCCCCTAACACGTGAACATGTACGTTAAAATTTAGTTAATTAACTAACTAACTAAGTAACTCATATGAATACTAAAATTTGAAATTCGCAAAAAGCTGAAGTGCATAACCCCGAAAATTAATGTTTTGAACGAAATACATCGTTTGTAGTACAGTAAAATGTTATGCTAATTTCTAAGGCCCTAGTTAATTAAATATAAACAATCTTAGAACTAGACGTAAATATAAGGGCGATTGAAAACGATCGTCCCAAAAAAATGTAAACGAATGTACCATCCAAGCAATAAAGATAGATATCCCTTTAGTCACATAATGGTACTTACCCATAAAATTAAATGAAAATCGTTCTACTCTTGAACAGTAACTTTCCATTTTAATAACAAACAACGTATTTTATTTAACTAGTTAGTGTTGAAGGTGATTGAAGATATCACTATTCCTGTTAAGATAAATATATAATAACTTTCACTTTCTTTAATACACTTATATCAAACTCAAAGGTGGGGAATGATCTCACAATCAGGATTCTGTTATAATTTCTCTTTTGTAAACAGACGGTGAATTCTGACCACAATATCTACACTATGAATTGTTTGTAGCATTTCTTTTATTTATTTATATATTTGTTAATAGACAATGCTTACATTAAAATTTGGAAATGTTTACTTATAATTCCACATCTTTCACTACTAATTATTTTATGTCTTATTACATAACAACACTATTACTTCCGGATTCCCAATTACCTTTACTTATGTTACATTGAAATGAAGGTAAAATTTGCTATCCGAAAGTTGCATTCCACGTGAAATCCCATTTTACCATATAGGACAAATGGCTTGTTGCTATCGTTCTTAGTTCACGTGCAAAGCACATACACAGGTTTTGGCCTTAATCATATTTTTTTTGGAAATAACCAATAGAATGATTGACTGACTGCTACGTATTATCAGATGTGTATCAAACTTCCACGTCCTCGATAGGTTCAATTAAATTATTTTCTTCCAACGCAAAAAATTTTACTTAAATAAATGCCAATTTACCATATAAAGTAACTTAATTAAAAATCCACAACTTTTATCAACTTTAAGCACGATATAATTGATTTAGTATTCTTAAAATCTGTATTTATGGAACAAAATTGACCTTATTAACATGTCGCCATATTTGTTCACTATATATTATAGATCTTACTTAATCTTTTTACATTTACTTAAAAAACTGTTCCTCACAATTTTGTAAACAATTATAAAAATACGATTTTGTTGTGATTTTAATTTTTAATCAAAATAACTGTGGTTTGATTTTCTGACAAAAACTAATTAAACAATTTAGTCTGTACTGTACTGTTAATCAATAAGGTACTTATTCTGAAATACTTTTTTCTAATTTATTGGTTTTAATTGGTGCCCTACCTTTCCCAGTGGTGTATTATAAAAGTTTCTATTTCACGAACTGCATTAAAAGAATGCGTTCAAATATTCATTTACGTAATTTCATATTCACTTAAAGTTCTGTACGTTCGCTTATTTGAACTATACTGTCACTAAATGTGTTATATGTCTAAATACCGTTACAGTATTATTTCTGCTTTAAAAACTCCTGTTGTTGATTCGATTGCGGTTCATACTCATTGTTCAATACTATCATTATTAATGACAGTAATAGAATAGTTTTCGTAATAGTGAAAAAGCAAAACTCATTCAAAATTAAATTTAAATTGAACTTGCGTTAGCCAAAATATAATCCTTGTAAATGTTTTCACTAGTTCTTCTATAAGCTCAAATCATTTGGATTATAATGACGTCAAAAAGTAGTAGCGAAGGTATAAACTCAACTGTTAAACTATAAAATAAACAGATTTGGTGATGTGTGATGGTCTACGGATTGCTTCTGTGCTTGGAGTGTGAGGTTATTTTGACGCATTGGGTATATTTAATGTTGTAGAGTGCGTATGACGTATTTTTGATATGGCATGAACGTGTTTTGGTGTAAATGTTATTAACGAAATTTGTATTAAAGCATTGTACATTATGAATGTTGTACAATATATTGTGATCTGAAAGAATTAAATTTTTACAAAAAATAATTTCACTAAACACAAGGATGAATGCCACTCAATTCAGAAATTTTTAATTGCTAGGAGTAGGTAGCGTAAGTGAATTAATGTTATCATGGTATTATATTAAAGGGTAGAGGAAGAACGTGTATGTATTTTTACCTGCATTACGATTTCGCAATGGAAAATTTTATGTATAATTCAAGGGCAAATGGTATGGAAATTTGCTGAGTATTGTGGAAGGAAACTTCGCGCCTATTTGCGAGGTGGCTCTGTATTTGCGTTTGGTTTGTTTCGGACATTTTGCTCGGCAACGGCAGAGGACATTTAAACCCTTAGAGAGTGTTTGATTTTAATTTAGTGGGTAGGTTCTTAATGATGATGGTAAGATGGACGTGAGTTCTCATACAAACGGAAGAGTTGTAGGATAGAATGTCAGTAAAAAGTAAGTGTTGCAGTTACAGTGTTTGGTTTCCTGGTAGAACCCATTGCTGGGGACAGATACTAGAATGTTTACAATTAAAGTAAGACTTTTTCAAAGTGTTTAAACTGATTTTTAACAAACAGCAATCGATATATTAAGAAAAGTATTGTGTATAAGACCCGAGTGATAGGAAGAAAGGTGATTCTTTTCAACTAAGAACTACTTTTCCTTTAATATTGTAAATTGAAGTTGACAGGATTAAGTATTAATAGTACTGATGTAAATACATGTGGGGTTGTCAACGGCATTAAATCGATCAGGTGTATAGATTAGTAAGAATTTATATACTAAGTGCATCAACATATTTTGTGACAAGACGGAACGGGATTCAGTAACTCAGCTTCCAAGCTACGAACGCATAAGACCAAATAAGTACGCAGAGAACCCTTCGAGTTGACTGATTAGCTTATTGTTAACGTTGAGAAGGCCTGATATTAGTGGCGCGAGTGTCATGCTCCTCAGGATTAATGAAAGAAATTCGACTCCGCTGAATAGGATACCACCTTTCATAGAAGACTAAGGAATTTATAAATAAGAATAATTTTAGACATTGTTGAGCAGTGGACGACTGATTGTCATATAAAGCCACCAGTGTTTATATTGCAGGTTTTGATACGGACAATCAATTACTACCACCATTTTTGGTATGTTCAGGATAACATAGAAGCGGAAACGTAGTTAAAAATTTTCTCTTGAGTGTTGCAGCATTGACCTTAGGTGCAGAGGCTGTTTATCGTAATATTTGTCACTTTTTATTTTTTTTTATTCTTCACATGTAGATAAAAATAGAAAGTTTCAGATTTGTATTTGAAAACGTTTAAATATACTAAGTGACATAGAAAAAAGAACACCCAGTAATAATCAATTTATTTTAATAATGTTTGGTATATAAGTTTATTCGAGTTAGATTAGTAAACGATCAAAATTTGATAAAAATTAAACTGTTAACTTTTTCAAAAAAACTTAATAATGTGTTTGGCCACCACGATGTCTGGGCATACTTCTACTGAGGTGATCGATGCCCTCCTGAGGTATCTCATCCCATGCTATCTGTAACTCATGCTGCAGAGCCGCTGGAGTTTGTGGGGAGTGGGGTAAATTGAGTAATCTTCTACCCATAATATCCCATACGTGCTCGATAGGTGAAAGATATGGAGATCTCGGTGGCCAAGGCAACAAGGCAACTTGATTGGCCTCAAAATTAGCCAAAGAAGCGCTAGCAACATGAGGTCGTGCGTTGTCTTGTTGAAATGTGCTGTTGGGGATGGTCTTAACATAAGGTGCAATATAGGGTTCTACGATCTCCTTGATGTAGCACGCAGCGGTCATGTTACCTCTAATGAAGACCAAAGGTGGCCTACTTCCAATAGCAATAGCCCACCCCCATACCATAACTCCAAGTATGTGCTGCACATGCCTTTCTACAGAAAATTGTGGATCTTGTCTTTCACCTCGCCGTCTTCTCACCCTTGCACGACCACCATGCATGCCCAAACAAAATCTGGACCCACCACTGAAGACAATTGAAATTTCATTCTTGGTCCCAATTTGCCAGTTCTCTACACCACGCTAGACGATCACGGTGGTGCCCAGGAGTCAGTGGTAGCACAAAATGCGGAAGGTATGAAAGGGTCCAAAGATTCTTAGCTGGCAATAAACAATTCGCATCCCAATCGCCCTTCCATGTTCTGCAAACCACTGGTCCGCAAGTGCCCGTGTAGGAGAAGCGGTCCCGTAGAGCCAATATTATAAGACGGCGATCTTCGGCTTCTGTAGTTCTTCGAGGATGTCATGTACTTCTCGATCTTCGTGCACGATCCTCTTGGTTCCATGCCCGAACACAGGCTGCCGCAGTGTTTAAACTCCGTTGAGTTCTATGGGCTATTTCTCTTATAGACAAACCAGCCTCTCGTAAGCCCACAATTCGACCCCTATCAAAGTCGCTTAACTGCCCAAAATTTTGGTGTCTTCGCACTCGAGGCATCGTGATTCCATTAAATAATCTTTTTGTAATGTGTTTTGCACGTCTTAAATGACAACTGTGGTTACCAATGATTTTAATGGTACGTGATCAATGTTTTTGAAAGAGGTTAACGCAAAAACCGCTAGAGTAATATCGCTAAAAATTGATCGTTTTTATCTTAACATAAACAAACATATTCCCAAAAATTTTTTACAAAATATCCATTATTACTGGGTCTCCTTCTTTCTATGTCACTTAGTATATATTGTACCGATAAAAAGTGCAAACACTATTTGGGAGAATATATAATTCATAAAAGACGCACTGATCGTTACGATTGTTTCAATTTTGATAAGAGTGGGTGATTAGTTCATACTTGTACAAGGGCGCATTCCAAAGTATCCAGGCAACCGCTTACTGCTCTGATAACTTTTTGGTAACTTATATACTTCAACATTCTCTTAAGTTTTGATTTTGTTTTAATTGTATTAAGGGGCTGATAATAGTTTTGGGTTAGGATAAATGTGTTAAGACTATAGGGATGAAGTTTAACGTACTTTTATAAAGTGAAAAGGTGTTGTACATGTTGGTTCTATGAACCCGCCCAGTAATGAGAAATTTTAGATTATGTTGGCCCCTAGTGACTATTTTCCCAGATTGGACGTTGTTTGTTATTGTATGGCCAGTGTAGTGTGTTTGAATTCATCCATTTTACATCTTATGTCGAACCGGACAATCTTCATTGCAGTTAGCTTGGTCACCCGCTGACCTCAGTAAGCCTACACGACGCCTACTGGGGTTTGATCGAAAGCCGAACTGCAATGGGACAAACCCATTTGCAGAATGCACATAATGTACTACCGATTATTCTGAAATACTATTCCATTATCTTTAACACTACTACAGATATATTTACCCAACACATGATTCATTACACGTTTACGCATTACAAACGCTTGTAACAGTAAAAATAATATTCAAATGGGCGTTAGTGTGTTTAATATTTTGTAATTGTTTTTTCAAACAACGTTATGGTCAAATACTTTTTTTATGTATAAATTTAATTTTTACACCGAACAGGTGTTCAGAGATGTAATAGCACATCCTTTTTTTATTTCTGTGTGGTAGGTGCAAATCGATCAACCAACGTTTATATTGTTTTCCATTGCATTGTTTTTAAATTATTATATTAAACACAATGCATTTAATAAACAATGAATCACATTGATACAATTTAAATAGATACAATAGAAATAAAATATAAATATAGTTTTAGAAATTTAAGAAGTGTACTAGAGCTGACAGTTCTAAAACAAGTATCCACTCAACTCTATAAATTACAATTTAAAGCATTTGTGTTTTCTATAATGAACAATCCTAACACACTCGCATAAAAATTTTATAACAAATATCAATACAATCGCAAATTGGTATTACATTCATTTATTTCACTATCATCGATATATTATGAATATTTATTGTAGCTCCTTTAAAATGATTTCCCAAGTAATCTTGAGTCAAAATGTAGCTCAACGTTGGTCTATTCAATGTTACACCAACAAGAGTTCGCACATTTAGTGGAATACTGTTTTTTATATAGTGCCAATATAGAATGGTACTAGTACTGACTCTACTGTATTGGTCCAACGTCAGTTACCATGTCAGAATAACATTGTCCCAATAATGCTTTAGATAAGTAACTATCAATATGGGAACATTAAAAATTATTCATTCGAAAACAGTATTTAGGGTAAATTATGCAAATTACAATTAATTTTAGAGGTAGGTCTAAAATATACACATTTTTTAATGCCCTTTCCTGTCTTAAATAACTGTTGTTTAACAACTAAACACATTTCGTCATGAATTGTAACGTGTCAATTCTTGGCTACCGTTACCTTAATTATTTTTCAATTCTTGTCTATCGTTACCTTAATTTAAGTTTTGAATTTGTATTACTATTATTGGTAAAAATATTTACATTACGTTGGTATCTTTCTTTTTCAATAATTAAATTTTGGAATTTTTCGGTATTTTCACTTTAGTGTACATAATTACGAGTACCTCTGTATATAGTATAGTACGGTCTAAGTTTTGTGCGCAAATGCGAACTGAACGCACTTGATTCATTTCCGTACCTTCTGCATTTCGTTTTTTAAGTTTACTCCCTTGTGTAAGGTATGTAAGGCTTCTAATTACATTTTTGTATATATTGAATTTATTAGGGAATAACGAAAGGTACAAGGGTACGCCTCTGCATTAAGAAAATCGCTTGTGTTAAGAAAAAACTGAAATTTTAAGAATTCTGTTCTTTGCAAAAGCGTGCTGCATGACGTCACGAAAAAATTCATAAAATGCAATTTTTGTCTTGAATAATTAAAAATGGGGATACATTTGAATCATTACCGCTTGCTGTTAGTTTGCCTGCATCTGTAGTTTTTCCATTATTGACAAATGAAAATTATCGTACCTGACCTTACGTTATTCAACTTACGTTACCTTCATGTATGGTCTACAGTTCGTTTATTTGTACGTTATTGGCAAATGGAACTTTTCGTATGTGTATCTTATGAATGGGAAATGAATTTCTCACACTACAGTTCATTTTAAGACGAAGTTATATTTATTTTGAGTACATGTAAGTAATACGTATCATTTTTTTAATAAGTTTAAGAAAGTAAAAAAATCAGTATAGTGTTATTTTGATACGGTTATAAAGGAACAGCTGTTTTCTTTTCTATGATAAAAACATTTGAGTTTATAACCTATCGTACTGTAATATTTGTCGACGTAGGTCGCATTTTACTATTAAACATAGTGTAGATTATATTGCATTTTGAATTTTAATTAAATATAGATTATAAGCTTTTATATTTGTGTTTAATTTAGTAATATCACTCCATCCACACATGTTCGGTAAGTTGTATCAGATCTCGTTAACCTCGTTATAATTAGGATTAGGTATTGCTTTTTCAAAGAAATAGATTTCAGCTATTGGTAAAGACATTTACATTAACGTTCGCATTCGACCTTAGAGGTAACACCTTCTCACTGAATAAACACCGTTCTAATCCTTTATCTTCGTTTTAGCACTTAAGTTCCCACATTACTTTACCGTTACGATTACATCAAAGTTCATGTCTACCTTTAGGTTTGTCTTCAATGATGTAACAAGATTACCCGTTCTGTATCTCTTGGCTTATTATTTGCATTGTACTTCTGATACACTGCGGCCCGCTGTGTCTAACCTACTTGGGATTGCCTGATCGTTGAGGTTACACCTGTATTGAAGCTGGTGATATGCTGGCTCCCTTGAATGACGCATAAACCTTCGTAAACATAGGTTAGCTCTTTTATCGTTAGTAGAAAGAGGGCACTAGCGCCGCCATCTTGGATTTTGTGGGGCACCTTCCCCACCACTTTTTTACACGCCCACAAGGGAGGCGTATTTTTTGTCGGTCGTTTTTTTGTCGACTTGTTTTATGCCCGCGTGGGGATCGTATTTTTTTTCACATGAGAATAAAAAGATTGAATCTATTATTAATTAGGATCCGTTTTTACCAAAGGAGATTGCATAATTGTCAAATCCCATCTACCGATTTTGACCTAAATTATTTATGCGTTGGGGGTTGCATTCTAATAAGGGGTCCTAGCCTTGTAAGACGGGAGTCTGTTCCCGTGTCTCTTAATATCTGTTTATTATTATTTAAACAGTTATACACTCTTCATTATGAATGAAAAGTGGCAATCAGTCGTAGACATCGTCTTAATTAATGTGTTTACTAATATTTTAAAGCTGTAAAAATCGTTAAGGTCTAAATATTAAATGAAATAATAATAATCATTTCTACCCTAGCGTTTTATACAGGCAGATTCTCTATGTAAGCGGTTAGCACCTTTACATGCGAAAATCATGCTTGATTTATTTGTATGTTCAATCACTCACACACACACACACACACACACACACACACACACACACACACACACACACACACACACACACACACACACACACACTACATACTAGAATATACTTGTGACTGCAGATTTTCTTTTCACCGAAAATTTTTCTGCAATAGAAGTTGATCATGCACTGAACTTGTTACGGAACTCTGAATTAAAAGAACTAAACTATTAAAAACGCTTTTATTTATCAGAGCAGATTGGTTGAAAAACAAGTATTATATTGTAACTTGATTACCTCATCATTTAGAATTAAGCGTGTAGTAAAAACTTATTTACAAGAAATCAAACATTGGTAAATTATTATTTAATCTAAAACATAGAAACATTAACGTATAAGGAACCATTAGAGTGTGGTTAGGTCAATACCTGCGCGCGAGTATTGACCTGACCACACTCTAATATCTTCCCTAGGGCATGTTTATAAATCTAAATACCTTTTTTGGCTGAGGCTTTTTCTCCTAAGACGGCTGCGAAGGCTGTTTCGGCGACCCCTACTCTAAACTTCTCCGAAGATACCCGATTCTACCCGAACATTGACGAGTGTGCCCGCGCACAAGACCCAAGGCCTGCAGCATTCTCGTTTGTCGCACGTTTCGCTCTTTAAAGTGTAACCGTCATGGAGTGAGCATTATTATAATGTATTCTCCTGTTTATGAGTCAACATCAGCGGACACTAGAGATTTTACTGACTTGTTAATAAACTATAACAACATAACCGTTCAAGAAGATGATGGAAATGATAACGTGGATAAGCTGAATGTATCTCACATCCAAGGTGATGGTGATGATTCACAGAAGAGGAAGAAGAGCGATGAGGTGGAGGAGAAGGACGAGTCTCAAAACCATGATGGTAGTATCGACGAATCACGGTTCTAGAAGAATAAGACCGATAAAGAATGTGATTAAATAAATGATGTATTGTTGTTTATAATAATAATATATTTTCAAAGGCTAAGCTTTCCTTCAATTTTTATTAATAAACTTGTTTTTCCTAACGGTGTTTGAACCTGCACTAACAATGCTGTAGTTAATGCGAAGGGGCGGTTAGATGGGTAACTACAATAGGTATGAGATTGGCTTTCTTTTGCAGTCTGTAAGCTAATCATACTGCTATTTTTTAAAATAAGAGCTGTATGATTAGGTTAAATCAGTTTGGTAATTTTGAATTGTGGTTTATTGGTTTGCCAAAGTGTAAGTTAGTCCAATCAGTATTTTTGAGCTGTAAGCTACTTTTCGCAGGCTGTAAGTTGATTAATGATTTGATTGATTGAGATTGATTGGGTTGAGTGATTGATTGAGATTGATCTGATTGAGACTGATCTGATTGTTTGGTTTTATCGAACGTAATTTGCTTGGATTTGATCTACTTAACTGATTTGATTTGATTAATTGATTTGTATGTTTGAGAAAGAGACGAGGGAGAGACGAATACGATCAACCTCTAAAACAGAAAACATTCATTAGTTTTTACACCACTAGATGGCACCACAAGCCACCCCAAATTAGTCCTAGAAATATACCGCTAGGCGCCGCCATCTCTATTACAGAAAACATTCGCTAGTTTAAAAATATACCACTAGATGGTGCCACAAACGAAACCCCAATTACTTTATTACAGAAAATATTCATTAGTCCATACACAACTAGATAGCTACACAAATTCAAATTTTGCAACAAGGAGCGACGACGGGAGGGCGCAGAGTTGGCAAAAGTTCCTGTATTTGTCTTATAAGTTAGCATTAGGGTCCCTTATTAGAATACTATTTTCAGCCAGCATGGGGGCCAAGGAAGGGTTGTGAAGGCCTCAAAGCATGTTGCGAAGCCCTATGTCTGTCATAAATTAGCAATAGTCCTCTTATTAGAATACAAGTTCAAATTACTCGCAATAAGTAATCAGAATGTAAACACTTAAATACAAATTCAAATTTCTCGCCAAGTGACCAGGGACTAAGACCCGAAAACAAGTTGCGAAACCCTATGTCTGTCTTAGAAGTTAGCATTAGGCCCCTTTATTGTAACACAAGTTCAAATTTGCCCTCATAGATGACAAATTAAAATGTTTGGTCGACTGGAATGGGTCTGAGAGTAAGTTGCTAAGCCCTACATCTGTACTACAAGTTAGCATTATGCCCCTTACTACAATACAAATTCATATTTCCAGCCATAACCTGCAGAGACTTAAATACAATTTAAAATTTTCCGCCAATGGGGCATCGACAAGGGGCGAAGCCCCGAGAGCAAGTTGATCAACCCTACACCTGTCTTACAAGTTAGCATTAGGCCCCTTATTATAATACAAATTCAAATTTTCCGGCAAGGATACCACGACAATACACGATGGCGGCCGAACAAGTTCGATCACAAGGGGCGAAGACCCGAGAACAAGATGCGACGCCCTACACCTGTCTTACAATCTCGTTTATGTTCGGGGAGGGTTGGAGTAGGGATCGCCGAAACAGCCTTCGCCGAACGCCTCGCGTTGCGAAATTTTATCTACATGATGTACTTTTAAAACTAAAGAGTATTTTCTATAATAGTAATTTATATATATATTTCTTTCTGTAATTAGTGTAGATAAAGGATTATAAGTATGAAAAGTGAAAATGGAGTGATAATATATTGTTAATTTTGATATGTATTTAGTAGATATGTGTAGAACACGCTTTTAATATGTTTTAAACATGTATATGTAATAATGGATAAAGTAATTTTGAAATGCATACACGTACAATATTTGTATGTGTGAGAGTGCGTCGCGCGACGCACCCTCATCTCGTGCCGCTCCAGTGCGACGTCCCCTCGACGAACCATCTTTGCTGACGCTCAAGCCAGCGATATACCCTAAAAAACATGCATTTATTAATCTAGTCTTGCTTGATTTTGTAAATAAGTTTTTCACTTGTTTAGTTATAAATGATGAAATAATCAAATTACTGTATAATGCTTGCTTTTCAACCATTCTACTCTGATAAATAAAGCGTTTTAGTGGTTTAGGTGTTTTAATTAAGAGTTCCGTAGCAAGAGAGAGGCGTGCATGATCAACTTCTGTTTCAGAAAAATTTTCGGTGAAAAAAAATCTACAATCACCGGTATACTCTACTCTGTTTTATCGTGCTTATCTTTTAACATCAACATAATTTGTTGTAATTGTTGTTGTCTTTTAAATATTTACTAAAAGCTGGTACACGCATCGTGCATTAGCAATAACAGTTTTGATGTATATCTAATTTATAATGTCTAATTACCTGCTTATTTAACTGCTGCTCACTTATTTATTTAAAAATGATTTGTGTGTGTATGTGTATGTGTGTGTGTGTGTGTGTGTGTGTGTGTGTGTGTGTGTGTGTGTGTGTGTGTGTGTGTGTGTTTGAGTAGTTGAACATACGAATCAAGTAGTATTTTCAAATGTAAAGGTGTTGATAGGGAATCTGACTGTATGAAACGCTAGGGTAGAAAATAATTATTATTTCACCTAATATTTAGACCTTAACGTTTTTTACAGCAGCAAATTTTTAAAATATTTGTAAGCACATCAATTAACACGCTGTCGACGGCTCATTGCTACTTTCCAATTCATATAAAATGACATTCTATAACTGTTCAATAGTAATAACTGTTTTATCATATAGGTGAAATCCTTTAAATGTGTGTTATAAATAACAGAACATTGTTTTATATAAATTCATATAAGGTGGCCCTACATAGACTGCGAAAGGGAAAGGTAAATATGACTTGCAGTAAGGTGAAAGAGATAATTAGGTTTGTATATTTACACTCTACAAATTACTTAATGATGATGGTAGAAACCAATAGCCAGTTTTGTATCAACTATTTATAAGTAAAAACACAAAACGGGTTCAGTAAACTGTATCAAATATTTCAATATTTAGTTTAGTCCTCCAACACAGTTATTATTAGAACAGTCGAAAGAAAAACACATCTGAAGGTATGCGTATTATTTTTAATACATATTTTGCTTGATATTGTTCACAAACATGTCAATAAAGATTTTAAGGAGTTATTATAGGAGGAGGCTGTCATAAACCAACCAACATTGCATCAGCTCTTATTCTACTCGATCTCTACTCATTTGTTTAGTTAATTAGATAAAGGTGTGAGTGTTACGCTATTTTTTAATAAATTAATTAATAGCATTATGTGGCACGTATTTGTTGGTTTTAAACTTCGTAGTTATTGATTTTCATGTAATAATAAACCGTTAAAACCTTTTGTCTTTTATTTCTGTTATAGCAGTTTGGTATTTTGAACAGTGGCTGATTTTGAGCAAGCAAGCTGTAATTAATAAACCAAATCAGTATTTTTGAACTGTAAGTTGGTTTTCGTAAACTGTAAGGTATGATCTGGTTTTTATTGAGATTGATTTAGTTGATTGATTGATTGGTTTGATTGATTGATTTGTTTTTTTTTTTGAGAAAGAGCCGAGAGAGAGACGTGCATGAACAACTTCTATTGCAGAAAATGTTCATCAGTCTCTACACCACTAGATGGCGCCACAAACAAACCCTAATTAGTCCTACCGATAAGTGACGCTACTTTTATTACAGAAAAAATATTCATTAGTACATACACCACTAGATGGCTCTACAAGCAAATTCAAGTTTCGCAACAAGGGGACCACGACAAGAGGGCGCAGAGCTTTCACAAGTTTTTGTAGCTCTCCTACAAGTTAGAATATTAGAGCCCCCTTATTTCAATTTCCCACCGTGACTATTGCAGAGCCTTAAGCCTCCAATCAGAGCTCAGAAGTTGGGTGGGCCAATCAATCAGAAACTAACCAGGCGAAGGGGCTGACCTTAGGACCTCCATTCAGAACATTGTATGCGCACGCATTTGCCTACCTTCCAGGGGCAGAACTGCCAAAGAGACTCTTAATACAACCAAATTAGGGTGAAAATTCCATCAAAGGGCTCCTAAAAGTAGCCGCCAAAAAATGGCCGACAAAAATACGCCTCTCACGTGGACGAGTAAGTAGAGGGGAAGGTGCCCCAGTGAGGGAGACTTGTGACGAAAAAAGTGTAGGGGATGGTGCCTGTATTCTACTGTGCTATCCTTATAAGCATCTAGCGTTTTGTTCCACAATACTGGACGTTCTACATTTAATGTAATCAAGACCTTTATGTCGATCTCTTGCTCCACTTCACAAAGTAGCTACAACACAACTGAACGACTGTAGCAAATTGTATATAAATTACCTACCGGAACAAAGTAATACGGACAAGTCCGAACGAGTTTATTAGCGTTTATGTGTTTTTAAGAAACAATCTGTTGTTTTCTTGGAAACCTATCCGTTGGTGCACCAGTACCGGACCGATTTTTTTACGGACGTCGATAAGTGTGAATGCTCAAATACAACTCAGTTTGTTTCTACAGTATCCGGTAATTTCACCGGTCTGTCAGTTTACCGGTCCTTTCAAAAAAACGGATAATGTGAAAGAGCTCTTAAGCTTACACCAAATACATCAAACGCAGAATATTGTTTATTGCATAAATACAGTGACAGTAAGAAAAGTGGATGTAAATGGACTCAATGAAACGTGGCGATTACGAAACTTTTAGAATGAATGCCATCACATAATAAATATTTTATTATTCGTTGACACCTAGTGACATTATGTTAACACTACGATATCTTATTGTGTTATAGATATAATTTAGGCAGAAATGTATTTATGTGCTGCTTGTAACATGTGTTACATAATATTTACGTCTCCCTGTTTGTAACTATTGATTATTGTGTAAACTCTATAATTTAAATGTTTATTGATAAGAGCCAGCATCTGCTTTTTATTTATTTTTTTATATTATATTTGTCAAGATATTATATTTCATCCCTAGAGCTATAACAGAATCGTTATATTAACAAACCACCACTACAGAAACTCTAGCAATATGAAAATGACACCACCATTTCAATAAGCCCTTCTCTGTTGTTTGTTATTTACACAAGCTTGCAAGTGACAACAACTAAATTGCCGAAATAACACCCACATGTTACCAAAACATAAAATTTTCACACTATAATAACAAAGGAAATCAACCGAAATGTAAATGTTAAACTCCGATGGTTAATAGTCTACCAGAACACCATTTTTAATTTATTCCAATTAGGTTAACCCAAAATTAGATCGTTAAAAGAACTCTATTCTAGAATTATAGAGATGTACAAAATCGCGATTGCTTGTTAAAAGTACAATAAACCTAAATGTTGAAGCACCGATTGCACTTTATAAGGGTTGTGCAGTCGTAAATATTCATTGAAGTGTGATTTTTGTGCTCTTGTAGGGGGAATTCATGTGTTATCATTAGCAGGTTTCCCTACGAACCAGCAACTTTACTATTGATGGCTTTAATTAAAGCAGTGTATTGAAATATCAAATGAAATTGACAAAATTAGGTTTCGCCTTAATACATCTAAAAAATGTGTAATACTATGAGGGTGTTGAATTTTTACACATTATTAAGTTTTTGTTAATGCGGAATGTAATGGTAATCTCAACGTAGAAGGACAGACAATGTTTAATTTGTGAAAATACGTTGCACATATATTGCTATTAATTAAGTTGTAAAAGTACTAGAGAGTTATACCAAAATTAGCATAGTCAATTTGTCTTCCTGTAACATACATGGTAGTTATGTAAAACATGATCCTGTGTCTGTAATAAATTAATTTAATTGTAAAATAACCGAAATAGTCGAAACACTAAGTTCTTTCGCCAATAGGAACATACACTAACAATTTGTCAGTCTTATAAACCCATAAAGAATCAAATTACTGTGTTTTTTTAATTGATTCATGATTAGTTACGGTACCACTTTCCTTAACATTCTATATGTTTTGGTCTTAAAAGACTTATTGTTTTACATCTCAACCTTTAACTAATTTAACAATCATGGATCAGTATACATAATCATTCCTACATTCATAACTATTTGTATTATCAATTCTTCCTGCAACTATCTAATAATATTATTATACGTTTTTGTTATGAACGAAGAAGTTCAAAGGTAAATATGTAATTAAAAATTATTATTAATTTTATTAATAAAATTAATAATAATATCTAATAATATAATTACATTAATTTATACTTGACCCATTCATTCGCCAGCTGGAGTGGTCAAAACTCACTATAGTTAACTTTTACCTGATTAGCGACAATTGAGTAAGTAGAAGGGTTATTCTATATTTGAATTTGGAAAATGGGCGAAGGGCAAACTTCACGCTGCCCCCAATTGTTCTAAAAGTCATTCTTTTTGTAGTTAGGAAAGTATTGTCAGTTGTAAAGTTTCATGTAAGTTATTCAAGTAGTTCTGCTCAAAATAAACCAAAAATCGTCGCCAAACGTTGAGCAATTGGAGCTTCGAAAATTCCATATAAGTTTTTAGTTACACATTGTCCTGCAACATTCTGTTATAAATTCACTTATCACTTGTGAGGGGATACCCAAAACTATAATCAGAACTCAAAAATTTTATTAATATTTCGCTTTACGTATGTGAGTATAAACCCCTATTGAGACAATAATGAGTACCATTGTATATAAGTAGAAAGGGGGCGCTTGCGCTTTCACTTTGTCCTTGGGAATTTCCGATAACGTAAATTGACCTTGGACGTTGCCCTCGTGTCTGGCCTGGAGTCGACCTTGGGCAAGCCAGATTCAGAACTAAATCTACTGTAGTCAAGTTGAGAACCAAATCTACTCGGTGGGAAATTTTAATTTTTATTCCAATAAGGGGGTCCTAATGCTAACTTGTAAGACAAGTATAGGAACTTGTGTTAGGGCCAGCACCTCCTTGGCTGTAAATAGTATTCTAATAAGGGGGCCCTAATGCTAACTTGTAAGACAGGTATAGGAACTTGTGTTAGGGTCTTTGTTCCCTTTTCGTGGCTCTCTTGGCGCGAAATTTGAATTTGTTTGTTTATGGCGCCATCTAGTGGTATATTTCTAGGACTAACGAATGTTTTCTGTAATCGTGACTCCACCTAGCTTTCTAAATTTCTCCCGTCCCTCTCGCGTCTCTGTCCTCTCCCTCGTCTCTCTCGTTTCTCTGATTTCTCCTGTTTTTATTTATAAACAAGCCTGAATGTCCTAAGTCGTTATAGAAAATACTCAACCACCTAAATACTTATAAAATACAATAACAAATACAACTAAACTTGAAGGTAGATCCGAATTGCAATAATCTAATTATCTCTATCATACTTTCCATCATAATTTCCCATCTACCTGTCCTTTCCCATTAACTATAGCATCGCATCGTGAAATTTTACCTATATGAATTTATAAAATCTATTTTTATTTACAACACACTTTAAAATAATTTTCACCTTGAGATTGTAAAAGCCAACCTTCAACCGTATCTATATAGTGCATACATACAAAATCGTTTGACTCGTTTCTCTCGTTTCTCTTGTTTCTCTTCGTTTCTCTCGTTTCTCTCTTCTCTCTTCTCGTTCTCTCTCGTTCTCTCTTTTCTCCTCTTTCTCTCGTTTCTCCCTGTTCCTCTCTTTCTCTCGTTCTCTCTCTTTCTCCTCGTTCTCTTCTCCTTCTCTCTTCTCTCTCTTGCTCTCTTCTCTCGTTTCTCTCGTCCTTCTCCTCTTCTCTCCTCTTCCTCATCCTGTTCTCTCTCGTCTTCTCTCTCGTTCTCTTCTCTCTCCTCGTTCTCTCCTTCTCTCTCTTTCTCTCTCTTTCTCTCGTTTCTCTGTTTCTCTCGTTCCTCTCATTCTTTTTCTCTCTGTTCTCTCGTTTTCTCTCTTTCTCTCGTTCTCTTGTTCTCTCTTCCTTCTTTCTCTCGTTTCTCTCCTTCTCTCTTTCTCTCTTTCTCTCTTCTCTGTTTCTCTCCTGTTTTCTCGTTTCTCCTGTTCTCCTGTTTTCTCTGTTTCTCTCGTTTCTCCTTACTCTTTTCTCGTCTCCTCTCTCTCTTCTCTCGTTTCTCTCTGTTTCTCTTTCTCTCGTTTCTCTCTTCTCTCTCTGTCTCTGTTCCTCTTCCTTCTTTCTCTCATTCTCCTCTCTCTCTTTCTCTCTTCTCTTCTTTCTCTGTTCTTCTTTCCTGTTTCTCTCGTTTCTCTCTTTCTCTGTTTCTCTCGTTTCTCTCTTTTCTCTTCTCTTCTTCTCTTTGCTTTCTCTCATTTCTCTCTTTCTCTCTTTCTCTCTCTTCTCTCCTTCTCTCGTTTCTCTCGTTTCTCTCGCTTTCTCGTTTCTCTTGTTTTCTCGATTCCTCTCTTTCTCTCGTTTCTCTGTTTCTCTCATTTCGCTCATTCTCTCATTTCTCTCGTGTCTCTAGTTTCTCTCGTTCTATCGTTTCTCTCTTTCTCTCCTTCTCTCATTTCTCTCATTTCTCTCATGTTCTCTCGTTTTTCTCTTTCTATCGTTTCTTTCATTCTCTCATTTCTCTCTTCTCTCTTCTCTCTCTCTCTCTTCTCTCGTTTCTCTCGTTTCTCTCGCTTATCTCGTTTCTCTCGTTCTCTCGTTTCTCTCATTTCTCTCTTTCTCTCGTTTCTCTTGTTTCTCTCGTTCTCTCGTTTCTCTCAGTTCTCTAGTTTATCTCTTTTTTTCTTTTCCGTTTCTCTCGATTCTTTAGTGTCTCGTTTATCCATTCTCTCTCTTTCCTCTCTTCTCTCGTTTCTGTCGTTTCTTAAATTGATGTCACTGAGAATGATGCTACGTCGGCTAATGTTAGGCTTACTCCATTAATAGCTTAAATCTCCCTTACTGGCCGTGATTAAATAATCAGAGTTGATTTACAAATCTGATCTAGAACTCGCAAAATTATAACCTGATAAAAAAAAACAGTGATCGTCTAGTGGCAAATAACCTACGTTGTGATGTGCAGGAGATAGGGTCGGATAAGGTTAATTTGTTGCATAAGGTGCAGGTAATTAAATGAAACAAACTGTAATTGAGATGAACGAGTTGCGCTACCTGGTGATTCGCTCGTCATCCTATTTACTCGGGAGAAAAAGAATCACCAAGAAAACTCCCTTTATTCCGATAATAATCACGATACAAAGTATCAGATAACCAAGTAAAAGCAATCAAAGGATTAATATGTATCAACACTACTCTATCGGTATTAAAGGCGTACAAAATCTATCACATTGCCTAAAACGACGTTTAGTCACAAATAAATAAAATCTAGGTCTATAAATGGTATTCAATTAAAGCAAAATAAACAGTTAAATAACAACAGGTCCTTTTGGACCTTCCTGTCTGCTTTTCTTAAATATTCTTAACATTTCGGGTTGGGACTCCGGACTACAGACCAAAAAACAAGGCATCATTAAATCATTAAACTGGGTCCTTCAAATTTAAATTCCCAAATAAACTCAAGCATTTCTATATTCTAAGGCAATAATTAACGTTCGTATCCCAATAGATCGTCATCAATCAAAACAAAAGAAAAGTTAATCCCGTCATGTGGCCCTTTTGTTTACCAATCAGCGGTTATTACAACAAAAGCATTAAGCACTCTAGTAATACATATTACAATCTCAACCTACTCAAAAAAATAACAAAGAAATCTAACAGGTTACGATTATTTAAGTAGACCAATGAAAGGGCAAGTACTTACACATACAAATTTGTGGATACGCACACAAATGATACACATGTACAGTAACAATGAATGATACAATGGATTACACAGAAACCTTCGAGGCCAACACATTATCCGTGACATAGTTAACATCTGACATAAGTCCTGCAACCCGATTCACCAACATGATTAGTACTATTATCAAATCAAGATAATAACGCTCTCAATTCTTCTTAGGCATAAACAAAACACAAAATATGACATAGGCATATAACGGTAACAAGAGGACATTTGGTAAATATTAATAATTAGATCATTGGGTCAGCTTCTGTTTACCTATGATCTTTGTGGTTTTATCATTATAATACAGGTTGGAATTATCAATACCAAAATAGAACACATAAGATTAAGAGTCTTCTTGCTTGCTAATTCATGAACCAACGTTTTGCAGGTCCGGTTCATTCTGCTTGAACAATTTAAATGATGGTAGAATGACCTTTCTGTTAATTTCACAACTCGGAAAATCTTTTCTTTTACTTCATTATCAATGTAGTTATCCTTTTAAGCTTCACCAGCACAAATGTTTAAATACTCAGTTTATCGTTAACTACAAAACACGAAGAAGTATCTATAAACAAACCCGAATCGATGTCAAATCTTCTCCGCACGCTTTGAAAATTCTAATCACCTTCTAGCCACAAACCGTTTTTATTCCTCACTCCCTTTTTTATATCAACTCAAGCAATAAACTTTTCGTGTGAACGCTTTTGACTTTAATTATACAAAAAACATTATTTCTAATTAACATGTGCAATCAACCGTAGAAATCCTGTATTTCAAATATCCATTTCAATCCCTGAACAACTTATGCTTTGACCGCGGTTAATTTTTGTATAATACTGACATTTTATTTTCAAAACCTTTTAACATATTTAGTGATTTGTCTTGCCCTTCGTATAACTTTAGCCTCTCCTGCAACTTAAAACTCTGTTGGCTCCCTCGTTAAACCCTACACAAATTTCTCACTAAGAATAAACCTCTCTAAATCATTATTTATACTTCGTATTACTTTTCTTGCACATTTCATGATTTTTCTCTCTTTCATCAATTTCTGTTTCTCCCTTTCTCGATTCTCTTGTTTCATGTTTATTTCTCTCGTTTCTCTACTCTGATTTCTCTCGTTTCTCTCGCTCTCTCTATTCTATCGTTTATCTCATTTTCTCGTTTCGCTCTTTCTACTCGATTCTCTAGCGATCTTTCGACTCTCTCACCACCCTAACTTCTCTACTCTCTCTTCTCTCTTCTCTCTCTCTCTCTCTCTCTCAATCTTCTCTCTTCTCTCGTTCTCTCTCTAGTCTCTCCTCATCTCTATCTCTCTCGTTTCTCTCGTCTCTCATCCCTTTCGTCTCCCTCATCTTTGTCTCTCGTCATCCTCGTTCCCCTCGTCCCAAGTTTTAGGATTAGGTCAATCACATAGTATATTAGGATAGATTAATAAACGCACGGTGTAGGTTAGGTCAATACTCGCTCGCTCGCATTAGCCTAACTTAAACGTGTCTTAAAAGTTAGCATTAGGGCCTCCTTATTAGAATACTCATTCAAATGGCTAAACCAAAGTTGACTATAAGGCCAGACCCGAGGTCAACCCCAAGGTCAAATTACGTCATCGGAAATGCCCACGGTTAAAGTAAAGCGCACGTGTCCCTTTTCTCCTTATATCGTTACTCAATTTCTGAATTCTAGCTTAAGGTTGGTAGGAATGAGTATCGTGAGTAAATTAATGATGTCACGTAGTTTGGAAATCCTGAGGCAAATGATTAATATTTATTTGTGATATAGGAATTAATTCTGTACATTGACGAATTTTATTATCTTAAAATTGAAAGTATATTGAGAATGTTATAATGTCAGAAAATTCTGTCGAAATAATTGAGAAATAGAATACGACGTTCAGTGCTTTAGTATGGATGCTGAGAATTTGCTTTCAATGGCAATTCATTTGTTTGCATAAAGTTCATCATATTGAGTAGTGACAGCCTGCCTGTGTAAGTTTTCTAAATATTGTTATGGGTTATTGGGCTCATTTACGGTAGTTAATGATTTTATCTTATATTGTCGTCTTTCGCTGAATTGACAGTTTCTTGATCCTGTGTATCGTTACGTAGCTTTTCATTGAAACTACGTTTTCATTTCAGAACCTAAGTACTTTAAGGAACTAAGCTTCTTTTCAGTCAGTCGAATTTGAGTCAAAACAATCAAGGTGTAGGTTACAATATGTTGTCGGCCTTCGATGCACGTGGGCGTTCCACCAAATTTGTAAGGACTGTACAGTTTTGCTGCTATAAATGTTAACAATTCGCCTGAATTCAGTTATAAATCATAGTTACAACCCTACAAAGTTTGTTTATCGTTTGCGGATTAATCGAGGAACTCCAAATTCAATAAGTGAAGTGGATTTCCAGTTTGTCCTAGGGTGTTCAGTAGCAGAACATTTATCTAACAGGCGTCGACGTTGCAGTGCACCGTGCTTTAAGATTTTCTTTTCTCATATTTATATAGGTTTAGTACCGTTTTGGGTAAGGTGTATAGGATATTTTTCATTATTGAGGTATTTCGACAGATCTAGAGAATGTAAACTGTCGCCACGTAGTGTTACGGTTTAAGTTACGACACGTATACATATATATATATATATATATATATATATATATATATATATATATATATATATATATATATATATATATATATATATATATATATCCGTATAAAACGAAAGACTAGCTTTAATATACTATAAGATTGAGCCCATGTTTGAAATTAAAACCAGCTTAAACTGAGTTGTAACTTACTTTAACCGTGTAAAAGTACAGGAAAATTTTTAACGCGTAGTTTTCTTAAACGCTAACTAGACAAAATGGCGTTACAAGAAGAAAAGATCACACCACCTTTCCTAAAATTTCCTTTCGATCAATTGTAGCATTAAC